>JBANSL010000008.1:459139-830395 GCA_037127255.1 Persicaria tinctoria
TTGAATCCCCCTGTATATAATTCTCTTATGTGCTTTGGTCCAACTCTTTTTAACACGTCAATTAATGATATGATTTAATACTCCCTCCATTTGGTAAATTAAACATGTCACTTTGGAATATTAATTTTGTTCAGAAAAAACATGTCATTATAAGTATTTTGATATTTACTTTACGAAAATTTTCTTGTAATGATTATTTTTTTATAAAAAAAGAAGGAAAGCAATCCGAATGAACTAAACGCGATTAGTAGTTCATCCTAGGGCATTCTTTTGAATGAGAACCTATATCTCTGGATTCGTGATATGGTTAAAAGTAGAGGTTGTAAGACATGAGAAGGTTAATCTATCCGCTACACTATTAACTTCCCTAAACACTTGACGAATATGGACTTTTTGAAAGCGGCACCAAAGATACATTAAGGAGTCAAAGATGACCATTTCGACTTACCAAGGGCATTTTCAAATACCCTTTAATTAGTACATTAATAATGCAAAGATTTTCACCTTCTATTTCAATGTTTTGGATATTTAGTTCTAGAGCTTTACGAATTCCCGCTCTCAAAGCAGTGGTTTAGGCCCTGAGACCGAGCATGATGGATACTAGTGCCCTCCATTGAGACACGTTTTGCTTTGTGATCCTGATCCCGAATTACAAAGTCAATTGCAGAGTTTTCATTGTCCCAAAAGGATCCGTCAAAATTTAACTTGAAACCTAATCTTTTTTGGTTTCCCCAATTAATTCATTTTTTTATTTCTATTTTCAGAGAAGTTGTTAGGATGTTTTAGATTTGGTCTTATGTATATGTCTCATCATTTTCATTCTTAGTTGTGTTCCCATTGACAATTCGCCAAATGAGAGAAGGGGCACATTTGCCCCGTCCTGCGGTCATCCGCGGTGATCAGGGCCGAACATGAGATTTTTAATGCCCGAGGCGAGATTTTAAAATAGGGTCCTCTACTATTTTCAAAACTAACAAGGCGAGATCTTGTTTTTTACCAAACATGACGTGTGCAGGAGCTTCGAGAAATAACTTGCGAGAATGACCTTTAATAGGGAAAAAAATTGAGAGACTTGATGGATGTCAAATAGTTCTTGTAATTAAGTGCACTCTCTTTGTTGATCTGGTTTCTACCTTCTATGGGTAGTTCTGTAAGGATCTCATTTCTTCGTACGTGCGTAGTCTCAAACTCTTACACGGAAGAGCTCTCTTTGAGTTACAACTTACAAACTTATTTTTTCACTTTGAATCTTTCATGAATATTGCTATTTCTTCAAGTGACTTATGATACGGGAAGGGGAAACAATGTATTGGATGCAAATGATGGAAGACTAAATAATTATTAAATACCTGCATTTGTCATTGCCAATGTGAATATAATGCAGCACACTACAAAAGTTATACTCCCTCCGTCCGTGAAAACTTGTCGTTTTAGCCTTTGACACAATTATTAAGGAATATATTACACTACCTAATTTGCCCTTATTTTAATTTTGTCTTTATTATCCCAAAAACAAAGTACAATGACACATTTCACATCTTCACATTGGAGCCAGAATTTAAATGAACAGATTCAAATTTAAACTAGGGGCAAATTGGGAAATAAATGGAGTAAAAATCTAAAATGACATGTTTTGATAAACAAAATGAAAAGTCTAAAACGACAAGTTTTCGCGGACGGAGGGAGTATTTCGTGATTACGCAATCATGAAATTGGAGGAAAAGAACTTACAAAAAAAAGGCAAAGAGCTTACAAAAAAAAAAGGTGTTAAACAGGGGTGTTTATAAAATTCAAACCTGGGCCAAATTACCATTTTATATCAAAACCCACTTCACTTCTATATATTATAATTTATAAACAAACAAATACTATGGGCCCCTGAGCTGATTGGGCCCGAGACGAGCGTTTGTTGGGCCTCGTCTCAGGTCCGGCCATGGCCGTGATTTCCAGCCTGTCACAACCAATTGACCGTCCATTCATAATGAACGAGACACCAATCACACCATCATAATTTTAGGCAAATAGTTGTTAATTAAGAATTTAGTAACGAACGATTGGATGCTGAATTCGCCACGAATTGAATTTGACATCTTCTGAAAGATGGAAATTTTAAAGGTTGGTGGGTAGCTTTAATTTATTTGCAAGTAACCTCGTCTCACGCAATTAGGATCCGGGGGAGCAGATGCTTTATTTTGGTAAAAAATCCTAATACGCTCTCTTTGAGAGCTGTCTTGCCGCCGCCTATGGCGTTTATGGCTTTCTGCCCACCAGCAACTTTGCCCAGCCAGCAACCCCCACCATCAACCCTGCCCTTCGTCACCCACCCACACAGGCACACACGCCTCTGCCTCCCGTCGGGCCCTGCCTCCGAAGCCAATCTCCTTGTTCTTCGTCGCCGACCGCGGCCTCCTCCTCTCGCTGCCCTTTGGTGACGGTCGTCAGCTCGTTCTGTCACCCATCGATTGCTCTCTCTTCGAGCTTGGGGGCATCCATCGCCATCTTGGATTGTCGCGCCACTCCCTCCTCAGGCGGTGGACCGTCGCTTGCCGACCGCCGATTCGGTTCCACTGGCCACACGCCGACCTCCGTCACCACACTGGAGCCTCAGCCGGTTCGTTCTCCCTTGATCTACAGGGTCTACGCCACCCTCCGCCTGCACCGCCTCTCGCCGACCGCCAAATCGGTTCCAATGGCCACACACCGACCTTATCCCTTCCTTTTGATCCTCCTGCGCCACCAACCTTTTTGTTTGTTGTAGTTCGCTCTTTCAGTCTAGGAAGCACGTAAACGTCATTTTATAATTTCTGGAGGTGTCCGACACCGGGAAACGGGGAAGCGTCAAAGAAGCGGCGGGGAAACGGTCAAGAACGGCTAGAAACGGTCAATGAAATGCCATGTCATCCGGACACGCCATGGACACGGACCGGTGATTTTCGGAAACGAACCGGAAACGCCACCTCATCGCACTTCTCACCTTTAGCAGGTGCGAGAGAGGGGGAAGCACAAATCGATCTCAACAATCGCTTGAATCTCGGCGACATGCCCTTGAAATCGATAACCACAAGCACAGCCAGAGTCACAGTCGTGCTAGCAATGGCAGCGATCTCGCTATTCCTTGTCTTCTTCTTATCGGGCACTCCCCAATTCCCGTCCGCCTCCCCTTCTCCTCCCTCTGAACTCGCCGCGAAGAGGTCAAACTACTCTAGCCTGCCCGATCCCTTCACCGACCTACTCGCCGCCTTCAGAAAGTGGGATTCTCAGGTCGGCTGCCATCGATTCAGGGAGGAGTACAGCGGTTTCGGCTCCAACGGTGCCGCTTCCTTGCAGGGCTTTGCGGGATCCGATTTTCGATGGATGAAATTAGGGTTTGGTAGTGTTCTGGTCAAAGACTGGACTTGGATTCCTATAATTTGGATAATTTGTATTCTTTTGATTGTGGGCTGAGCTGTTGGTGGGCCAAATCTGATCTCGTGGCTGATAAGCCCGATGCTTGGTTGTTTGAGACAACTACTCTCCTGGTTTTATATTGGATTATTTAATTTTCTATTTTTATATGTTTGTGAGAGTTGAGTTAAATTCTATTTTCGAGTCGTTATCTTTTTATGTGTTAGTTGGAGTTGGACATTATATATGTACCTATTATAAAGATATATGTATTAGTCTTTGTGTGAGCTTTAAAATAGCATATAATTCATATTGCCGTTTCCTCGCCGTTTCCTGATTTTTGTTTTTTTAGAATTGCCGCTTCCCCGTGTCCCCGTGTCTCGTTTCCCGTGTCCGTGCAACCTAGCTTTCAGTCACTTTTTTGGTTTATCTCTGCCCGTTTTCTCTTTCTTGTCTTGTTTTGTATGCCTCTTTTAGGCTTATCCCTGTGGTAGCCTGCCCACGATTTTATTATCGTCCTTGAGGGTTGAGACGAGGTCTTGAGATTTTGATTGTGCTTTGGTGTGGTTTGCATGTGGTTGTATTGCGGATTAGTGTACTGTGCTATTCTTGTTGTGTTGCAGGCTTCTTCTGAGCGTTGATTGATGTGTCATGTTCGATGACGTCGTGGACGTGCGATTGACATCTGAAGGCTCTTCGAGTCCATAATTTGAGGTGTTCGATCGCTGGTCCCAGAGTTCGCTGTGTGCGTTGTCCCTTTGGCCGATCGTTTCGTTCTTCTTTAGCTTGTGTTGCGCAATGTAAGATGGCTTGTACGCTCCTTATTTTTATTTAGCATGATGATTAATCCATCCACCGGCTTGTCCGATCTCTTGGTTTCTCTAGACTTGTCTAAAGAACGGAATTTCTTATCTTGCTTTGAAAAAAAAAAAAGATTGGGGGGAGCGACGTTGGACAAAATTGTTTCGTTAATTGATCCCGACTATACCTCTGAAGTCTGAGCTCATAGGATATAAAAAAACAAAACAAAGTAACTACTTATAAACCGAAAAAAAAAAAAAAACATCATACTCTAAGCTACTAGGTACATAGGATTTGGATGTGATTCATGCATGCGTAATTAACATAGGAAGTGTTGCAAGTAGGAAAGAGCATCATCCACCCTCACATATCTCCAACTATAAATGCTCAATACCCCGACGCTGACCTTGTCCACCACCGCCTTTGAGTTTGAGGCGCCCCCTCCATCTAGAAACCGAATCCTGAGCCACAACTCCCCCACGAGACCACTGGCCCCACCCCCGCCCCTCGAGCAACACCCTGGGGAGGGCAACTCCTCCGAAAACCACCCGTCAACTCCGGCCTTCCGGGGGCTGCCGCACTCCATCATTTGGAACACCGCCTTCCACCCCTCCAGGACCACGTGCCACGACACCCTCGCCCCGTCCAGGGAGTCAAGAGTCCAAGGGGACGCGTCTAAATCAAGGTCGAAGCGGAAGAGGCCGTTGGGGTCCACCTGGAGGGACTTGCATGGGCTGACAAAGGTCTTGGCGGCGTGGGGGCTGTTGATGGAGACCATGAAGAGGAGGCTATGGAGGGAGAGTGCCGGCCTGGGAGGTTGGCGGAGGCGGCGTATGGAGGCGGTGTGGAAGACGGCGTAGAGGCGGCAGTAGGGGACGGGGTGGGGGTGGAGGCGGGAGGGGAAGGCGGAGGAGAAGCGGGGCTGCCAGAGGTGGTCGGAGGAGAAGCAGTTGAGCCAGGATTTGGAGACGCAAGAAGCGGTGGCTAGAGTCCTGGCGTCAAGGTGGTGGCCCACAAGATAGAGCGCTTCCCATGGAGCACCCGGCTTGAGATGGTTCATCTCCATCATAATATGTATTGATTAAATTTCATATGTTTAGAAGGGTGATCGATTATATTGTTCCAGATGGAGATATAGACTGACTTAATTTATGTCGTTTGGAACGTACACTACTACACTGGTATAAATAAATGAAATGATTTCGACCGGATCGGCTGGCTTTGTTTATGTAATGACACGTGGCCCACCAGCTGCTCAACTCTTAATTTGCATGCCCTGTTGGCGACACGTATTGCTAGCTTTCCCCTGTCCATCTCGATCTCCAACGTGGGCTAACCCGCCCGGCCCGCCTGGTAAAAAAGGCGAACTTGGGTAGAACAATAAGCTCAAGCGGACCGACAGGTCCGGCCCGGTAGGCCCACCGGGCGGGCTTGGGCAGAGTGTGAAGCCCAAGCGGGCCGCTAGGCCCGCCCAGTATATATATATATATATATAGAATCATATATATATATACACTCCGTATGAATGTATGATATAGGCTAAAGTTACTGTGTAAAATAATAGGCAATTTAAATTTTATTTTTCTTTTTTTGTCGACAGTGGGCCAAATTTGTTATTTTCAGAATTTTTTTTTGTTGATCCATGGCTTGCTTTGTTATTTTCAGAATTTAATGTTATGGATTGTATGCCGTAAACGATAACGTTTTAATATTATGCTGTGAACTTAGTATTTGTATTGGATTTTAACACTACGGTGAAAAAGCCCGCTAAGCCCGGTGGGCAGCCCGGCCCGTCAACAAGGGCGGGCTTGGACAAAGTGACAGGTCCAAAAATCGGGCCTGACCCAAGCCCGGCCCGGTACACTGGGCCGCAAAATTGGTGGAGGCCCGACCCAAGCCTGCCCGGCCCGGCCCATGCTCAGTCTCCACTCCACTCCAACTGACAACTCGATCCTCTCCGTTCTGCTTTAACATGCATATTTCCTGCCAATTAATTGTATTCAATGTATTGTCGATCAATATATATATTTGTTCACGTACATACACTATAAGGAGATCCAAACGGGGCATGTGGGGATCATGTGCCCCCATCCTCATCCGACGAACCCCATATATTATTCTGCTCGTCGATAGCTTCGTTTTAATATAATATAGTACGTATTAATTCGATATTCGAGTAAAAAGTTATGAATGTTTGAAAATTGAAGGTATATTAAAACTTTAAATTTATTTAACTAACCCACAATGCTTTTATAGTTTATTTAGATTGATGTTTCTATACTATAATTTGTCTTGAGATCTTTGAAATAAGAGATTATATTACGCAATTCCACAATTAGGTAAGAAATTACGAAAGTTTAAATGAAGACAAATGTCGGATTTTCTACTTTGCAAGATATTAGTGATGTTTCTAAAAAGACGGTCGAGGTAGAAATTCACAGAGCTTTTGATTTGGTATATCATCTTATCGAGTTGGTTTTAGGGCGTGTTTGACTGGGGGTGGGAAGGGTGGGGGAGATAGGAAATTTGTCATGGGTAATCGCGCCGGGGTGTTTGGCGGGAAATGGCGGGGGTGGACGACTTGGAGGTGGAGGGGATGGCGGGGGTGGGAAAAGGCCCAATTTCGGTACCTTCATTTTTTAGGATTGGGGGATGAAGAAATTTTCCCACCCCCAATTGCCCTTTTTTGCCCTTCTTCTTGTTCCCCTTCGGAAAGCTCGTGCTCCATCGCCGGAGCAAGCAACCATGGCGAAGCTGAAATTTCTCGTTTTAATACTCGTCTTCATTGTTGGAAAGCTCGTCCTCCAATTTTGCAGAAAATCTAAATCGATTCGAGCTCCCATCGACGATGAATTTGAATCGATTGAAGTTCTGAGCATGGGGGGATAGCGGAGCGGAGCGGACTCGCCAGGATCATCGGCACCCACCATGGGAGTGCACCCCGATTGAGGATGGAGTGGAGTGGAGCGGAGCTCGTCGAGGAAGTCGTCCGCCATGGGAGTGCACCGCGCGCTCTGCAATGGGTTGAATTTGGAAGCGAAATGGGTTGAATTTGCTAATCTCCCCTCTCCTAATTAAAGTTCCCAATTGCCCGTAACTTTTGGAGAAGAAGATGGATAGTTTGGGGTTAAAGTGAAAAGGTAGGGTTTTTTTTGTCTTTTCACTTTATTTCATAAAAAATTCATCTCCGTTCAACCAAACACGCCGGAGCTTATTTTTCAAAAAATATCTCCACCTCATCCACCCCCAAAAAGTATCTCCACCCCTTAAAAAAATTTCTCCGGCCAAACACGCCCTTAGTGTTACCGATTGCAAAAACTATAGTGGAAAAAGCTTTCTCTACTATGGGTATATATTATCAAGCCATATTTGCGCAACAAGATAAGAGAAGATTTTCTCTCTGATCGTTTTGTCAGCTAGGTTGAAAAATATGTTTTCAATCGCATTGATAATGAGGTTATCATTCAATATTTTTAGGGTATGAAAACCCATAAAAATGGATTTACCCCGTGTCGAGTTGAATTATTTCAATATAAAACTCTGATTAGCAATGAAGAGTTCTATTATCATGAGAGATAAACCTTTTATTTCCAAACAACTGCATATTTTTTTTGTAAGATTCGAGCTTTAAATCTTTCGAAATAGAATATAGTCGCACAACCATGGTTTAAAAAGCATCAAGTCCGTCCATTATTTATAGCCGATAGGGAAATTTACAGAAAACCACCTCTTAAATATAGGTATTTTTACTTAATTACCCTTTAAATTCAAAATTACATAAAACCGCCCTTTAAATGGTTTTTACTTGTAACTCACCACCCCTTCATCTATGTTAATTAATTTATCATTAAATATATTATATCTTAATATCTTTAAACTCAAATTTGATTATAAATATATTCAAAATTTGAATTTAAGGGCTCGATTATATTTTAGTGATATTTTTATTTATTTTTAAAAAATAATAATAAATAGTTACTAATTTTCAACTTAAAATATGAGTTTGATCCATTTTATTTGTTATATGTGACTTTTTTATTTAAATTTACCTAAATTTTTAAAAAATTAGGTTATCAATTAATCATATAACTTAAATATAATTATTAAGATAATAATTGTAGGCTATATTTATTATTGTTTTTTTAAAATAAATAAAATTATCCCTAAAATATAACCGAGCCTTTAAATTAAAATTTTGAATATATTTATAATCAAATTTAAGTTTAAAAATATTAAAATATAATATATTTAATGATAAATTAATGAAAATAGATGAAGGGGTGGTGAGTTGTAAGTAAAAATCATTTAAAGGGTGGTTTTCTGTAATTTTGAATTTAAGGGGTGGTTAAGTGATAACACCCGTATTTAAGGGATGATTTTATGTAAATTTCCCTTATTTATAGCTCGATTATGCAAAAATCACCGAGCTAAAAAACCCTTTTTTTAGCTCGGTTTTGTACGTAAAACCAAGCTTTAAAGTAGATCAAAGATTTACTGTATTTTTTAAAATATGTCTTCTCAGCTCCGGCTTCTCTCTCATCTCCACGACTCCGACTTCCATCGCCAGAATTTGCATTTTCATGGTGTTTTTTTGAAACGGGAAAACTAGATTTGAGATTTGGAAGAGGAAGAAATAGAGTAACGAGAGAGAATTAGAGGGAGATAGATGAAGGATTCATTGTTAGTTCATTGATGAAAAGTATTCAGCGCAAAGACTAATATATACAGGCCTAAACAGCTTAACAAATCAATGGGAATCCACCCATTGAACCGGGATTAAATTGGGTTAAATTGGAAATTAAAACAAACCAGAAGTGAGACCCCAGTGTTTATTCATGACGTACAACAAACTAAATGGAATTCCTGTTACATTTTTCAAAGCAACCACAACGGCCATGCTAAAAGTCAGAAAAAGAAAGAGAGATGGAAGGATTGCAGTAAAAAATCCACTCATGGGTTTCCAACTTTCAAACTCTACTAAAACCCCATAAAATGGGCCCCATGTATATGTATGGCTCATTTTTGCATTTTTTAAATTTTTTTTGCATGGACCCTTCTTTTTATATTGTTGGCATGCAAGTGGGAGACAATTTTTTTAAGGTGAAATATATACACAAAGAGAGGTAAGTTGTGACACTTGTCACACATGCAATGCAAGGATGTGATGATAAAATTAAATTTTTGTATAATTTTATATTCATTTTAGCTAGTTTTTAGTCATTAAATATAAAAAATAAAAAATAATCTTTTTATTAAAATTCATCATTTATTTTAAGCTATTAATAAACACCAATATTATATATGTTGAACAAAATATAATACATGCATAAATAATGTACAACATAATATTTTTATGCATATTGTATTATATAAAAGATGATAGTCATCCATTGGAGAAGAATTAAGTGGCCCTCCATAGATTTTGTACAAATTGTGGTAATTCATTTACACTTGTAACTATTTCTGGTTGTTTTTTTATCTTTATAAAAAAAATTAAAATTATTTTAGATATTATTAAAAAAAATATCTATTCGTAGACACTAACATAAAATTAAATAAAATTGTTAAATATGGTACAAAGATGTGAATTACTTTTTTCACCGAAATTGTTAATTAAAGATGAATTTATGAAATATAAAATTAAATAATTTATTTCCCTATAAATATGTCCCTCTCATTCTCTTCTTCCACACACCCATCCACCATCTCCTCAACTCAGCTTCCCCTATTCAGCTTCCCCTATTGAATCTCTACAATCTTGAGATGGATCCAAATGACCCACAACACCCGTACAACTCCCGAAATTTTTTTACTAGTATGGAGGATTCCTCAAATTTGAATCCTCGACATCTTTCATAGTTTCCAGATTTTTCCAACTTATATTCATCACAATCTCCCATGACCCATCGCTCTAATGCTCAAAACTTTTCAAATCCCAACTTGTATTCATCGCAATCACCTAGTACCCCTAGATCTCATGAGAGCTCTTATGGGGCGAATATGTGGAGCCAAGCGAAAGGAGTGGTAAGTCTTGACGATATTCAAGATTCACCCCTAGAGGCTAACCATGCGAGAGGCACTCGTGGGGGAGCAGCTCGTGGGAGAGCCACTCGTGGGAGATCCGCTCGAGGAAGAGCCACTGGTGAAAGGGGAGCTAGAAACTCATGGAACAAAGGTGAAGATTTGTTACTCATTTGTGGTTGGATTAACACGACCACTGATGGTCGAACAAATACTCAACAAACATCAGGGGCTTTTTGGGAGAGAGTTGTTGATTACTATAACACCAATAGGGATGGAGATTGGCCAGAGAGGGTTCTTTCCATGGTTAAACAAAGATGGTATACCATTTCCTCTACTGTTTCCAAATTCGTAGGATGTTATGCGAGTGCCAAAAATCGCCAAGGCAACCGAGAAAACGATTGTGATGTCATGAGGAATACACACGCTATCTACAAAGGCGATCATGGAAATGACTTCCTATTCGAGCATGCATGGCGTGAGCTCAAGACTGAGCTGAAATTCCATAGGTGGGTTGCAGCAAATGCTACTGCTAGTGGAGGGGGCTCGAAGAGGACCAAGGTTAATGAATATGGATCATACACATCAAGTGAAGGGTCGGGTACCCCATCTATTGTTAGTGGATCCGAGAGTACTCCGGTGCGACCTGGAGGCATAAAGGCAATGAAGCGAAAGGGAAAGCAGGTGGTTGGAAGCTCAAGTGATTATGCCATTAGAGAAGCTGAAGAGGTTGTGAGGGGATTATTTGAACAAGGAGTTCACATGAACGCCCAGGCAGAATCCGATAAGACAAAAGTTGCACATGAGTATGCAGTCGCACAAAAGACTATCTCGCTTAATAAGTTGATCATGAAGCCGAACTTAAATGATGCACATCTATTCACTAGGGATTCCCTCATTAAAGAATTGTTCGGCGAAAAATGAGAATCGAAGGCGATCATGCTTGTGGCTATTGATGTTGTTGTGTCAAGTGTTTATTTCCCTAAGTGAAGACTAGGTTCACATTGTTACATGTTGGTTGTTGTCACTTTGTTTTAAAATTCCCAGTGAAGATTAGCTTCACACTATTATGTATGCTTTATATCAATGCAATGCTCAATTCTCATTAAAATGGTTGGAATGTGTTTGAAATGTTTTATTAGTCTTATGCAAAGATGCTCTGCTACAACGCCTACAAGAGGATGAATCTCTCTGCTCAAGGGCCAGCAAAGATGCTCTGCGACAAGAGGACGAATTGCTATGCTCGAGGGTCTACAAAGATTCTCTGCAACAAGAGGACGAATCTCTCTGCTCGAGGATCTGTAAAGATGCTCTGCGACACGAGGACGAATTGCTCTGCTCGAGGGTCTGCAAAGATGCTCTGCCACAAGAAGACGAATCTCTCTGCTCGAGGGTCTATAAAGATACTCTGCAAATTAGTATAAATTAACTCACATGTCTACCATTCACTATCCATCTCGTTAGTTTCCTTAATTTGCAAACACAAATCTCCAATGGATCATCAAGAAATGTATGACTACCTCACCCAATCTTCAGGTTCATCCATTGATGAGCTAACCCAAGCTTATGCCAAGTGGTTGTATGTGTCCACAAAAAATAAGTCAAGTGTTGATGCGGGAAGTTCTAGGCCAAGGAGACCTCGAGCTTACATTGAAAGAGAACGTGAGAAGGACCACGATCAGCTTGTCGCGGATTATTTCTCAGAGGACCTACCTCCAGTGTATCCAGATGCAATTTTTAGAAGACGGTTCAGAATGTGAAGGCCATTGTTCTTACGCATTGTGAACCAGCTCTCAAGCGAGGTCGATTATTTCATGCAAAAGCCTGATGCCACTGGTAGGCTTGGGCTATCTGCATTACAAAAATGTAATGCGGCTATGTGTATGTTGGCGTATGGCATAGGTGAGGATGCGGTTGATGAGTATCTTCGACTGGGAGAAAGTACAACCAGGGAATGCTTATCCAATTTTGTGGATAGTGTCATAGCTTTGTTTGGTAATACATACCTCCGGAGACCAAATACAACAGATATACAACGCTTTCTTCGTGTAGGAGCACAACGCAGGTTCCCGGGTATGATTGGTAGCATCGATTGTATGCACTGGGAATGGAAGAATTGTCCGACTGTATGGGAAGGCCAGTTCAAAGGAAAAGACAGAAGAACAACCATCGTGTTAGAGGCAGTAGCATCATATGATCTATGGATTTGACATGCATTCTTTGACACCCCAGACACGTATAATGATATCAATGTTCTTGATTGTTATCCTGTATTCGATGATGTGCTACAAGGGATATATCCACCAGTTAACTTTGAAGTCAATGGCCACCAATATCATTTAAGCTACTATCTAGCAGGTGATATTTATCCAAATTGGGCGACTTTTATACCATCTATATATCAAGCTCCCACAAGGAGAGAATGCTAGGTTGTTTGTTCAATACCAAGAGGCTACTATAAAGGATGTAGAACGAGCTTTTGGAGTCTTGCGAGTCCGATTTGCCATAGTTAAAAACCCAGCACTTGCATGGGATATTACTTTGGTGGGGAGGATAACGAGAGCTTGTATAATCCTTCACAATATGATAGTGGAGGACGAGCGAGAGAACTACAATATTTCCTTTGATTTGTCGTAGTTCGATCAAGTTGAGGATAACGACACTTCGTATTCAAATAGGCGCCCCGTCCCCATGGAGAAATACATTGAAACGCGAACGCAACTTCGGAATAAAATTACACACCATGAACTGAAGCAAGATTTGGTTGAACACATATGGCAAAAGTTTGGAAATGAATCTTAGGAAAATTAAAATTTTCTTCAAGCATTTCATGTATGATTAAGAGTACTCTTTGTATTTTATTTTTATTACTTTTATATTTCGATGATTTTCCATTTCATGTATGATGGAGAGTACTCTTTATATTTTATTTTTATTGTTCTTGTATTTTGGTGTTTGTTTAGTTCCAATGAAGTTGTTTGCATTAAATGTTACAGTATTATCTATTTTTTACGTTTTGAATTTTTTTTGAAAAAATTATTATATACTATTATTATATTAATTAACACCCAAAATATAATACATATATATAGATAATGTATAACATATTATTATTATATATATCTATATTTCTATATTATAATACTAAAGGAGAAGTCGCCTACGACATGTGGCGGCTTCTCCTTTAATGTAGCCTTTTTTTTATTTTTTAGATTAATCGAATTATTTTAATGGTTTTTTAGTTTTAATTTATTTATTTTAATTGTTTGTTATTTTGATTTTTAATTAGATAAGTTTAGATCCTAACCAAATCTTAGTATAGATCCTACCTTATCTGAATAAATAAATAAACCGAATTTATTTATTTATTTATTTATTTATTAGAGATCTCATCTAAATAAATTAATAACCGAATTAATTAATTAACTTATTTGAGAGATAATGTTCTACTACCTGTGTGGGGTTTTTCCGGGTTTATTTTGGGTGTTTCTTTTGATGTATTATGTGTTTGTATGTCTTTCAGATCTTCGTGATCTGTTCTCAAAAAAAAAAAAGATCTTCGTGATCTCATCCTTCAGGATGCTCTCGGGTTGAGTAACCACCACCCGATTTTTTTCCTTATAAATTTTTTTTTGCAGGATATATACTAGATGATGAATGCTTGCTTGGTCACATTTTAGATGCTCATGGAGGCACGCCTAACCGGTAGAGATGGGGAATGGTTGCTTGGTCACCTAATTAATTAATTAATTAACTAATTATTTATTATAAATCAAATTACTTATTTCTCCTTTAATGTAGGTATTTTTAATTATTTATTAATTAAATTATTTGGATAATTAAGCACATTTAATTAATTAATTAAATCTAATTCAGTTAAGATTTGATTGGTTAGTTTAGATATTCACCGGATAAGATTAAAATAAAAATTATATTTATTTTAAAAAATCAAATTACATACTTAATTAATTAAATCTAATTCAGTTAAGATTTGATTTGTTAGTTAATTTAGATATTCACTGTATAAGATTAAAATAAAATCATATTTATTTTAACAAATAAAATCTTCTTATATACACCATCATTCACATGACGTGCTTCTCATATGGTAATTAATGCTATTTGCGCAATTGGATTGATTGAATATAAATGATGATGCACACCTTATTTAATTATTTTTACACAATATTATTTGAATTTTCAACCTATTTTACTTAAAATCGAATTTGATTTTTTGTTTGTTAAACAAACAAAAATCTTATTTGTTAAATTAAAAAAATAAACTCAAACATTTTTTATTGAGCAAAATTTAACGCAATCGGTTAAAAATCTTTAATCGGTTAAAATTTAACATAATCAGTTAAAAATAAATTCAAATACGGAATAACTAATAAGACATTGACCTAATCTTAACAATATTTTAAGATTTTTTTTTCAAATTTAGAATATTAATCACGATCATCCTAACAATATCTGCAATTTTGTTAATATCTAGATTTGAAAAAAATGATCAATTTTATTAACACTAATGTGCAATAACTATTTGAATTTTCAACCTATTTTACTTAAAATCGAATTTGATTTTTTGTTTGTTAAACAAACAAAAATCTTATTTGTTAAATTAAAAAAATAAACTCAAACATTTTTTATTGTGTAATATTTCGTGAAATAGAAGGGCAATTAAAATTGATCCAAACTGATAGCAATCTTCCCTGTGAACGATACCTGAATTGACTCTGCTCTTTCTGGGCTTCAGATGAACACATAAGCGGAGCCTTTGAAACGAGTTTAGCGACCGAGTGATAAACCAGCAAGGAGACAACCGGTTCAGTCAACAATGGTGGTGGTTTTGATGTCTACCTCAATTTCCCCTTCAATATCAGTCAAGGCAGCTCAAGTACCCTTTATTTCGTCAACTAAATTCCGCCTTCTCAATGGTAAATTCTCCTCTCCCTAACTGCCTGCGATTGAGTCTATTTATGCTCTCTCTCTTTTGTTTTAAAAAATAAATAAAATTATCTGTGTAATCCATTCGAATCAACGAAAACACCAATTTAGTTTCGGTGATTTATCGAATCAGGACTGAACGAGATAAATGGGAAAAACAAGGTGGGTAACGGCATTATCTGTTATTCTGCAAAAGGGCAAGCAAAGCCCCTGCTATCTTCCAAATTTCACAGTAAAAGGGAGAAAAATAGTGGTGTGAAATTGATATTCAGTGAGGGCAAAGATAGGGATGACAGCTTAGGGCTTGTATGTCCGGGTTGTGGGGTTTATATGCAAGATGAAGATCCAAATCATCCCGGGTATTATAAAGAAAAGAAGGTGGATAAGGAAATAGATCTCCTTGACGACGAGGAGGAGGATGAAGAGGAAATTCAGGGTCTAATCCTGGATGAAATTGACGAGGAAGTGGAAGAATTTGTGGATGATGTGGAAGGAAGCAATGGGCAAGAAGAGGGTTTTGAGGACGTCGATGACGATGAGATTGTATGGGACAGTGAGGATTGGGAGGATGAATTTGATGATGATGAAGATGATGAGAGTATTTCGAAAGAATTGGATGGATTTACGGTACCCCTGCCGGTGCTGGTTTCGGCAAGGTTACAGAAGAGTTGTTGGAGGAGTTGGAGAGGAAGAGCAAAAGGCCATCAAAATCAGAGAGGAAGAGGCTTGCTAGGGAGGCCGAGAGAGAAATAGAAGAGGTCACTGTATGTGCAAGGTGCCACTCGTTGAGGAACTATGGACAGGTGAAGAACCAGGCTGCGGAGAATCTTATACCAGACGGCAGACTTTGATTTTGAGAGGTTGATCAGTGCCCGGTTGATGAAACATACAGGAAACGCTGATGGGATGGTGGTGGTTATGGTGGTTGATTGTGTTGATTTTAATGGGTCGTTCCCCAAACGAGCAGCCAGGTCTTTGTTCAAGGCATTGGAGGAATGTGAAAATGATTCCAAGCTTAGGAAGAGGATGACCAAAGTTTGCCTCATTGCTACCAAAATTGATCTCCTCCCGTCCCAAATTTCACCTACGAGGTTAGATAGATGGGTTTGCCATCGTGCAAGGGCCCTTGGGGCACCGAAAATGAGCACTGTTTATTTGGTTAGTTCAAGGAAGGATTTGGGTGTGAGGAATTTACTGGCTTTCATAAAGGAACAGGCTGGCCCTCGTGGGCATGTGTGGATTATAGGGGCTCAAAATGCAGGCAAGTCTACTCTGATCAACATCTTTTCGAAGAAAGAAGGGGCCAAAGTTACAAAACTTACTGATGCAGCTGTTCCTGGGACGACACTTGGGATTCTAAAGGTTGGAGGGGTATTACCGGCCAAGGCGAAGATGTATGATACTCCTGGCCTTTTGCATTCCTACTTAGGGCTCGTTTGTTTAGATAACTAGGGAAAGGAAAGGAAAGATATTAAATTTTACACATAAAATGTATATGATCACCATTTTTTGTGAGCTTAGAGGAGAGAGGATGGGGAGATTATTAGCCCATCCAAGAGGTATTAGTTACCCCCTCTAAATTAGAGAATAGAAGGGTGACATATTTGTATGGAAAATGGGAGAAGAAGGGGAATGATTAGAATAGTGATTAATGAATCTTAACTTAAATATGGACTATATTCAGAAGGGTAATCATTACTTTTCCCTACCAAAAAACAAACGGGGGTTAATGTCTATGAGACTGAACAGGGAAGAGCAAAAGATGGTTGAAATAAGGAAGGAGCTGCAACCACGGAGTTACAGAATAAAGGTTTGCCGCATTCCCATATCTGCCACTAAATTTCAGGCTTCCTAGTACGTTAAAGTTTTTTGTACTGCAGTTGCTACATTTAACAATATAAACAAAGATTTGGAGCAGTGATGTCAGAATTGATGCTCTCCCCTCTTCTGAGAGAGGTGGTTATCTATTATTTAATTTACATTTAGAGAACTTTGCTCTCCCCTCTTGTAAGAGAGGTGGTGGTTATCTATTGTTTTATTTACAGTTAGAGAAATGCATCGTTCTATAATATAGAGGATGATTGAAGAATCCAAGTCATTAGAAAATTAGTTCTCTGATTCAACAATTAGCTACTCTATTTAAGTGATGAAAAATAAACCTGAATTAGGGATCATAAAAAAACTACCTGGGTTTATTGTTGTTGCTGCCTCAGTGGACTTGCCGTGGGAAGCTTTGATCTTTTGACTTGACCGATTTCTTGAAATCTTTCACTGTGAACTTTTGCAGATAGGGCAGTCTATTCACATTGGTGGCTTGGTGCGATTGGATCTCACCCAGGCTTCCGTCCAGACAATTTATGTGCCGGTTTTCGTGTCTCCACATGTATCTCTTCATCTAGGAAAGATTGAAAATGCCGATGAAATTTGGGAAAAACATGTTGGCATCATCAGGTTACAGGTAATCTACTTGCTTACTTTAAAGGGAAACATTAATTCAATCCATTGCATAGATAATACATCCTTTCCTGATAATTCTCTCCAAGTTTTCCTATATGAGACTAGTATTATGTTATTGCGTCTAACTACTTTCCTGAATATCCTTCTTTGAGATTGATCATGCTTATCACCTAATCTCTATATTTACCTTTTCAGGCTGTATTCGTTCTAATACTATCATAATCTTTCCAATGAATTTTCACCTTTATAGGAGCATAAATGAAATACCTAGATCTTGTCCTCAAATGTATGTGGATCAGATGCTTTCCTATGGGGCATTTCCTACCATATATATTGATATTTATTTTGTATTTGATGCATTAGGCGCCCATAAGCAAAGACCGTGCATCTGAGCTAGGGAAGTGGGGGGAGCCAAGGGAATTCAAAGTAACTGGCTCAAGCTGGGACGTAAACAGTGTTGACATTGCCATAGCTGGTCTGGGTTGGTTCTCCCTGGGCCTTAAAGGTCAATCAACATTGAATCTGTGGACATATGATGGGGTTGAAGTGACCCAGCGTGATCCTCTGGTTCTTGACCGGGCACCATTCATTGAGAGGCCGGGATTTTGGCTTCCCCAGGCCATTTCGGATGCTATTGGAAACCAATCCAAGCTAGAAGGTAAAAGGAAAAAAGGAGGAGGAGGAGGAAGAAGAAGACAATGAAACACATCTGCAGGTAGTCTGAGACGATGGAGGAGTGTTTTCGATGAAATGAATTTTTGTAAGACGCCGGCTGTATTGTATCATGTGAAGAGCATGGATCACCCATGTTATGAAGCTGGGTTTCCTAATGCAGGAATTGCCGTGATGTTGGAGATGGATTTTTTTGATGGCCAAAGAGTAATTGTTGCATCTGGCATATTATAATGCTCAGTTCAGTTTAGCCGTTACAAAATTTCCTCTGCAATTCGAGTCCGAGATCTGAAAACAAAACACTTTAAAATTTGTACGTGTAAAACTACTTGACGGAGGAGTTGTTTATGCATATTAATGGACTCGACGCCTTGAAACGGTAAATAGATTGTGGCTAATGGACTCGACGCCTCAATGGGGAAGAATGCACACAAGGGGTCGGGACATCAAAGTGAAAGAAGCATCTTTTGTAAATTCTACATCTTAGTTGGAAGACTTGTGTTTCTTCCAGTGTACATAAAACAGACGATATTGAGTACAGATACAAGAAAAGAGTATTACAGCCTTGCTTTATACAAAAAGTACAATGGATGAACTAGGTCTCAAGCGCCGTCTATCCCTTAACTAATCCATAGCTTTGGCTAAGCTATATAATCAAAACTGCATTCGCAGTTGGCTTTGTCCCGGTACGTGGACTGGCTGTGCCGCAAACTTGGAACCTGGTGGGAACGAAACTTTCGACAGCCCAATGTTCTTTGATACCCCATTCTCTATATGATGCCAAAGAGACAAAAAGATTAAGCTAAATGCATGAAGGGGATGGAAGCAATATAAAAACATTTAAGCACGAAATTAAGACAAATCATGAAACTTGTCAAGAGTAATTCTTAGTGCTTTCAGGATCAAAAGACGAAGCATGTGAAAGATTTTACCGTTTGCCAAGATGTTCTTATTTGCTTGATGCCCATATGAGTGTGAAAACTCATGTATGTGTGAATCCATGTATGCCATATCTTCCTCAAGCCCGAACTCAATGTCATCAGGGAGCATATCAACAATGTCATTGTTATCAAAGTTGTCTGCTTTGTTGTTATAGAAGGTACTGGCTTCCTGGTGCTGGCTGAGCCAATAGTCACGATACCATGTTGAAGTGCTGATCAAGTCATACCATTCCGGAGAAAAGTCTTCCACTTTGCGCACAGCAGCAGGAATGTAGAGTGGGGCATTTGGATTCAATCTCGATCCTCCTCCTGAAACTAAAGCCATCTTATTGATCTCTTATGATCTTCCTCAACTTGATTGCTGCAAATACCTGAATGTCGGAGAGGTTCATTTTAATTATCAATCAACATAACCAAAAAATCAACATTCAGGATAAGTCATTAACTTGGTATAAAGAATTTCCCTTGAATCAGACTTTTTAAATATTGAATTCAAAGGGAAACAAATCACAAACCATCAAATCCCCAAAGCTAGTAACATCCCCTATGAAGATATAGCTTAAAGTGATACTTTGGAATCAGATAAATTATTCATACACAATGTCCATTCCAGCTTCAGATGGTGGCAAAACAACATGGAAATGGACTCGAAAGGCAACACAAGACAACTTCAGCCAGATAATTTATCAACTAATGACGAAGAAATGCAATTGCAAGCATAAAGACAATTGAAACTCAAATGTTACCCGCACAGGAAAAAAAAAGACTGATAACCAGTAACCCTCAAGTCAAAAGTATGCTTCCAAACTTTTGTTACCATTGATTACCATGTGAAGATGTGATCAATGAAATTAAACGTTTATCAAAATTGCAAGAAAATATTCTCACACAAAATAAAACATTCCTTTAAGCCTGAATATCCACAATCCAAAGGTAGCACACAACACAAGGCATCATAAATTATAGTTTGCGCTTCATAATTCCTTTCCTAGACAATCTAGTTGACCGAGTAACTAGTCAGCAAAGTACCAAACTTCCCAACTAACAGTAATATCAACACCAACTTTCACGCCATCGAATGCAAAAACCAGAGAATTAAGCAATCAGGCTTGATTCACATCCAAAAACAAAAATCAACAGAAATGAGGATTCATCGTCCAAATTCACATCGATCAACGAAGAGAAACTCCGGAAACAGAACATGAAAAACTGATTCCTCTATAGATGATCAATCAACAAGCAGATCAATCAAAAAACACAAAAACAAACAAACAAATCTAACGATTCCACATCTTATCACTCTTATTTAATTAATTTTTTTAAAGAAAAAAATAGCAGGATCCCATGGTCTTCACCTTCAACAAGCACTTGCGTTCCACGGCGAGAATTACCAAAGTGTTGAGCTTAATACCTTGAAAAATAAATCGTCTTCTCCTTCTTCCTTCTCTCTCCTTGATCCTCTCTCAGACCTAAACTCGCAAGGAACGGAAAACGAAGTAAGTGGAAGCTCCTGGATTTATACCAGAAATGGGACCGGTCAAAAGAAGATCGAACCGGTTGGACGGCCCACGGAAACGCGTATCAGGCTAACTGGCATTAGCAGGTAATCTGTGGGTCTGAACCGGTCCAAGAAGGACACGTGTCGCCATTTACGGGGCCCGCACCCATGTGCCACCCCTTTCGCAAGTTGCAGCAAAGGAATACTCCGTATTATTTTGCCGTTTTAATTACGGAGTGCTCCGTAATCCGTATCGTATAGTAGGGGATAATTTCGTGTGGTTATATTGGGTTTATATTCCAACGGTGGCGATTGAGTTGGTGGTCAATCAACTTGCGGGCGGTGAACGACTAAGATGGGGAGTTGCTCTCTAGGGGGCCCACGAATGGATGGTCACTGTTACTTCCACATGTTTTGTTTTGTTCGTTAATTTACGCCTAAAATAAAATTGACATGACCAGCTAGCTCTCACCAAATATCTCTTTATTTTTCATTATATCACAATTTTTTTTAAATTTTCACTAAAAAATAAATAATTAATAAAATATTCACACTTTCAAAATATTTATAAAAATATTCATTTTTTGCAGGGCTGTCGGAAAAACGCGGTCTCATACCGCGTTTTATTTAGAAAGTGGAAATTTTAAAATTGAAGAAAAATGCGAGAAAAAATTAACAAAAGAAACGCGGTTTCAAGTTTCCACTCACGTTTCTAACGTTTCTATTGCTAATTTTATTTCGGGATAAAATATATAATTTTTCAAATTTTTTTACAATAGGCACGCAGTTCTAAACCGCGTGTCTCTTTTTTTTTTAAAAAAAAACGAAACTGAAAAGTCTGGGAGGAGGTACGCCGGAGGAGGAGAGGCCGGAGGAAGGAGGATACGCCGGATCAGGCGAACTGTCGGAGAACCTCTGCCTCCTCCCTTGTCCGCTCCGCCACGATCTCCCAGGACCAAAATCAGGCCATTGGAGCCCTCGTCGGCAGCGGATGCTCGAGCCCGACCCCAAATCTTCCGGCTCGTCTCCGATCAAAGGCCGCTTTGTGGCGAGTCTCGCAATACCGCCCATCTTCGATCGAAAACCTGTCGGAACACGCAATGGAACACACAATGCATGGTAGGAGGAGACGGAGCTGCAAATCGGGGAGTTAGGGTTGGGGGTGGGGTTGAGAGGGAAGAGAGGTCGCGGACGACAAAGGATCTGTTGCCGACGAGGTCGTTGGCGGAGAGGAGCTTCGCCTATATCCCCAGTCACCGCTCCACCTCCGCGCGCCGTGTTCGGCTCCATCTTCGTGCTTCCCAGAGACCTTGGGGCTTCGACTTCTCATCATCCTTCTCCGACGTACCTCATTCCCCCTTCGACGTCCCTCCTTGCTCCTCCCCGACCCTGTTTTCACTTTTCGTTTTTTTTTTAAAAGACACGCGGTTTGGAACCACGTGTCTATTTTAAAAAAAATTAAAATATTACATATTTTATTCCGAAATAAAATTAGCAATAGAAACTCGGTTCAACCCGCGTTTCTTTTGTTAATTTTTTCTCACCTTTTTCTTCAATTATAAAATTTTCACTTTCTACATAAAACGCGGTATGGGACCGTGTTTTTCCGACAGCCCTGCAAAAAATGAATATTTTTGTAAATATTTTGAAAGTGTGAATATTTTGTTAATTATTTATTTTTAGTGAACATTTTGAAAAAAAAATCCCCTCTACACTCTCAAATTAATTAAATATAGCTGAAATTTGTGACCGCGTATAAAAATAAAATAATTTTTTTTAAACAGTAGACAAACAATAAGAGGTGGGAAAAATTAATCGAGGACAAAACTTTTATAACGGGTGGGACGCAGTCACGCAGGTATTGCATTTTATTACTTGCTAGCTAGGTGATAACATGTTTTTAATTAACTCCGCTTGTGTTTTGGTACACAACCGGTTCCAAGCCCGGAAAAAATGAGGAGGGGGGACATGTTATGTCACTTATGTGATATTTCATGTTATTAGATTCTTAAATGTAATCACAAATGTATGTGTCACCAATAAAAATATCACCAATGAAGTGTAATCAAATTTTATGCTCATAGGTTATCAATTGTATAAAAACGTTATCAATTGCATAAATAAAAATGTCATCAACAAACAATGTCATCACAAATGATTGAGATCAATGAAGTGTAATCACAAATGTTGTCAATGAATAAAAGTCATCATTAAAACATGTCATTAATGAAGTTTAATTACATTTTATGTCCTTTTGTCATCAATTGTATAATAAAAAATGTGTCATCAATGAATAAAAATAGAATAAGTGAAAATATATCGATATGCAATTGATTAATTAAAAAAGTGGCATCAAACGATTTGATTAAAAAAGTGGCATCAAATAATTACATTAATATAATGATATCAAAACACTACTTTGAAAAAGTTGTAAAGGCCCGGATTTTTAAATAATAAATAAAATAAAAATTCGGATATTTCAAGAAAAACTCGTCCTTAATTTCTTAAATCGAAATTGAAATCCTTAAAACAAGTTCCGGCATTAATAAATTAAAAATTAGAATATGTTTTATTCCGCTTTTATATGTCGAGAAATTGAAAATAATATTCAGAGTTCATTATTTAACTTGGATTTGAAAATTTTAAGCTAGTCGGGATAATATCGAGAGAGCGGGTTTCAGAATTTTGTTCCGGGTATTTGACGTTTGGAGTCATGGGACCACTCCTCTCCTATTTTCTTTTCCTTTCCTTTTCTTCTCCTCTCTTCTCTCTCTCTCGCTCAGAACGGTTGAAGCCTCAGCAGGCCTACTGCCTCACAATACAGACTAAATGGTTGTTGTTTTGTGCCCAATTCACACAATAAAGCTCTCTCTGCCCTCACACTCTCTCGCACCTGCAATTCCATCAGAAACCCACAAAAGGGGCCTCTTCCTCTCTTCCATTTTCCTCCTCTGCAGTGTCCAGAAACCACCAGGAAGCTGCTCCTTTAAGCCCTTTGCCGACCACCGCAGACCACCACCAAGACAGCCTTTCTCCGATACGTTTTGTGACCCCGAAATCACCACCAGCCCTCCCCTGCTCTTCGGAGGTTCGCAGCCTCACCATCAGTGCCTCCTCTCCATTCTCGCAGCCGTCGTCGCCGCCGGAGAGGCCAGCAGCAGCCAAGCCGGAGTCCCTGCTTACCACGGAGCCACCCTTCCCCTGTCTCGCTTTGTCGACGGCCACCGAGCGCGACTAACGCCACGCAGCTCCTCTACTCCCCTTCGCGTCCGAGCAAGTGGCAGCAGCAGGCGACACCAGCAGCCACCGAGTGTCCCTGGGCGACGCCGAGCACGAGCCGCCAGTAGGAGCCTGCCGCCGACGCCACCGTCATCTCCTCTCCCCTGTTTCACCCAAAACTGGTGGTAAGGCTCCTCTTCCTCCTCCTTTGCCTTCAAATCTCCATAAAGGTCAAACCTTTAGATCTCTACCAATCCCTCCCCAGGCGAGATCGTTAATTCCGGCGCCGGTGAAGCCGAATCGAGTTCCGACGAAGATTCTCCGGCGAGTCGACGCCCTCGGTGAGCTATTCTTTCCTCCGCCTTTTCCTTGTCTGTTGTGTTGCGTGTCGTTGTCGAGGTCGGGGCGGTGGCCAGGCCGCCGGCGAGCTCCTCCCTCCCCCTCCTCCTTTTTCCGCTGGCGGACGGAGCTCCCTGCTCCAGTACTCCCTCCCCTTCTTTCTTTCAACCAGAACTGGAAGAAGAAGGCCTAGTGGGCCCTGCCGCCATGTCACCTTCCACGTCGGTGGGCCCCCCTCTCCTTTTTTTTTATGTGCTGCCTTTCGAATGGAAGAAGCATGTCATCTTGTGAGGATTGTGGGCTTGGGTTTTGGGCCTATTTTGATGGGCCGAGATTTTGTTTTAATAAAGGAAATGTATTTGGGCCTAATTTGATTAAAATGGGTTATGTATGTTGATTTGAGGAAAGAATTTTAAGACTTATGAATATATTAAATAAATGGGATACTATAATATATAATATTATTATTGAGATTTAAAGTATAATATTTGGACTTGGATTTGAAAAAGTTTTAAAGGTTTTGAAATAAGATGCCGGAATTATTTCTATAATATGATTTGAGAAATTATTTTGAAAATGAGTTGACTTAATTCGAGATCTAAGAGTTTGAGAAATATTGTTGGTGAGATTCATTGATGGTTGATTAAATGGTTTTGGTTGATGTCGTTCATATCGGAAGGGTTTTGGAAAATGATTTTACCGTCGAATGGTTTTAAGAATGGCAAGAACTTGGAGTTCATGTGTGTGAATGATGGACATGTAGCTTATGGCAATGACTTGATGATAGGTGTGTATTGCTTTTGGATTGCTTTGGACTTGCATTTGGGCCCTTGCTTGTGTTATCTTGCTGTTCTGCATCTCCAGGTAAGTCTCTTCGGAGCTTACTCAGATTGAATAGAGCTATTCCCTGCCTTAGGTGCATAATATACTAGGTGCTTGCATTCATCATCAGCATGCCATGTAGTACCATGCTAGGTTGCATCGATAGTTGAGCATTCTATTTCTTTGTGCGTATGTAAACAGAACGGCCGTTATCTGTGATAGTCCTAGAGTCTTTGCTAGGGTCATAGGGTAGCCCAGCCTCATCGGGTACCCTGAGTCAATCGAGTACTTCCTTATATTATGATATGCCTGCGGGCTTTATTGTGGAGCGGGTCAGGCATGCGTGCCGCCCTATTATGAATGAATGCATTCACGAGCTGGCCAGTCTCCGCCTGTCGGAAGAGGTGGAGGTAGGAGAGGGATATGCCACTTGGCATTGTCTTGGGCCCTTTACACTATTCTGCACATTGTTATGAACTAGGAGCATGCTAGTGTGTTTGAATTCCGTACTGCATTAGACCATCTTTATTAGGTATAGCGTATATGTGTGCTTATGGTTGGGATGCAGAGTTAAGTGGGCATCGATCTGATCCCGCCCCAAATCAATTTTTTTAGGAATTATTTATGTTCATCCTATCGGTGCTGTTTGCTTATTGCGCGGGTCATTTTGTCGGCGGAGAGTGAGCGCTGGAGTTATAGACTTCACCAGACTCTGATTATATTGTTTTGGATTTATACTTTTGACTCCGTTTTGACCCGGCTCCGCCGTGGCACTCGTATCTGTACTTTACTTCCGCTTTACTTCCGTTTGAAATGGTTTCCGCGACATAGTCTTAGGACAGGTTAAGGGTACCCAACGGCCCTTCGATGTTTTTAGGGTTTGAAATCCCTCTTTCTAATAACCTTAAAATGAGTTTGAAACCTCGACCCGTACCTGGATTGCAAGATCCGAACAAGGGGTTTTATCCCTTGAAACGTAACCCAGAAATTATAATTTTGGGCCGTTACAAAGATGGTATCAGAGCTGAGGTTGTGCAAGTCGGGTACAAAAGGGTCGAGTGTATGTTTTGGAAAACCGCCCATGAATTTCAAAGGATTTGGAAGCGTTTTAAAGGGGCAAAATGAACTTAAGATGCCTAACCGAAATTGGACTAAGTAATGAACTCGACTTGTAATAAAAGAGGAACACCGACCAACGGGGACACGAGTGGGTAGTAAAGGCATTAGACAACCCCTATTGGGTGTAGTTGGGAATGGTAGGCAAAATACTAGCTTGCTCTTTACAGATGGGTCTGGAAGTTTCCAAGGAGATTGTTATGAGTGTTATTGACTGATTCTATGCCGAGTGCTTGCTATGCTAGAGATCCGATTTGGTATGTCTAACAATGAGTTGTGTATTGACTAATCTGTGCAAACGGGATAGCGGGAGTACCTTTATTTCTATATGGTCAAACCCAGCTTGTGTGGAACGACCCCTTCCGCTATGTTAACTACTTTTTCGGTTCTATCGAATCATTTCCCATATGTTATTATCTTTCATGGGCAATCGGGTTGATAAACACATTGTGTCGGAGATCATGGTTGGATATTAAGTTGTCTGAGTGAGTGTTGGAAGTTTTGATGTCACTTTGAGTCAGAAGTAAGGTGTTTCTGGGGCTGTCTTTCTCGAATCTTAATCAGTGTTTCTTGACACAAAGAGTAGTATCGGAGTCCCACGGGAAAGAGGGGTGATAAGTCAGTCGGGAAAAGTCAATGGTTGCTCTTAGGAATCTCTGTCCGGTTGTAATGGTGACTCTCTCTGAATTGCATGACATGATTTTGTAGTCTCTAACACGTACCTTATGAATAACCATTGGTGCCCAGTTGTTGTGTATATTTACATGTGTGACTAGTTACATTGCTTGAGTTTTGTGTTATGTATTGTCTTCTATCATGATTATATGTTGTTTATAGCATGCCTACTTGGCATACTGTATTAATCGCGCTAATGATCAATTGAAAGCATGAACCACATGATATGAACCCATATGTTTGTTGTTTTGCCTGGGTTAGGTGCATGATAGTGTGATCAACTCCTCTTTGTATGAATGCTGATAGATGATCGTCTTAGCATGTTGGATGATGACGTGTTAATGCTTATTATCCTTTGGTAACAAGAACCTATAGTATTCCCATCTGTTCTGTATTCGTCAGATTAATTAAGGTTGATTGTTTCGCAATTTGTGTTGTTGTGTGATTACTTGCGTTGGATGGAGAGTATGTGGTATAAATGAGTCTTGAGAAATGCCTATTTTATCTTAGTATGTGTTGGTCGAACTCATGTCCCCGTATTCTAGTCATATTGCCATTACTTAAACTCGTGTTATGCATTGTACAACCTTCCTCATGTTTCTATGTTGTTGGAATGTGATTGAATTGATTTCTTACGTGTCTCCATGATTAGTTGAATGCATGTATCGTATGCCAAGTAGAGCCTTTAGTATCATGTAGGATCCTTGGTTGTGACTCGTGTGAATTATGTCTTGCTTGCATTATTGCTGATTCTCTCTCGAGCTAGGTTCCTGATAGTGTGGTTCTTCCCTCTTTCTATCACCATAACATGTCTTACTCATGCAAGATAATTGATGTTGAATTCGATGATTGATTTGCCTTTTGTAGTGGTTAATCATAGCATGCTTACATGTTATCACTCGGTAGTGTTTCCCTATTACGTTATGAATTCCTCTTATGCTGGCATAGATGTATGATTTGGCACCTCGCATGATCACACACCACGTTGTATTATTTCGCATATGCATGACGAATGAGTGTTAGAATGAATTTAGTCGAGTTACCTTGATTGTGGTCACGAGTCGATAAGTGCTAGTAGTGTCTGGTAGGGCTTATGATTTCCAATATAACTAACTAAAAGGATCACTTGTTGCACTTGTTCTATGATGTGATGACTATTGTACTATATATGTGCTCTATGATGGTTCGCTCTTAACATGATTATAATATGTCGCCAATGATGCCCTTCTTGTTATTTTGATGATGCCTCATGTTTCGTGAATATTATGTTGAGCTCCTCTTAATGACTCTTGACTATACTTGTATTACATCATGTATCGCTAGTATCGTGTGGGACCCATGATTTCTAAATGTATCTCGTCATATGATTACGTGCCATGATTGACCTATTATATGATCATTGTGTTAGATGAGGTAGTTACTATGTTGCTATTATATGTTCTCGTATGATGCATACACCAAGCCCGAGCATTGTTCATATATGTGATAATTGTGATGCTCAATAAATCTCGCGTATCCTGTTTAAAGTTGTTGAGCATATCTGTTTCCATGGAATCACATACTACTAGTTTATCTCGCATGCATCCGTGTAGGACTTGATTGTGTCTTTTGGAATGAATACGCATGTTCTTTTCCCTTGAGATAGGTACATGTTAGTGTGGGTTAGTGAAATTGATATGCTCCATGATGAATTCGTGTTACTTGTCGCGATTATAACCTAATAGACTTCCATAAGGGCATTGTTGTTATTCTCGGGTCAGAGTCTAGTCCCTAGTCTTTTCATCCTTAGCTTTATTCGTGGTTGTTTCCGAAAGGAACATCGGGTTGTTCACTCTTGTCACTCCCCTATCTCCGCTAACTCGGACTCACCCGCGATAGCGACCGCATGGGAAAGAGAAAGGAAGTTGGATAGCAATAGAGCCGTGTGGCGGACGCGTGGGCCCATAACCCACGGGCCTCAGGATCAATGATGTCGGCGGAACAAGCACGTATCGAGGATTGCGGTCACTGAGTGCGATATGACTTGCGAGCGGGATTGTTCTCCGTTCGAATTGCTAACCCTTTTGAATTGGTTGACGATGATATTGCACTGACCTGACAATGAGATTTACGTGCTGATGTGCTGACTTGGTGAGGACTGCTGCCTGGTTTTATGTTGTCTATGATAATATGATCTGATGCCTTATAGTTCTAATGTGCCATGATGTCTTGACGTGTTGCTACTCTCAGTTGCTAAGCATGATTTGAATTCCTTGCCTGTAAAATGTGAACTATATATGTTAAGAAGCATGAATTGTATCGGATAAGGTTATAATGCAACATGTTAGCTTGATTTCATTATGTTCGTATATGATGTTTGCATTGACTATAGAGCATGATGGTAAATTGAGACTTGTTGAACCCATGATATTATGTTTATAAATGCTAGTTGATATGCTGTAGACCTTTTGTTTGATATTTTCATGATTGCTTCTTCCTTAAACCTGTGGGTGAGGTCATTGGTAGCGTGGTTGGAGAGTGGGGAAAGAATTTTGGACGGTTGGGATGATTGATGGTATTAGGAAGTGATTCGCGATAGAGGGATGTCGGCTTAAGTAAGACTGGGTGAGCCTGGGACCGTGGGAGACCACGTTGGTGGTATTGATGAGCTTCGAGGTTATGCTAGTGATACCTTGGGAAGTGTGAGAAGTGTAAGAAATGGCCTTAAGAGAAGTGAGGATATAGTATGAGAGGGTACTCGGGTGTGGAGTTAGAGATAGGAGTTGGATTCTTAGAGGTGGATGGTGTGTGTGAGTGATTGGCGGAAAGAGGGGGCGAGATTTGAGCACCGAGATGAATTGGGATTCTTTGGGGAATTTTTCTGAGATGACGTTGTCGGTCTAGAAGAGGATTAGTCTTGGCTTGAGAGTGGAGATGGGCGAGTGGGGATTTTGTTTTATTTTGACTGGTATGGTGTGAGGATTTTCTTGATTATGTGATTTATTTGTATTTGCTGGCATGACGTTAGATAATAACCATGATGCATCTGATAGGGAATGATATTACATGTTGTTATGCAATACTGAAATCTAGTTGGTAGTGACAAATGTTATCATGATATATTGCTGCTCTACTATGCGTTTTAGAAGCATGTTACGATGTGTTATATGAATTATGAGATAATAATGTGTTATTATGTGGAAGCATGGTGTTATATTATGTGGTGGTAAACGTGATGTTATATTATGTTGTAGTAATCATGATGTTGTGTTATATGGTTGACAAGCATGACTATTGATATGTTAAATGATGAGTATGACTTGGAATGTGAATATGATTTGTATATATATGAGATAATGGTGCCTGATTACTAAATGATCGTTATATGACATTGTGATGAGTTAAGATGAGTTCTAGAGAGCATGTTGACCTTTTGATGGGGATGTACTTCTTGATCTTCCCTTTTTATTGAATCTTAACCGCATGACCTTGACTGTATTGATGCGTTGATAAGTAGTTTTGTTCCGTTGACTTATGATTTTTCGCTATGGTTAACCTTGCAAGTACCAATGATTGACGTGATAAAAATGTTATGCTAATGCCGGATAGAAATTGGATAGGATGACTATGTGAATTTATGGGTTAAATGATATCCCTTGCTGTGACTGACCCTACTATGATATATTGTGATGCTGATATGCGATAGTGAGATATCCCTTATGACTTTTGGTGTGATATCGAGTTGTGTGTAATCATTTTGGCATAGATGCATATTAGGACCTTTAGTATGATGCGGAGATGTTGATGTGACCTTGTGACACTGTGTTGGCGTATGTTTGAGACTTGTCGTATGATGTACTCGTGGAGGATCGATTGGTTATGTAGTTATGCATTGCTTATAGCTTGTGAATCTTGCTTGATTGAGATTGATAGATTGATTTGATTCTGGAAACTAGGAAGAGAATATGGGATTAGCCCTTAGAGGTGGATGATTCCACCTCCGAGCTTCTGAATTTGATTGATTGTTATGTGGAAAACTGATTTGGTTTTGGAGGGTTGTGACGAAATTCTGATCGAATGGATTTTGCTTGTTTTGGTGTAAAGTTGCTTGGTTAAACATCTTATTTGAAGATTTTGAGCGGTTTTGAAAAAGGAACAACTTGGATTGTAAAAGAATAAACGCTACAAATAATTTCAACGATTTTGAGGCTAATCTTTATTTTCAATTGCGGAATCCCTTTAAAAACTTTTCAAACCCGGGCAACTCTATGATACTTCACGAAGTGGATACTTGCATTTTATGGGGGCGCCTATAGAGTGCTAGCTAAGACCTAGTGATGCTATTGTAGAATTTCTTTTTTTTTGAGTTGTGGTACTTCCGAAAAGTCGAAGCGAGGATGTAATGGGGGCGCTTATCGCATACTTGTCAAGACCAATTGGAGATGTCACGACCGTGACTAGGATGTTGTGAGAATCCCGGAAGACGCAACCGAGATGATTACAAGATCCTTGGACATGGTCGTTGGACTAATCAATTTCAACTTCATCCCCTACCTTATTTTGGTTTTAGTCTCGGTGACGAGACTTGTTTTTAGAGGTGGATGATGTAAAAGCCCGGATTTTTAAATAATAAATTTCAATAAATAAAATAAAAATTCGGATATTTCAAGAAAAACTCGTCCTTAATTTCTTAAATCGAAATTGAAATCCTTAAAACAAGTTCCGGCATTAATAAATTAAAAATTAGAATATGTTTTATTCCGCTTTTATATGTCGAGAAATTGAAAATAATATTCGGAGTTCATTATTTAACTTGGATTTGAAAATTTTAAGCTAGTCGGGATAATATCGAGAGAGCGGGTTTCAGAATTTTGTTCCGGGTATTTGACGTTTGGAGTCATGGGACCACTCCTCTCCTATTTTCTTTTCCTTTCCTTTTCTTCTCCTCTCTTCTCTCTCTCTCGCTCAGAACGGTTGAAGCCTCAGCAGGCCTACTGCCTCACAATACAGACTAAATGGTTGTTGTTTTGTGCCCAATTCACACAATAAAGCTCTCTCTGCCCTCACACTCTCTCGCACCTGCAATTCCATCAGAAACCCACAAAAGGGGCCTCTTCCTCTCTTCCATTTTCCTCCTCTGCAGTGTCCAGAAACCACCAGGAAGCTGCTCCTTTAAGCCCTTTGCCGACCACCGCGGACCACCACCAAGACAGCCTTTCTCCGATACGTTTTGTGACCCCGAAATCACCACCAGCCCTCCCCTGCTCTTCGGAGGTTCGCAGCCTCACCATCAGCGCCTCCTCTCCGTTCTCGCAGCCGTCGTCGCCGCCGGAGAGGCCAGCAGCAGCCAAGCCGGAGTCCCTGCTTACCACGGAGCCACCCTTCCCCTGTCTCGCTTTGTCGACGGCCACCGAGCGCGACTAACGCCACGCAGCTCCTCTACTCCCCTTCGCGTCCGAGCAAGTGGCAGCAGCAGGCGACACCAGCAGCCACCGAGTGTCCCTGGGCGACGCCGAGCACGAGCCGCCAGTAGGAGCCTGCCGCCGACGCCACCGTCATCTCCTCTCCCCTGTTTCACCCAAAACTGGTGGTAAGGCTCCTCTTCCTCCTCCTTTGCCTTCAAATCTCCATAAAGGTCAAACCTTTAGATCTCTACCAATCCCTCCCCAGGCGAGATCGTTAATTCCGGCGCCGGTGAAGCCGAATCGAGTTCCGACGAAGATTCTCCGGCGAGTCGACGCCCTCGGTGAGCTATTCTTTCCTCCGCCTTTTCCTTGTCTGTTGTGTTGCGTGTCGTTGTCGAGGTCGGGGCGGTGGCCAGGCCGCCGGCGAGCTCCTCCCTCCCCCTCCTCCTTTTTCCGCTGGCGGACGGAGCTCCCTGCTCCAGTACTCCCTCCCCTTCTTTCTTTCAACCAGAACTGGAAGAAGAAGGCCTAGTGGGCCCTGCCGCCATGTCACCTTCCACGTCGGTGGGCCCCCCTCTCCTTTTTTTTTATGTGCCGCCTTTCGAATGGAAGAAGCATGTCATCTTGTGAGGATTGTGGGCTTGGGTTTTGGGCCTATTTTGATGGGCCGAGATTTTGTTTTAATAAAGGAAATGTATTTGGGCCTAATTTGATTAAAATGGGTTATGTATGTTGATTTGAGGAAAGAATTTTAAGACTTATGAATATATTAAATAAATGGGATACTATAATATATAATATTATTATTGAGATTTAAAGTATAATATTTGGACTTGGATTTGAAAAAGTTTTAAAGGTTTTGAAATAAGATGCCGGAATTATTTCTATAATATGATTTGAGAAATTATTTTGAAAATGAGTTGACTTAATTCGAGATCTAAGAGTTTGAGAAATATTGTTGGTGAGATTCATTGATGGTTGATTAAATGGTTTTGGTTGATGTCGTTCATATCGGAAGGGTTTTGGAAAATGATTTTACCGTCGAATGGTTTTAAGAATGGCAAGAACTTGGAGTTCATGTGTGTGAATGATGGACATGTAGCTTATGGCAATGACTTGATGATAGGTGTGTATTGCTTTTGGATTGCTTTGGACTTGCATTTGGGCCCTTGCTTGTGTTATCTTGCTGTTCTGCATCTCCAGGTAAGTCTCTTCGGAGCTTACTCAGATTGAATAGAGCTATTCCCTGCCTTAGGTGCATGATATACTAGGTGCTTGCATTCATCATCAGCATGCCATGTAGTACCATGCTAGGTTGCATCGATAGTTGAGCATTCTATTTCTTTGTGCGTATGTAAACAGAACGGCCGTTATCTGTGATAGTCCTAGAGTCTTTGCTAGGGTCATAGGGTAGCCCAGCCTCATCGGGTACCCTGAGTCAATCGAGTACTTCCTTATATTATGATATGCCTGCGGGCTTTATTGTGGAGCAGGTCAGGCATGCGTGCCGCCCTATTATGAATGAATGCATTCACGAGCTGGCCAGTCTCCGCCTGTCGGAAGAGGTGGAGGTAGGAGAGGGATATGCCACTTGGCATTGTCTTGGGCCCTTTACACTATTCTGCACATTGTTATGAACTAGGAGCATGCTAGTGTGTTTGAATTCCGTACTGCATTAGACCATCTTTATTAGGTATAGCGTATATGTGTGCTTATGGTTGGGATGCAGAGTTAAGTGGGCATCGATCTGATCCCGCCCCAAATCAATTTTTTTAGGAATTATTTATGTTCATCCTATCGGTGCTGTTTGCTTATTGCGCGGGTCATTTTGTCGGCGGAGAGTGAGCGCTGGAGTTATAGACTTCACCAGACTCTGATTATATTGTTTTGGATTTATACTTTTGACTCCGTTTTGACCCGGCTCCGCCGTGGCACTCGTATCTGTACTTTACTTCCGCTTTACTTCCGTTTGAAATGGTTTCCGCGACATAGTCTTAGGACAGGTTAAGGGTACCCAACGGCCCTTCGATGTTTTTAGGGTTTGAAATCCCTCTTTCTAATAACCTTAAAATGAGTTTGAAACCTCGACCCGTACCTGGATTGCAAGATCCGAACAAGGGGTTTTATCCCTTGAAACGTAACCCAGAAATTATAATTCTGGGCCGTTACAAAAGTGGCATCACATTAAAGAAAAAAATGTCATTAAAAAATGGGTTGATTACTAGGATGTCCAAATTTTTGGACTTTATTAAGAAAATGTCTCCCAAGTGCTCCAAATTAGCAAAATGTCCACTACCCCCCTATGATCCTGTACCCCCCCTATGATTTCAACGTTTTTTTTTTTCCTTTCCTTTTCGCATTGCTGAAACGGAATTGCTGAAACTCCTGTTTCAGTGCATACGGTTTCAGCAACCCCTGTTTCAGTTTTTTTTTTGTTTTTTTTTTCCAGTTTTTTTTTTCGCGTTGCTGAAACAGAAGTTTCAGCACATAAGGTTTCAGCAGCCCTTGTTTCAAATTTTTTCTGCGTTGTTGAAACCGAAGCTGTTGAAACCAGAGTTGCTTTTTTTTTTCTTTTTTTTTTCGCGTCACCACTTCGATACCGGAGTTGCTGAAAGCCTGTAACCGGAGTTATTTTTTTTTCTTTTTTTTTGTTTTGCGTCACCGCTTCGACATAAATGTTGAAATGATGAAATAGTAGTTCATACAATTTTATAAGAATTAATTTCAGTATTTCAGGTCACACAAAAAATTAAAAAAGCTAATAAGCTCTCCAAAAGTTTCAGCAAGACAAAAAAAAAATTTGAATCCAAATTTTTTTTCATTCCAATCAACTAAACTATGTAAATCAATCCAAACAAAATTAAACAAGAAATTGAAATGTAAAATGACCTTTTTGCCGTACATACACACATCTCTGCATTTTTCATTGAGCCCATTAAGACTGTTGTCATTCGAGATACAATTATGAAACCTAAGTATAACCTAGATACATACACACCGGATTTGCTGAAATCGGAGTTGTTGAAACCGAAGCTGCGGAAATAGGTGCTGTAATTGCTGAAATTAGTTTTTTGTTTTTTGCATCAGTGCTTCGACACCGGAGTTGCTGAAACCGAAGTTGCTGAAGTTGTTGTTGTAATTTCTGAAATTAGTTTTTTTCTCTCGCCAACGCTTCGACATCGGAATTGCAGAAACCGAGTTACTAAAACCGTGTTTACCCAATTTCAGAAATTATAACAACAATTTAAGAGATTTCAACAACAATTTCAGCACTATTATAAAACTTAGCCTATGCAGGATTCGAACCCACGTATTTTCACTTAAGCACATTGCTCTATCATCGAGCTAAGAGGCTTTTAAAGGAGATTTAAAGCAAGGAACATCAAAATTCATTGCATCCCGCATTTCAACAATTGCTGAAACTACAATCCGCATTTCAGCAATTGCTGAAATTGCCAATATCCAAACCCAAACCATGTAAAAATCCATTAATTTTGTGCAATTTGATAACAATTGCTGGAAATCAAATTTCTTTTCCCGAACAATTTCATCAATATCTTGTGAATACCTACCATCAAAATCTAGAAAGTTATGTGATTTGAAGAAAAAACCCTCAAGTTAAGAGAGGAAAACAAAAATGTACAAGTGTGCAGCAAGATATGATACATATAGAGAAAGGAAGTAAAATCGCCATTATAGATTGAAAGGAAGGAGAACATACCTCTGGTCGTCGGACGACTGCCATTACAGATTGAACAAGCAGTTGTTGTCAGAAGGAATGACACGACGAACAACAATGCCTTCAATGGCTCAAGGAATACAATTAACCTTGAAGCAACCAAGGTCATTAGATTCATAACAACCAAACTGACAATGAAGCAATTGGGGTTTCTGTAGAAACTTGCTGAAACCCCAATTTTGTCCATGGATCAGATTCGACTCCATAAATTATTTGAAATCACAATGAAGAGGAAGGAAGCGAGGGAACTGAAATTGAAAAAAAAAAGGTAGGTACTTGGAGGAAGACACGAAGGTTGGGATCCTCGCACTTGTTGGAGACGATTTTGCGGACGCCGTCGATGGCGATAGCCTTGTTCTTGAGGCCGAAGATGGAGGGTTCAGAGAGGGAGGAGTGGAGGAGGAGGAGCATGGAGATCATGTTGGAGACCTCGAAAGAGAGGACGCCGCCATCACAAACGCCTTGAAAATCGAATAGATCGATGAATCAAGGGGGAAGAAAGGAGACCTCCCCGAATCTCCAGTATAAATCGAAAGAGGAGAACAGAAGGAGCAGATATAAATCCAGTACACCTCTCCAATAGATCTGAATCCAGTACACCGATTCTGGCAGATCTGAATCCAGTGCACCGATTCCAGCAGGAGAATGACGAGGTGTCGGTGATCCCCAACGGGGGCCTGGGAAGAAGGGGCGGGAATGAGGGAGGCATGGGCCATGGAGGGAGGCGGGGATGAGGGAGGCAGGGAGGGAGATGGTGAACAGAAGGTAAGGGGGGCATGAAAAAAAATGGTGGACTTTAACCTAATTTGTAGAGGTCCGGGGACATTTGCCAAATTTAAGCCCAAATAGTGGCCTGCTCGGCACATTTTCTCTTAAAAATGGCATCAAAACATTATTTTGAAAAAATGGTATCAAAACACTACTTTGAAAAAATGACATCACGGTAAAAAAATGTCATAAAAAATGTAGCATCAATGATCAACGGTAAGAAAATGGCATGAAAAAAAATGGAATCAAGCAAACCTAAAAAAAAAAACCCAAAAGAGCCGGTGAACGTTGACCGACCGGCAGTCAAACAGTTGACCATTGACCCTAATCCTCCATTTGGGAAGGGTGCATATAAAAACTAATTTTATGTTGGAGTGACCTAATTAGCTAATTGGATTTTCCAAAAGGTATAATTACCAAATTCACCCTTTTTTTTTGTGTGTATATCTATAATCTATTGAGAAGAATTTTTTAAAATATAAAAAAACACTAAAATTGTTAATTATTTATTTAAATAGTCGAGAACCCAAAAATATAGGAAAAAAAATCAAGAAGAGTTACTTTAAAACAATATTGAAAGAAAATGTTAAATATAAATTTAAATGTAGCATTTTTAATTAAAACAACTATGATGAACAATGATATAATAAAATAAATAATAAATAAACATAATATTTCCAATTGAAATAATTGTGAGTAATAATCATATATTAAAACAAATAAAATAGCAAAGAAATGAGATTTGAACCTAAGACCTTATGATTCTCCTTCTTTACTTTGCCCCTTTAGCTAGATAACATTTTTTTTTGATACAAGGCAAAGATTTGGGGATGGTCAATTGCGATTGATCCACCGCCCAATAGAGTCCCGACGCACGAACTCTTCGATCTCAGCAGGAACATATTCGGCGACGAAATGTGAGGACAAGCCTATGTGCGCCAACCGATCGATCTGCCACCCAGTTACCCTCCCTGAATACGTGCGCGAAGGTAACACTCTCGAAAGATCTGCAAAGTCCAAAGGCATCCGAATTCGCCATCTCGATTTCCCACGAGCACTGCCAAAGTTCTCACAATAGCACTTTTGGTTTAAGTATCATTTAAAGATGTTATATTACTTTAAAAATTCTAAATATATGCAAAAAAAATATTTTATACTATATATTTTTTGTAAAAGTTTATGCACATGTGGATGTGGTGTGCTCAAATTTACACATCACATACTCAAATGTGTACATTTGCACAAAAAAAAATCAATAAAACTAAAAAAAGTCTAAAAAATACACATTTACATACCACTGTTGTGGATAGTCTAACACACACGGGAGTGCATATACTCATATCTTATATTTATATACTTATATCAAACAAGTCCAAAAACACCAACACCATCCAAATATCCAATGACTTAATTAATATCTAGGTTTTTTTTTTTTGAAAGAAGAAGTAGAGGAGAAAGAAGTATCAATTATCAAAGTTAGCTTTGTGGAATATGGGTATGGAAACCATTTCGAAATGACTTATCGAAAAGGACTTGTGGGTAATATTTATAGGTCTTTGTTCGAATCCCAGAATGACAGTTCCTTATTAACCAATGCAAGGAATATAGGCCTCGGCGCAGTTTATCCTTCCATTCTCCCCGATTCCATGTGTTGTGAATGGACTTTTTATTTTGACCCGCATTGATGAAATTCAGATTATCATTTGGATTTGATTACTAACGTCTAACGAGGTTACGAGGGGGTTTAAGTTATTGAATTCTGATCTATTGGAAGGTTGAAATACACATACACTGACACATTGGCGGTTGATTGATTGAATCTGAATCTGATTCCACACCCAAAATAAAATCAGAGTCATTCCCATTTGCATCGGATCTTATGAATGTGCCTGAAGCTACACTTCATTATGAGTATCCCATCCATCCTCCTCAGGTAGAAGCTCTCCACCAGCACGTAGCACCCGAATCTCCTCCATTCCCTCTCCCTTCCCACCTCCTCCTCTCTCTCCACCCTAACATCCATCCTCTCCCCTTCCCCTCCGTCTGACCACCCTCTCTCCACCTCCAACCCCCTCATCCCCTCCACCACCGCCCTACTCAGCCCCATCCTCCTTCCCCCTTCCCTCCCCCTGTCCCTGTCCCTGTACCACACCATTCCCTTCGCCTCTCCCCCCTCCACCGCCACACTCTCTACCCCGTATATCACTGTCTCCTCCCTCTCCACGCTCACATTCACCCTTATCACCCTCTCTCTCCCCTCCTCCTTCTCCTTCGTGAAGATCTCCTCCCAGTACTGCTCCAGCGATACTTTGTAGAACATCGATTTCTCCATGTGCCGCCTGATCTTCGCCTCCTCCTTCACGAACACGTATGGGCAGTACCACCTCCCTATCACCGCCGCTGCTGCCGATTGGCGCCACCTCTCCAACGGAGGCTCCAATCCAGGCCGCGGCGGGGGCAGCGCTGCTCGTACGGACCCCGCCCCATCGTCGTCGGCTGAAATCCCTAGGGCGTCTTCGAAGTTGGCACGGACGGAGCGGGATACGCGGATTTGCCATCCCTTGCGGCTGAGGAAGCGCGGCGGAACCCCGTCGTAGGCCACTGACTTGGCGAAGAAGCCGCCTCCGTGGTGGCGCCGGATCTCGAATTGCTGGTAGGTGTCTCGGAAGTCTAGCGGCTGCGGCTTCAAGTCGTTCGTGACGGTTCCGAAGCAGCATGAACAGATGTCTGTGCCTTTTCTGCTCACACATGCTTTCCTACAAAATTAATCATTCAGGTACGTACGTACAAAATTCACGAACTCGCTTCCATGAATCTTTCAGAACATTAATAAAATCTGCACTAGAATTAAATCAGATTTCATAGCTGTAAATGAAATTCCTTGCTTGCAACTTCATGATCGATCGATCGAGTTTATTAATTAAGCAATTGTGCTGATGCCTGATTTCTGATTAGTTAGGAACCATGAGATGAGATTGAGATTTGAGTCATTGAGCTGAGCTTACCCTTTGTATTGGCCTTTAGCCCTGATGACATAATAGAGGTTAGATGAGAGTGGTTGGTTGAGGACTGGAAGGAACCACACCTTGGTGGAGATGATTCTACCTCCAGCTCCACCGCCAATTCCACCACTACCAGTGCCACTAACACCGGCCACTGGCTCTGGTGGGGCATTGTAGATGGATAAGATCTTGTTCTGAGGGAAAGGGAAGGATTTGATGTTCTTACGGTCACACGCGCCCCAGCAGTAAGTATCTTGTTCTTCGGATTCCTCGTCTTTGAGGACGAGTATGCCTGTGTATGGAGTATCCCCCGGTGGATGCAATGAAAGGGCACTTGGGTTCTTCCTGTACAAGGAAAGGGGCCTTGTTACATACATCTCTTTTAATTTAATTTGAGTGATTGAACTCTCTTTCTTCACTGGTTGGTGTGTGGTGAAATTTAGCTAGCTTGATCAACTTTATACTGTGATTCAGGAATGTGGATGGCTTGGAATTGGATTATTAAAAGACTCTGAATCGAGGGATTGAATTTTGAAAGTGCACTTGCTCTAAAGCAATCTACTTTTTTCTCTAATTGGTTTAGTCACGGGCTAATACGGACAGAGTCTTTATAAAAGTTAATTTGGAAGGATGTAGAAGAAAAAGATTTGTGTTAGAACTAGTCCGTAGAAGAGATGCTGTGATTTGTGTTCTAATTGTATTTTTTTCTTTTTTTTGATACAAGGTAAGAGTTTGGGTGGAGTCAAACCCTGCCGACCCACCGGCCACCACCCAAGGGCGTCCTTTCAGACGAGAACTTGGAGCCCGGGATAATTGTATCTTTATTGATACAAGGTAATTGTATCTTTATATCGAGTCATAAACATTACTGAAAATGGCCAACTTTTTTTTCACAAATTAAACAATTCAATTATTGAGTATAGAACATAGAAATAGGGTCACTGAGACTTAGGGGTGAAGACATAATAAAAAGTAGATATGGTGTTTGTTTGAAAAAGAAAAAGAAGAGATATGTAGCCAAAAAGTAAAGAAAAAGAAGCAGTGCACTAAATCTGAATGTAAGCGGGTGTGGATGATGTGAATAATTAGGTTTAGACTTTAGATTGGAGTAGATCATAGATAGTACAAACTACAAATTACAAAGACAGCAGTGCACGTAGGGTAGGATGATATGAACCCTGTTTTTACTTTATTGGTTCTTGGTTTCCTATGCTTTGAAAATGATTTTGATTCAATTCGATTAGTATTTCCTTACTGTCGAAATAGGCAAATGCTTGCCAGTGTTGTCTTACTCCAATAATAATAATAATACAGTAATTAAGACTTAAAGATTAGTCTCATACGGAGTATATATCATGCGTCACTCGTCACCCTGCTGGCTTTTGTCTCATGTATGGTTATATGACATAGAAATAGAAGGAATTTTGCAAAAGCTTTCAATCAACCAATTCAAATACATATCTATTAGTGTTGTGGAGTTACTATTTGCTAGTATTTCTTAGCCCTCTATTATATATGCTGCGGCCTGCGGCCTGCGGCCTGCTAGTGTTGTCTTCTTTTGTAGGATCTGGATCTGTGTTGGTTCTCTATTTCTCAGAACAATGTCTGGTTTGTTTAATTGCCTCGTCCTGCTTTTACATTCTACCTTGTTAACGCGTGCACCTCGTTTATCCAGCTTCATATTCTGATTCTAATCTTAGTGTTGTTGAGCCTGATTACAGTTCGGCCCGACCTGATGGTGGTTGTGGTTCCCGACCCCCTCCCTTTTTTTATTCGTCTTCATCAGTTATCTCAATTCTTTAGGTTCCATGTATTGATATACTTTGTTTGTGAAAGATGATTCTTCTGTCGATCGATCTTAACATTTCTAGCTTCCAAATCTCCAACTAAACCTGTACTCGTTGAGGAAATGTCATCAGCTTTAATGGCTTCCTAATGTGTCTTTCTTGGTTGTCATGGCTCATTAACTGCTCTAAATCTTTATAGCTAAACTCCTTCAATATCACGAAGCATATCTTGGACTAATGGATTTTTTTTTTAACGGTAGTTAACCATTAAAATGTCTCAAGTGCGCCCATTTTGCAAGATCTAATTACTCAATTCTTTTTAAGATAATAAAAATGTAATAAAATATTTTTTTTTTTTATAATTTTTTTAAAATAATATCATACTCCGTCTCTATTTATTATTACTAACACGTCTTATAGGTTGGTGACCTCTTTGACAAATGACAAAGGTGAGATGAGTCATGAGAACCAAACGCAATTTACACATTGTATTACGGAGTACGTATTATCTTTGTTTAAAGCTAAAAAAATCGGTGTGATGTACTCGTAGATGGTGAGTTGAGTTGAGTTGAGTTGACTGAGTTTGATTGAATTATGCATTTTTTTTTTTTTGAAAAAATAAGCCTCTGGAACTGGAAGCGGCGGAGAAATTTACCGCATATCGCTTTGCTTATTCCTCCAAGCAAACCGAATTATGTTCCTACCTCTCCTCGTCGTGATCCGATCGACGTAAGCTGACTCAGCTCATCGCCATAGCTTATCTTCTCCGCAGTTTCTATCACAATCTTAATTTCTTCCCGTTTCCCCTTCTTCTTCGTGCTCAAAATTTTCCGTTTTGCTCCCACTTACCGGGTGATTGTTTTCTCCTAAACATCTGTCGCCTGCTTCCCTGGTTTCGTTTGCTTCTCCCATCTCCTTAAGCTAACCTCTCTTCACCCAGGTTTGACTGTGGTTTACCAAGCTGATGATGGTTTAAGGACTCCGAAATCGATTCTTTTTTCCTTCCAATCGGCATTTAATTTGCTTTGTGGGTTTATTATTTATGGGAGGCTTGTATAATTCTATTGGGTTTAGACTGACTGACTTTGCAAACTGTGGAAATTGATATGTACCATGGACGATTGTTTAGTTTGATTGATGCATCTTTTTGTCCCAGATTTTTAGGGTTTCCTGCAATTTACCACCACCTGCTCTGTAGGTTTCATGTTTAGATCTTTTAAGGTGAAGCAATTTGTCTAAATAGAGGAACGCCTAGCCCCAAGTCGGAGATATGGATATAAGCAATGAAGTGAGTATTGATCTGTTCCCAATTGGACCTAGTTCAATTGTTGGTAGGGCAATTGCATTTAGAGTATTGTTCTGCAAGTCCATGGCGCATTTTAGGCGTCAAATGGCTGCTGTGCTGTTCAGATTCCTTCATAGGTTTGGAGACATAGCTGCTCCTATCTTCTCATGGTTCCATCCGCGAAACCCACAAGGTATATTGGCTATGGTGACGCTAATAGTGTTTATTCTTAAACGATACACAAGTGTTCAGACTAGAGCGGAGTTGGCTTATAAGAGAAAATTTTGGAGAAATATGATGAAAGCTGCATTGACTTATGAGGAGTGGGCTCATGGTGCTAGGATGTTGGAGCGAGAGTGTCCAAAAATGAATGAATCTGAGTTTTATGATGAGGAGCTTGTAAGGAACAAGCTCCAAGAGCTCTGGCAACGTCGTCAAGAGGGATCTATAAGAGACATCATGTTCTGTATGCGTGCAGATTTGATTAGAAATCTTGGTAACATGTGCAATCCTGAACTTCACAGAGAAAGGCTTCAAGTGCCTAGGCTTATAAAGGATTATATTGATGAAGTCACCACCCAGTTGAAAATGGTCTGTGAATCAGCTTCAGAAGAGCTTTTGTTGGAAGAGAAGCTTTCATTTATGCATGAAACGAGGCACGCTTTTGGAAGGACTGCTCTCCTTCTAAGTGGCGGCGCATCCCTTGGAGCTTTTCATATTGGCGTGGTGAAGACATTGGTAGATCATAAGCTTCTGCCTAGAGTCATTGCTGGTTCTAGTGTGGGCTCCATTATGTGTTCAATTGTAGCCACAAGATCATGGCCTGAGCTTCAGAGGTTCTTTGATGATTCTTGGCGTTCATTGAAGTTCTTTGACCAAATGGGTGGCATTTTTGCAGTCTTTAAGAGGATTATGACCTTCGGAGCTGTTCACGAGATCAGACAGTTGCAGATGCTGCTAAGGAAACTCACCAGTAATCTGACATTCCAGGAGGCTTATGACATGACTGGCCGAATTCTTGCTATTACAGTCTGCTCTCCTAGGAAACATGAGCCACCCCGTTGCCTTAATTACTTGACCTCACCACATGTTGTTATATGGAGTGCAGTAACTGCTTCTTGTGCCTTTCCTGGTCTTTTTGAGGCTCAAGAACTAATGGCTAAAGATAGATATGGAAACATCGTACCTTATCACCCACCTTTTCATCTTGGCCCTGAGGAAGGTAGCACTCCATCCCGTCGGTGGAGGGATGGTAGCCTGGAGAGTGATTTGCCTATGATGCACTTGAAGGAGCTTTTCAATGTCAACCATTTCATTGTGAGTCAGGCCAATCCTCATATTGCACCACTATTGAGGCTGAAGGCAATTGTGAGATCATATGGAGGAAATTTTGCTGCAAAGGTATAATTTATGGAATTTCACTTCATATTTCAACTTAAACCCTTAGAACATTTATGTGTTTGGAGTCCCCTTGTCTATTTATGTTCTTTAAACCATGTTATTGCTTTGTGAAATGATTTTTGGCCATTGAATGTTTAATTTTTTCAAAAGATTTAAATTCACTTGCAAACCTTGTGATTAAATGGAAAGTCCAGAGATCTTAGATTCCATATATGTCTCTAGAGTTTTGCAACACATTCTGTCTCCACCATACTCCAGCTACTTAATTTAGTTTCCACTGAGATGAGACAGAGAAATCTGTTTTCTTCTTCTTCTTCTTCTTTGCCATTGGGTTTCATGATGAAGACTCACACTTTTCTGGTTGGCTTACTATCATAATACTTTTGACTCTTATCCGCAGGCATGTTTGGTTCCCATTTAGGTACAAATGCAAATTTCTTGTGCTGTGTTCGTTGCTTCTTTTCTTGTTGATATCTGTTTATCCAGCGTTCTATATTACATAGAACATCCTAACATTGTAACTCTGCAGCTCGCAGAGCTAACTGAGATGGAAGTGAAGCACAGATGCAACCAGATATTGGCACTAGGTTTTCCATTAGGCGGACTAGCTAAACTGTTTGCTCAGGAATGGGAGGGACATGTCACTGTAGTAATGCCTGCCACACTTGCTCAGGTGTGATTCATCATATATAGTATCTTATTTTCCATTTGCTCCATATCTTCCATAGATAGAGGCACACTTGGCTGGAAAAAGTTATGCTAATTAATTCTTGAAGTTTTGGTTTTCTCAAAAGAACACATTTTTCCTCTTTTATGTTATATTGCCTTTTGGCGTTTTTTTAACCCGAAAAAATAAGTTTCTTACGTTAGCATCACTATCAAACAAGAAATGTTTAAGGATTGTTTTAGGTTTGTTTTGCCTGGGAGCTGGAGGAGCTTCCTCCAGTTCTTATGTACATGGATCTCGTGACCAGTTCTTATTTGAGTTAGCTGTTGCTAAACTTTGATCTCTGGAGAGTATAGCATTCTCAACTGTTCAAAATTCTCTCTGTCATCTTATATCATAAATATATTTTTTAATTTATGCAATTGGAACTGTGGAGTGTGGGGGATCTATTGTGGTATGCATATGCCAATACTTAATTCTGTTTATTCTGTTCTTTATACAGTACTCAAAAATCATACAAAATCCATCAAAAGTGGAGCTCCAAAAGGCGGCAAACCAAGGTAGACGGTGCACTTGGGAGAAGCTCTCTGCCATGAAGGCGAACTGTGCTATCGAGCTTGCATTGGATGAATGTGTTGCGATTCTCAACCATATGCGTAGACATAAACGTAGTACTGAGAGAGCTGCTGCTGTCGCAGCTTCTTACTCTCAACCATCTAGCACGGGGAGATTCAGTGCTTCTAAAAGGATCCCCTCCTGGAACTGCATTGCGCGGGAAAACTCCGTCGGATCACTAGAGGATGAATTAGCTGCATCACAACAAGGAGCAACTGGACCGTCTGGGATTTCATATAGCCAGAACCGTCCGGATGGAAGTGATAGTGAATCTGAGGCTGTCGGTCCTAATACCTGGACGAGATCTGGAGGGCCATTGATGAGGACAGCTTCTGCCGCGAAATTTGTCGATTTCATTCAGAGTTTGGATTTGGGATCTGAGATCAATAGAAGCTTGGCCGGTCAACTTAACTCTTCTTTGATGCAAACAATTAGCACCCATCAGAGCCCAAGGGGGACAGGTGGGACAACGCCAGATAGATGCTCAGAGAACAACACTAGCATAATTGTCACTGAAGGGGATATCTTGCAGCCCGAGATGATACCAAATGGGATTGTTCTGAATGTCATGAAGATGGGAGAGTTTGCATTTCCCACAACTAGTAATGATTCAGAGGGGCAGCATGAATCTCTGAGCCCTGGTGCTGAGTGCGTGCAACTTGATTGCCCGGATAGGGAGCTGGATACCAGTTCTACATCTGAATATGGTGATGATGATAATGCAAACGGAAACCATTTGGAGGAGGCTGATGCTTCTGCGGATCAACCAAGCACGGAGACCAGGAACAATGATGGTGCTGCAGAGAATGAGTCGGAAACAACTTGAAGACCTCTCCACAGCTTCTGGTGACTAAAATTGTTTAATTTCTTTTGTTTGTTGTTATTATTTACACCTTCAGTTGTGATAGATAACTTAGCAATTTGTTGGGGGATGACTTGGCTTGTAAATTATATGTTTAATGCTTCCAAGGACAATCTCCATGCAATTCCTATGGGTTAAAGTTGTTCACAATCACTTGTAAAAACACACTAAGTAGAGACTACAGTGGTGTAAATATATACTCCAGGAAAGCAATTGGCTGTTTAGTTTATTCGTCTGTTCTCGAGGCAAGAAGACCCTTGGAGCAATTTCGACAGGCATGAAACTCGAATTCATTTTCAACAAAGCATTATGTTTTCAGACAAATTAACAAGACAGAACTCCACGTTTGAATATTCAACTAAACTTGCCCAGTTGTGTAATGCCTAACCTAGTTAGTCTTACTCTTAGAGACTCCTTATTTAAATTGTAGAGTTCCAAGGTACGTATTTGGGAACCCACCACATTATCCAGTTGTGTAATACATATGAATCGGGTTAATTTCTAAAAGTGCACTCAAGAACGCAACACCATACATACTAATTGCTAAGAAAGAGGAGAAAGGAGTGGATAGAAATGAGTCAAAAAGAGCAAAAGATTGAAAAGGACATGGATTGCTGGGTGTTGTTTGGGGGTCAGCACTCAGCATGGCTTATTGGCATATTGGCATGGCATAGCATTATGCTAATTATATGTCACTAAATGTTCCTTTTCAGAAAAGGGCAGCTCATGTTGTCTGCATTTTCATTTTTCATATATAGTGCTTGATGAGTTGCTGCTGCTGCTGCTGCTGTGTGTATCACTGTATTTTGTTCCGATTCCAATTGGCTACATGCCTGTAACTAGTGAATACGGACTTGTTGGGTTTTTTTTTCCTCTTTTCATACACTTGTTTCCAATCTAATCCTTACTGTAACATTTAACAATGACTGTGAAGGTTTTTTTTTCTTTTGTTTTATTTTAGTTGTGGAATTGTGTTTTCCTTCCTTTCATTACATATACTCCAGTTAAGTCAGTATATATCCCATCAAAAACACTGCTATGGTTCATAAATAAGGGGGTTAAATGTTGAATAGAAACAAAAATGGTAAAGAGAGATGATTAGTACTGTATTATCAATTAGTCTAATTTGTGATCATGATCATAAGGAAATGGTTGTTCACGAGATTGATGAATTGGAAAATAGTTTATTTGACAATAATTTGCTGGAAAAATCCTGATTGACATAACTAGTAGGAGGAGATACGTACATTGAAATAGTGGCAAACATGATACGGAGTACTAAATAACAATGAAGGTTATAATTAATTGGATGATTGGCATGAATATACCAATTCATGGCCAACTTTGCAAAAAGAATCAAGGGATTGAAAATTTACAAGGGCATGACAAAAGGTCATTTTTGTAAAAAAATTGGCCACCTTCCCAACAGGTTGAAGGTAACCTAGAGGGAGAGAGAGGAGGAGGAAAGAGGGAGACCCCTTTAAATGTTTTAAACTAATTTTTGGCCATTTTTATTTGTTAAAAATAAAAAATAAATTTATTTTTGAACTTAATTTAATTTTATCTTTCTATAGACACCCACTTTATATATGTTTATGAAAAAAAATATTTCGAAGTAAAGTTAGGTCTAAATCGTATCTTGATCTCAATTTGGAGTATGACATGGATAACCATTTGGATGGCAAAGACAACAATTCATCTGGTACGGAAATTTACACAACTGGCAAGATAAAACATAAAACCTGGGCAGAACCGACAATCGTTGCTCCGGAGATGAAAGGTCAAGTTGTCGATGTGGACATGGAGGAGGGGACAATGCTTATAGAGGAGTAAGATAATGGAGACAAGCGGGTACCCGTCTCGGGGAGAGTTCCTTCGTCGGAAGCATCGGAGGACATAAGCAAGTGTGGCGTGACAATGTGAAGAAGTCCTCAAAGCTTGTTACAAAGTAAAAAGAAATACTAACTAGGTGCTGAAACACAAAAAAATTCCATACAACCCTATAATACATGATTTCACTTGGTCTAAAAAAAAAGAAAAAGTTACGATTTACACTCACTAGCTAGTAACTACTGTTGCCTAGCCAATGGCCACGATCTTTTAGCCAATATAAGAATAACCCTTGTCAGGTCTCATCTACCTCAGGAACTTCCCACCTCAAGGATAGCTAGGATAGATGACATTCTTTGAGTTGCCGAATGTTGGTTTTTATTATTTTGCATATATGATATATGTACATCAGTTACAGTATATGGTTCTGTCTTGGTTGCCTGAGATGCGAACCCTAAATATATGCGATTTACGCTTACTATCCAATAACTACTGTTGTCTAGCCAATAAAACCGATGTCTCAGCCAATGGAAGACTAAACCCTGTCAGGTATTATTAATCTCAGAAACTTCCCACAACATTTACATAAACAAAGAAATGAGTAAGTGTTCAAACAAAGATGCAATTAGAAGAAGATGAAAGAGTGCACATTCACCCATTTTTTTTATTTTTTTTTAAAAAGCTTGCCTCACCATCTACCTCTCGACCGGATCTGACAGGTTCAATTCGATTCAACATTGAAACCTTGAAACTCTCTCGTTCTACTTCAATTCGTTATCGAAATTGTTGAATTCGGAGTCGAGGTTCACCGATTTGCGGTCGAGAGGAGGGGAAGTGGTGGGGCGGCGTCAGGCTCGGAGTCGGCGAGAGTGGGATGTCGAGAGGAGGGTAAGACGTCAATTCATTCATCGATGCCCAATCTCGATTTGTTACAAGGCTTATAAGCCTGAGAGTTTCCTAATTCACGGGCCTTCGGCTCAATTACTACAATCCAAGTCCAATCATAACAATTGTGCATGCACTAATTTAGTTCAAAAGTCTAAAACGACACTTATTTTGAATCGGTTGGAGTATTATATAGATGTATTAATATAGATAGATTTTCCTATTTGCTACAATAGTATACTATACTACGTATAAATTATACTACGTATAAAAAATGTTACGGTGATTTTCTATCATATCTGCCTGGGCAAGGACTAGAATATAAAATCACCGTATTCGATTAGAGTTACCGTTAAACATCCTCTTCTCTCTCACTGGAAATTGAGAATCTATCAACAAGCGTCGTGGTGGGCCCCGTTGAACTAGTACTTGGTATTCTTGTACGTCCACAGACAGTGCCCATGGGGCCCACTTATATAAGAAACTTTAAAAGGAAAAGAGAAACTCCTCTCTTCCAAATCGGACCGTCCATCTCTCTTAAATCAACGGCCCAAAAGCCTCCGCTGCACCGTAATAACTTTGCACAAAATTCAATTTCATCATAAAAATGCAGCTCTGAAGCTTCCTGGAAATTGCCTCCAAAATGTCTCTTCTTAACCTCACCTTCCTCGATCTCCTCCTTCCCTCAAATCCCTCCTTCCTTGTTCCTTCTCTTTCAATTCCTCTCTCAATCCATGCCATTGCCTGCCATGAAGTTGGGCAAATCGTTTCACCCTAAGAACCTGTGCCGCATCAAGAAATCCAGCAACCGCCACATCTCCAAATCCGAGCCTGCCTCCTTCAACACAGTCTCTTCATCTTCCTCCTCATCGTCTTCGTCCGAATCCGTTGACCGCAAAAAACAGCTATCCGCCACCCCTACCAGCGTCCTCAATCCGCCGGCGAGGTCGCGATCTGAGGAGATCGTTTCCGAGGACTGGTCCGGCGATGGCCAAAGCGGCGATCTCTGGTTGGAGCTCGTCGAGGCGTTTAAACTGATCGACCGCGACGGCGACGGGAAGATCACCAAGTGCGAGCTAGGGATGGTGCTGAGTGGGATCGGCGTGGCGCCTCCGAGCGAGGAGGAGCTGACGACGATGCTCGGTGAGATGGATCTGGACGGCGACGGCAGCATTAGTCTGGAGGAGTTCGGAGCGATAAGATCGGCGTTCGCGCCGGTGTCGGGGAAGGAGGAGCTCCGGGAGACGTTCGATGTGTTCGACGGGAATCACGACGGGAGGATCTCGGCGGAGGAGCTGCTGAGGGTGTTCAGAGCGATCGGGGACGAGCGGTGCACGTTAGAGGAGTGCAGGCGTATGATAGAGAGCGTGGATGTGAACGGGGACGGGTTTGTCTGCTTCGAGGACTTCACTAGGATGATGGAGCATCAACAGCTACGATGCTGAACCATGAATTTTAATTAATTAATTGGTGATCATATATGGATGAATTTTATGGGAATTAAGATCGAGGACGAATGGATCGGCGTCGGCATGTGTATATCGATCAACTGAGGAAACGGTAAATGCATTAAGCAATTCTCAAGTGAATTAAAAGAAGCTGTTTTGTGGCCACAATTAATTTGTTGCGTTCTAAACTCTACTGTCTTATAGAGTATATGTACTTCAAGTTTAAAATTGGATCATTCAAATGCTAATTCATCTGATATATGCAATGCAGCAGCAGAATGAATACAATTAAATCTCAATGTTATTTGTACGTACGTTATCATCTTTAATTTATTCGTTACCACTTACCAATCTTTATCATATTTATCATTTATCAACCAGTTCGATCCGATCCATTGAGACACAAATTGGATGTCTGAGCATCAAAGCCAACCAAAACCAAAATGGATCCTTTAAGATAAGTTACCTAGAGTAGATACCATATGGATGGATGGATGCCGATGGATCATATAAATAAGAATATATAATGGGCACCGCCCGCGGCCACCCCTAGCTAGCTAGCTAATAAAAGGCTAGGTGTGGTGGTGAATTTGGAAAGTCCATGTGACTTAATAGTGTCTGGGTTCATCCTCCATTTCCATGCCAATGCCATGTAGGAGTATTTATTCAATCCAAGGCGCCCGCGCATTGTACGTACAAAGTGTTACAGTTGGTGTAAAAAAACCACACATAAAGCGTACATCTGATGATGGAGATTAAGGTTGAGATAGATTTACTCTAACTTACTTTGACTAATTCCTAAATATAAAATAATGATAATTAAAAGATAACCTAAATAATAGGAAGCATAGTTATTCCTAACACGGAGAGGATCAAATCGGAGATCCATATTGAAATCAGCATTTATTCAGATCAAATCCCCAAAATCTTTCTCCAAATATATAAGCGCTCAACTTAATTTATGATACCAAATTGAACATCAATCAATCAATATACATATATATAATTATTATCCGTAGTTGAATTGAATTTGAAGTCGATCGCACTAGCTCGCACATCCTTTGCTATTTCATTTCTTAGTAAAACTACGAATCTTGTGCACATATATAACTAAAAAGGGTTAAATTGGCAACTACCTTTGAATATTTGAGTGAGAGTTTTGGGTTTAACAGTTACAACTAAACAAACCGTACGTTTACTGATTTAAGTACGTGGAGACTGTCTTGTCTTTAGAGTTTAAAACAGCAATTCAAGTTGAAAATAAACGATGAGGAACCCGCAATTCCTTATGCTTTATTCCTCACTTACATAAACAATTTTATTCTGCAAATTACCTAATTAATAATACAATTTAAAGAATGGGATTGGGAGTAGTTAAGTAGGAACATAGGAAAAATCCCACCCACTTTAATTTGGCGGGTTATTCATAAATTAATTAATAGGCCGGCGTAAAACGTACAGGGTGAATTTTCCTCAACGTCGACTCGTGTTCGCTTTCTAAGTTCATACAAATACTTTATAACTTGACAACTGTGATAGATATTCTATTTTTTTCCAGTTCGAATTATTAGATACAATTACTAAATGAATGTACGTGAAACTCCTAGAAAATTCGTTCAAGTAGTGTAAAACAGTCGGAATGAGACTCATATTGACATTTTTTTCCATATAAAGTTAGGATTCACTCTTCCAACACAGTCTTCATCGTATATAATACTTTGATATTTGATTTGCCCCCAAACCAATGTGGGATGGGTGATACGATTTCCGTTTTCACACGACTAAACCGAAGTTTTTCGTAATTTCACATGGTATCAGAGCATATTTGAGTCAGATCGATTTTCTTGACTTCTTTGTTAGGCTAAAAGAGGTTAATAATATTGTCGAAACCCATCGTAAAAACAAAAACAAAAACATGGCCGAGCTAAAAAGATAATGAGATGCTCGGACTAAGAGAAAAAAATTCAAGTTTCAATCCAACCAGACGGATTGCACTTGAGGGGGCATGTTGGGAATAAAAAGCCTTTCTCACATTGATCTTAGAGGGGCAAATTAAATATCAAAATATAATGGATGGTGAAACCCTTACAAAATGATTTAAGCTTTTGGATTGGAATGATAAATTCTAATATTATAAATAAAAATAAAATAAACTCAACATGACTTCCATTTTTACATGGTCTGACATTCTAACTCAGGTTTTTCTCGGAATCTCACACTGAATGAATTAATTTTATATAGATATAAGTTTATTTATTAAATTAGGATTTAACAATTTATATTTTATTGACTTAGTTGAGTTGAGCATGAGAGAGTCACTTCATTAAGTGGCTAATTATAAATTATAAATCTGTTCCTTAATTATTTTATGTTAATTACTGTAATATATATAGGAATATTTTAATATTACCAACAATATATAGTTATCTATATCTATCTATCTATATACATATACTAAAACCGATGCATAGTGTTCTATGTGGCACGTTGTGATTGATTATAGGAAAAAAAATCCTATGTGGCGCGTTGTGGCTGATCTTAGGAGAAAATATTAATAAAATAATATGTTGTCATAGTTTATAGAAAGTTATATAAGTCACAATCTATCTATATATATTTTAGTTAATTGACAAAAATATAGATAAAAAATATTTCATAGCCATACTTACCAAAAATATTCATTAGAAAAAAATGTAGTATCTGATAGGTGCTACTTTATTTATATTTATATTATTTTTTTATTAGAATTTATCTAGATTATTAATAATATTATATTAATTTATTCTCCGCGCACGGGAGGAGACATGCACTGGTATATTTTATAAATCAGGTAGCTTTATTAGAGATATGGCTGGAATCCTTGTTCCGTATTCCGGGCATGTTTTCCCGTTTAATGCCTTATTGTTAATATCTATTTTATATATCAAAGAGTACTTGTCGTGGAAGGCAATTGTCTCGCAGCCGCGAATGCGATCAAGGGAGTGTGGTTGACACCCTGGGAGATCGAAATAGTTATTTCGGATGCTCCCCTTTTGCTCTGTTCCTTTGAGACAGTCTCCATTTTCCACATCTTCGAAGAGGTCAACATGGCAGCCGATCGTATTGCTCACCTGACCTTTGATTCTGTTTCTTCTCCTTGGACATCCGACCTTGAGTTCTAAACTCTCGTTCGCAAGGACGCTCTTGGACGGTGGTTGACACACCCCAAATTTTTGCCTTGTAACAAAAAAAAGTAGTCTATCCTAGGACATCCTTTTGGATGAGAACCTGTAGCTTTGGATCCGTGATAGGGTTAAGAGTAGCGAGGTTGTATGAGCTAAGAAAGCCAATCTATCCGCTACACTATTAACTTTCCTAAACACATGACGAATATGGATTGTCTAGAAGCGACAAAGATCCATCAAGGGGTCAGAAATGATAATTTCGACTTCCCAAGGGCATTTCCAAATACCTTTTAGTATATAAATAATGCAAAGATTGTCACCTTATATCTCAATGTTTTTGTTGTTTAGTTCTAGCGCTCTACGAATTCCGGCTCTGAAAGCAATGATCTCGACCCTAATGATCGACCGGGCATGATGGGATACTAGCGCCCTCCATTGAAACACGTTTTGCTTCGTGATCCCGAATTACAAAGCTGATTGCAAAGCTTTTGGTGTCTCGATAGGATCCGTTAAAATTTAGCTGAAACCCAATCTTTTTGGTTTTTCCCATTTGATTCCTTTTTTCTTTCTGTTTTCACTACCAGATGAGTTGTTATGATGCATGTTGCAGAGTTGCTATTATGTATATCTTATCATCTTCACGTACTTTTAGTTGTGTTCCAATTGAGAATTTGTTGTCTGATAAATTTTATGATATTGTCAGTTGTGATGGCTTCGTTATTTAAGACTATTTGGTTCCTAAAGTATCAAATACTCCACCAAAAGGCAACCATTTGGTGGAGTATCTAGGAACCAAATGGCCAATAGTTTGCTTAAGAGTTGGCCTATTGTTAATATTAATTGCATTGGAATAGCTGAATAAAGAACAAATTATATTATAATTTATTTTTTGATTAGGTACAAAATTCCAAACAACACTTATATATATGTTTGTTAAATGGAGAAGCGGACACACCATCATAAATCATAATACAAGACCAAAACCTGACATAAACAACAACAACAACAACAAAAATCCATCCAGATACTAAAATTAAGTACGTAGAAGTTAGAACAGCGCGCCTGCAATCGATCTGCATAGAAGACGGGAACGACACGCCCATTTTCCTTTTGTTTTCTTATGGATCAGAGAATAATTGAAGCCATCAGTTCATTTAATACTCCTACAATGTTTTAAGCTCAAAGCTTTTCAGATATGTCGTAATTATTATATTTATTTATTTATATATAGATATATTACTTTTTCATGAATTCCTTTTTACATATGGGTGTGCAAGCTAGCTAATTAAATTGGTTTGTGGCTCATGGAGGGTAGCTAGGTCACCTGTCCAAGCTAGTTAACTTGGTACTCCATCCATTCGGCAAAATATTTTATTTTAAAGTGTTAATTTTATTCAACAAAATATGTTAATGTAGGTCTTTAGGTATCTAATTTATGAAAATGTCTTAATAATGATTACTTGATTATTAATTGTAGTTTTTGATTAATTAAAAAAAAAAAGTAGTATAATAAATAGTGATATAATATTATATTTATCAGTTTTCTTAAAATTTGTAAAATAAGCTAAAATGAAATGTTTTTATGAATGGATGAAGTATTGTAGAGACGGAGAAAATCTATGTTTATTGGTGACACTGCGCATGTGAGTTTGTATAGGTGAACACTGGCCTAATTTTTAAGATCGGTAACGGGCTTCCTTCAAGCCCGGAGTCTTCACTGTTCTCCTAATGGGCCTTATATTGGACTTTCACTATTTTTTTTTTATTGAAAAAAAATCCCTCATATTTCGATTAGGAAGAGGTAAATGGAAAAAACATTCTGAAAGTCCAATATAAGGCCCATTAGGAGGGTTTGTAAATGGAAAAAAATTTGATAGGATTGAAAAGTGTGACAATATATCTCTTTAACTTCTCTTCCATTGATCACTTGATCTAATGAACACGTACAATTACAATTTAAATAGAAAATCTAAACCTAAAACTGAACGACTAATTAATTAACCTCGCTAGTTAGACAACTAACCACTAACACTAAAATCAAACTGCCTAATAGATCAATTTCCTAATTATTTTAAAAAAATTACAATTTTCCGATGCCGGAGGAAGGGGCGGTCGTCCCCCGTACGCGTGGCCGCCCCTGGGTCCAATATAATACTCCATCCGTTTAAATAATGAAGTCATTTTAGGATTGTGCACAAGTTTTAATACAATATTCACGCCTTAATCAACATCATCATTTCACTAATTTTTTCATAAATTTTATTGGTTTTTAATACCCACTATATTGTTTAACCAATAAAAAAATCTTTAAAAAGGTCAATAACACAGAAATTAATACAAATCATTACTATTCTCTATCCAGAAAATCTAAGAATGACATATATTTTGATATAATTAAATTAATTTAAAATACCTTAAATTTTGAGACGGATGATGGAGTGTATATGAAGTAATGGATCATACGATGTAATACAAATAGTTAAAAGGAAGGTAGGGCATATGGCGGAGCCCGGCTGAGGTGTTGTGTCATGTGTGTGAGTGTTGAGTGTGAGAGACTAATTAATTAGGGGGAAAGGGAAAGCTTTGAAATAGACAACACAACCCCACGCTTGTCGGCCTTCCCCTTCTTCTTCTTCTTCTTCTTCTTCTTTTTTTTTTTAATTAGGAAAAAATTCGAGCTTAGACAAACCTGATACTCGAGAGGCAGACGAATCGGCAGACGGACTAGCCGTCAACAAACAACAAACAACATAGTACAGCCACAAATAAACGCAGATGAAAGAAAAAGCTCAAACAACCCGAAAAAGTCGTCCGCCAGCAGAAAAGACGAGGGAGATCCAAGGCGGGTCACGAATGCCGAGAACACGGGGGAGTGCAATGACTCTCACGGCGACTCGACGCCGAGATGGCGGAGAACAGTAACCCACTATCGGAAAGGGCAGAACCAGGGGAAGTGTGGATCACCGACGTTGACTCCACCTAAATGAAGGATCTTCGAAGACCACGAACACAACCACGATCCTCTCGATCATACTGGCAACCCGATACTGCAACCCACCTCGAAACTAAACGCAACCACACCAAAGCAACGATCCAACGCCAAACGAACGAACAAAAACGGATCAATACGAGAAGATCAAGCATCCAACAAAAATTTGTGAGCAACTTATTCATAAGATTATGTATATAGTATATAAAAGATCAATTCATATAAATAACCACCACTTTTAGTTGTTTTTTTTTATGTTTTTTTTATGTTTTTATTTATTTACTTTGGGCCCAAGGAATATATCCTTGGGCCCAAAGCACATGATGGGGCCCAGCCCACGGGCCAAAGAGAAGCACACATTGACGCCACTCTTCAACCAGGAAAGGGATCTGTAACCCTAGCCGCCGCCGACCAAACACCAGGAGAAGAGGAAAGGCAGGCGAACGCCGAGCAAGATTGAAAAATCCGGATCCAGAGCCGGGGCCATGAGAGCGGCCAGAGGGAGGGCCAAAACCGCGAGAAGGGAGGCCGGAAATCACCAAGGCTGCGCCGGAGTTGCCAGAACCACCACACCCCGGACGAGAGAAAGGATTCCGAGGTGGGAGGGGAGGAGGGTGTGCGGGCGGGGGAACATGACCCGGAGAAACCAACGGGGGCCAAGCCATGGCCACACCGTGGACGACGCCGGGAAGGCCACAACCCCAGGCCGGAGGGATACCGAGGAGGGGGGCAGGCGAAATTGAGTGCGGGGGAGAGAGACCCCGAGAGCCGACAACCCCGGGACGGGAAACCGTCGAGGAGAGGAGAGGAGAATGAGGGCAAGGGATTGAGACCTAAGGAACCGACGGGGAGGAAACGGTCACCACCCGATGATTCCGAGGACAAATTGGGTCCAACACCACCACGGACCGGCAAGGGTGGTATCACGGCCTCCGAGGAGGATTTAGGGGCCTCCGAAGAGGATTTAGAAGCCTCCGAAGAGGTGATTGTAGCCTCCGAAGAAGTTTCCGACGTCGTCGGAGTGTTTGTCGATTGGTGTCGGCGCTCTCTCTCTCTAGAATGATAGAGAGAGGAGAGAGCGTTTTTTTTGCTAGTCAAAATTTTATTACTGTCTCTCTCTTTTGCTATCGGCCTTCCCCTTCCATTGCCTTCTAGCTCCTACACGTACACTTCTCCCCTTTCCCTTACTTTCGTTTTATTTATTTATTTTATTTAATGGCCGATCTTCCTTTATGTACGTTCGATCTGTAGCTCTACCTTCTTCTAATTCCATCTCCTGCCTCGATCGATCATTCGTTTCCGTTCCTTCCATCTCTCTCGATCCGAAGCCCCATAGCCTCGGCTAAAACTGCGGAGCTATTATTACACTGTTCTGCCCCTAAGGACCTTACTTTACCTAAATGATCTCGGATCACAAAATTGCAGGTTTTGATCCCCGACTGGCAGTACGACCCATCAAAATTGAGTTTGTAGTAACCTAAAGGTGGGTTCTTCCAACTCTCCGCCCTGGAGTTCTGGCCTCTCATAGTCTTAGGCTTTTTGGTTGTGGTCCCCTTGTTTTTGTTAATTTTATCAAGAGGAAGAGTCTCAGAGTCCTCAATTCGAGCACACCAAGCCTTGTAAGTCGAGTTGCAGAATACAGTAATCGCCTGAACCGGGGCGTTTGGTATCTGTTGAAATATCGTTTGGTTGCGAAAATACCAAATACCCCACCAAGCAAAAGCCAGCTTGGTGAGAGTATTGGTGCCGAGTTTGTTGTGAATATCGTTTAGCAGCCGATTGGGTTTTGTGTCTAAGTCGAGATCAGCCTCTAAGGGATGGTTTATATTTACCGATTTGGTGATCGACGACGTCATGGGGCATTGAACCAGGATATGACTAGTCGACTCAGTAGTACAACCGAAGAAGATGCACCCTGAGGGTACTGAAATATGAGAACTTTGCAATCTGTCAGAGGTTGGTAAACCATCACGTGCAATTTTCCATGGGAAATGCCTTATTTTGTACGGGACGTCCGGTTTCCAAATCCAGTTACAGCCAAAATTTTTATCGCCCCCATTATTCGGTATAATCTTGGTTGCCGCAGCCGTGGAGAACCAGCCATCTTTCCTGGATCCCCAAAAAAGTCAGTCAGAGAACGTGTTATGGGGAAGGTGAGTACTGCAGATTGTTGATATGATATCCGTGTCAAGAATGCCTTGTAAGTCCGTTTGGAGCTTCTGAGTGTTCCAAGTGTCGTTGTCATTAATAAATCTAGCAACCGGCCAAGTCGCTATATCATCCGGGATTGACTGAGAAGCCTTGATAGAGCGTTTTTTTGCAAACCCAATTGTCTTTCCAGAAATTGAAGGTCTTCCCGTCTTCGATTGACCATCTCAAGCCCGATTTGAAGGGTTCTGTGATCAAGTTTAATTTAGCCCATTACCAAGAGGTATTTCCCTTATGTTTGTAACTTAGGAGTGGAACCCCTTTTAGGTACTTGTCTGCTATCACCTTAACCCAGATATTATCTGGTTTGGCGATAATCTTCCACAACAATTTCATTTGTAGTGTTATATTCATCGTTTCGGCTTTGTAAATGCCTAGGCCCACGTCTAGGGTATCTGAGCATATCTTGTCCCAGCTCACCAGAGGCGTATAATTGGCGTCTTTGTTCCAAAAAAATTTCCTGTATATCTTGTCAAGTTCGTGCAGAATCGACAAAGGTAATAAGAACGCTTGCATGAGGAACAGAGGTTGGGCTGAAAGGTTTGCTTTAATTAGAAATTTCCTTCCTTCGACTGAAATAGATGAGGCTTTCCATTTAGTCAGTTGTAGCTTTGTTTTGATGATGATATCCGTGAAAGTGTTTTTGTTGACCCGACCATTGATAATGGGACATCCTAGATATTTTTCTAGATTATTTGCGTGCGGGATGCCCATAGCATTTGTGATGGTTTGGATGGTTGTGGTTGAAGTGTTTGGTGACACCTGGAAACTGGATTTATGTAGGTTGACCTGTTGGCCAGAGATCTGACAGAAACGTTGTATTATGTTGGAGAACTCAAAACAAGTCGATTGGTTTGCTCTGCCAAATAGCATGATATCATCAGCGAATGCCTGGAAAGGGATCTTCACCCCAGCCCTACCGAGGGTGAACTCCAAGTCCCTAAAGATATTTGAACGTTGCTGGAGCGTTCTAGCTAAAACCTCGGCTGTAAAGATAAATAGGAAAGGCGACAAAGGGTCACCCTGTCTGAGGCCTCGTGACGGGAGGAAAACCTTCGACGATTCATCATTTATGAGCACTGAGTACGAAACCGTCTATACACATTCTCTGATCCACATAACAAATTTATGATCGAAACCGAATTTATTGAGTGTCTCAAAAAGGAAGGGCCATTCGACACGGTCGTATGCCTTTTCCATGTCTAATTTGACAACCATATAGCCTGTCTTAGCTTTAGTTTGTCGAAATGAGTGGAAAATTTCGTGAGCAATGAGGATATTGTCCTGGATGGACCTGCCTTTGGTGAAAGCACTTTGTAAAGGATGGATTAGTTGGTCAAAAACTTTTGTTAATCGTGTAGTCAGAATCTTGGAGATGATTTTGTAAACTGTGGAACAGAGGCTGATTGGCCTGTAGTGACCCACATTTTGAGGGTCGTCATTTTTCTAAATCAGCGTGATGAACGCGTGATTTATTTGTCGTAGCATCTTGCCGCTCGAAAAGAAAGCTTTGTCTGCTTTTATGATGGAGGGGCCTACAATGTTCCAGTATGTTTGGTAGAAACCTGCCGGCATACCGTCAGGACCCGGCGTCTTATCGGCTCCAATCGAAAAAAGTGCTGACTTAATTTCTGTGTTTGTGACGGGCGCTGTAAGCAACTGATTTTGTTGATCAGAAATTTCATGGTTGATGACAGTAAGGTCCTCGTCGCAGGACACTTCGTAATTGTATGACGACTTGAATCTCTTTGAGAAATTTAATGGATGGGATGAATATGGAGTTGAACAGTTTAGCTACAATTTGAACATTTTGGTGATTTGTCCTTTTATTCTTCTATTCCTGTCGATGAATTCAATTGTAGGTACGTCAAATTAAAGGGATGGAATGATCCATCCATCATGACCACATGTCACTCTCGCATATACACATATAATATATGCATGCATCCATCTCTATTCATCCCAACCGTTCGTAATCACTACACTCATCCATCAATTATAAGTATATATATTTGGGTTTCAACTGTTTTGGTGGGTTACCATCATCATTCATCGTTCATCGATCATCTTATACACGTACAGTATCAACTTAAATTACGCCTTTTCTTTTCTCTACCTAGAAAAACGATCGGAAGAGAAAGAGATCTATCGAGAGACAGACAGATAGATGATAATTAATAATAATTAAATTTATGACCGAATTAAATAGGAGTAGAATTCCTGAAAGAGGTAAAATCATATTAAATGTAGGCGAAACTAATTAAAATAACCCAAACTTTAAGGGGGTGTTAAAAATATATCCCCGCCTTTCAAATGTAAAATAAATATCCCGATCTTTGTAGGTTGTGTTAAAATAATATCACAACAATTTTATCTACAAAAAAATGATGACATGGCAGAGAAAAAAATTTATAAAAGGCAAAACTAATAAAAAAAATCAGCATTTTGCAAAACCATGGGTTCGTTAGATTTTTTTTTAAATCAAAACCCGGTTTTCTAAACCCTCTTTAATTAGTCTCACGTCAAAAATAAAAATAAAATTCCCTCTCTCCTACCATTCCCGGGGGTTCTTTCAGACATCAACTCCAATTTGTTCTTTCTCCTTCTTCCTCATTTCATATCTAGATGGGGTTCTTCTTCCAATTCGAAGCCCCAAATCGAAGCTTCTCAATCTGTCTCCTTTCCTTCCAGGTAATTTCTAGTCTTCGTTTATGAATTTGTTCCATTTTTTCATCTCTACTCCTTTCTTGCTTTCTCTGAGATTGTCATTTTCCACCTCCCTGCAACCTAGTTGTCGGTGCTAATCTACTCTTTAATTGCTTGTTTCCGATGAAATCAGTTAAGATTGTAACTATATATGTATGTGTTCATCATTCTTGGCTGCAACTCATTGCTCAATTCATTCAAATCTTTCATTTCTCTTGGTTTGGTTGATTTGCCTTGGCTAGGGTTCAAGCTAGCACTTGCTGAAATATTTCTGACATCGGTTTGAGGGCTAATAGTTTCCATTTTGTCTCTATAGGTGGGGTTGTGTCTATTTTTTTGGTGGAAGGGCTGGGTCTATAACTGACCTTTAAATATTTGTAGTAGTGGCCTGTGTAGTTCTACCTGATGCTGTGGCCAAAAGAAACAAGCTTTTTTCCGAGGCATGGCGGTAGACTATGCTTATGCGGGAATTCATTGTCCGCATTAATTGGTTTCCTTGGCTGATTTGAGTCTGTAATTTTTGATTGGTCTCTTGATTTGCATGATGATAAGTTTAGTTTGGTGGTAAAATTTTGTAAAGCTGAAGTGTCTGTTCTTTAATGTTGAACTTGTTTCCTCCTTATCTTAGCTTGGAGCCCTCTAAAGTAAGTGTTGTTCTGTTATTTGTTGTAGTGGTATGCCTGAGTGTAAATCAAGAGACCTCAAGTTTCATCTGAATGATAGAGTGCTATTGGAGGCACAAGGACGGACAACAAAAGGGAAGGCTATTGATCTAGATGACATCAAGTTTCATCAGTACGTGCTTTTGATTCTGATTTATTAATTTGGTAAAATGATACTCTGTATAATTTTGTCATTTTATTCTTCTTGTTTAATGAACTAAAATGATAATGCCCCCTTTGATGATCAGGTGTGTCCGCTTAGCTCGTTTTGAAAATGATAGGACAATATCTTTCATACCTCCTGATGGAGCATTTGATCTCATGACATATAGACTCAGTACACAGGTACACATTTCTCTAATCATTTGATACTCATCTTTTCATTAATGCTGTGATTTTTATTCTTGGCTTTTACCATATGATTATATTTATGCCTTGTTATATTTTCTTTAGGTGAAGCCTCTAATTATATTTATGCCTTGTTATATACTCAACTTTTCATTAATGCCTTGTTATTTTTATTCTTGGCTTTTACCATATGATTATTTTTATTCTGGGTTGAAGCTCAGGTTGAAAGACATTCACGATGTTGGATTGATTATATTTAGTCCTTGAAATTTTTATTTTAATTGAGATGAATAAAGATCATTTCCTCTCATTATCAACTGAGCAAAAAGTTTCTCTTTTTTCTTTTTTTGTGAGAAGCTAAAGTTTCTCCAGCATACTATTTAACCTATATATTGAAGACATATACTTGTTGCCTTTCTGTCATACAGGAAGTCAGGAAGCGTATTATTTCAAAGAAACCATGCACTGCGATCTTGATGGATGAACTCCTTCTCTGCTTTGGTCCTCTCTTATGCCCCCAAAACAGAACATGATTGGAGTTACAAGTAAGACCTTTGATCCTATTTTCAGTGATTCTCCCGTTATTGTTAAGTTATGGACCCAAATAAGGCACACGGTGCAATAGTTATTGTACTATAGGATCTTATTAAATGTACGCAAATAAATATCCAGTGACTTCACATCATCCTAAATGCATCCAAAATATATCAAATAACTAATAATGTTATCTAAGAACACTCCATTTGACATAAAGTATTCTTGACACAAGAGTCATTACTCATAGCATAAACATTCCTGATCCTTGATACCTTACTTAGAAGTTTGAGATGGTCCAGGAGCTCCTTCTGATTGTGATAAGACATAACCACCTAGTTGACCCGGCTGCAGGGAGGTATTTAAAAGTGTAAAAAAAATGTCGATGACAAGAAAATGAATTGTGAAGAATGTAAATTTTTTATACTCACGTTAACATAAGTCCTCCTTTCATTTTCAACAATGTAAATCCCTCGCCCAGTTGGAACACTAGTTGGTACCACCTTTTGAGGCCGGCCTCTTTTCCTTTTTGGTTGGTTTGGGTCAACTTGAGAAGTCTCACTTGCCTTCTTAGGAGGGGCACCATCCTTTCGTGGTCTTCCCCTTGGCTTCGCCTACATCCAATAACAATTAATGCATTTGGTATCACGTTTTATACATTAAAAAAACCTAATTCAAGGACAACTTACAACTTGAGGAGCTTGAACTGAAGCTAAGGATATGTTATTCTTTTGAGGGCAGGACCTCTTGTTATGGTTCTTTCCTTGGCATATTGTGCATGTCATTTGAATACCATGCTTTGACAATTTGCCCTTTTTATCAAATCTTTCACATGCATCCTTCCTCCTATTTTTTTTTGGTCTGCCTGTTGGAACCTTAATTTTAGGAGGATCCAAATCTTGAGCTACCTTAGGCCAATGTTTCTCGCCGCGAATTGTTCTAATTGACCCCTTGTAAGCTTGCTCGTACATCTCCTTCTTGAACCATTCATGCACAACTCTTTCAGGTTCCACCCTGATGCTATTTAGGGAGGATATGGCATGACATAATGGAATTCCAGTAAGATCCCATTTCCTACATGAACAACTCCTCTCCACAATGTTCACACTAAACATGTCCATTTTATGGGTAACTTGAAACTCAGCTTCACTTGCTCGAATGCTTACACACTCTCTTGCATCTACCTTTTCTTTATCCAGCTTCACTCTAATTTTAGGACATAAATCACCCACTTTATTGTTTCTCATCAGAAGGCTTTTATCCCACAACCTTTCCATAAGTCGCAACATAATGCCACCTAGCATGTCGATTAGTGGTTTCCCCCTTTCCTCTAGAATAAAACCATTAAATATCTTTGCCAAGTTGTTCACAATTACCTCACTCTTGCTTCCGGTCTTCAAATGAGATCTACAAAAGTGGCTTGGGTCCTTCTGTACAAAATCTGTTACAACACTCTTGCTTACCTTTCCCATCTCAGCAAGTGCAGCTTCATAGTCTGCCTTTGTGTAAGTTCTTGCAGCCCTCCAAAAATGCATCTTCAGCTCATCTCCTTTGTTTTTTTTATGCCAATTTGCAAAGATATGACTGGCACAGTTCCTATGCTCCACATTTGGGAAATGCTCCTTCACAGCATTGCAAAGCCCCTGCATAACACACATAAATACTCATTTTTGTGGAGGAAAACACATACATATGCTCTTAATTCATGACAAGTTATAATTTAAAAAACAATAGAGACTTCTCATAATTAGGGTGGATATTTATACCTTTTGTTGATCCGAAGACACTGTGCAATTTCCGCCACCGAATCCAGGTAACTCCCTTTTTAGGATATCTAAAAACCAACTCCATGAGCTACTGTTTTCTGCCTCCACCACAGCCCATGCAATTGGAAACATTTGATTGTTTCCATCTCTCCCTATTGCACATAACAATATGCCTCCTAAGTAGGTCTTTAAGAAGCAGCCATCTAGACACATGAGTGGTCGACATCCTCTAGAAAATCCCTCTCTTAGTGCAGGAAAACTGATATACATTCGCTTAAAAATATCCGGTGCCCTTGGAATTCCTCTATTCTCAGTAACTAATTCAATATGTATGCCATTGTCAGCTCTTTCTAATTCAGCCATGTATGAGCCAAGTTTCTTGTAATGTTCTGAGATTGAACCATAGATAGCCTCAAATGCATATTTCTTCACAACATAGCATGCATGTCTTTTGATTCTCTTGCCAAACTTCAACAATACTTCTTCTTGTAATGATTTTCTTGACCAGCCAGGATTTTTCTTATATTTATCCATGTAAAACTTTGCTAAAAATCTTGGACTCACTTGAACATTCTCAAAATCTTGTCTGTCACAAGTATGAGTAGAATGCACTGACTTCACAACAAATGATTCTCGCTTTCCATCCCAAGAAGCATATATCTTCCAGGGACAACCTTGCTTGCACCTTGCAGCCAATTTCTCATTCTTTGCATTTTTAGTCCATCTAATACAATATCCTGCATAAGCACCATACCTAATCACTTGTTCCTTAAAAATTTCAGGCGCAGAGAACTTCATTCCAACTCTCCATACAAGCCTCTTCAAATTTGCCTCACTCTCAACTTTGAATGCCACCCTTTCTCGTTTAGAGCTATCGTCGTCTTCATCACTTCTAGGTAGTGTTAGAAGATATTCATCATCGCTTTCTATTGAGCAATATTCTTGAAGAGTGCCATTGCCCAATGAGCAGTGTTGCTGAAGATCATAATTTTCAACCTCGTTTTTCTCAAGATCTATAATATTTTGCCTACTCATAAGCCATTCTTTATCATCTTCACTTGATTCACCCCCACTTATATTACTCTCTTTCTCACTAGAATTATCAGAGCTATTGGCATCATCAGCAGCAGCAATATATGTTGGATCTTCTTCCAATTTAGAATCCTCAAATAGCTCTGGGTAATCCCCACCAACCCTATCCAAAACATTCTCATCATCCTTGTACACTACATCTTCCATGGAATGATCTAAATGGTGCTCTTGGCTCATCTCTTCAAGTCCATTGATTATAGTTTTCAATTAACCATGGAAAAAGAGAAACACAACAACATAACATCAATACATAGTACTCTTACAAAAGAATGCAAAATAATACAGTAATAATGAATCATTACATTTGTGGTCTATCTAAATGAGAGAGTCGTGATTACTTTTGTCTTTCTACTTGCTATACTGTCCAATTGAGATACATTAAAAATGTCTCCTTTTATAAGTCTTTTTTTCTTTCTAATTCACTCTGTTTTTTCACCATCTCAAAGACAAGTTCATATACAAACTCATGATAATGTTTTTCTTGGCAGTTTTACAGATTAGATCATGGCTGTTTTTCTCAAACAGAATCCTTAGTAGCAAGAGGTGAAGAGGAAAAATTGAGGAGCGTACCTGTGGTAGGCAAAGACAACATGAGACCTCGAAGAAGACAAAAACTGCACCAGTAAATCTACAAGAGAGGCGGGCATAGAGAAGCAACTATATGATTCAAGACAATGAAGATTATGGTTCAAGGAGATCAATCATAGTGAAGCAGGTGCATGAATAGGCTAGGGTTCAAGGATATCGAGGGAAGCCGTTGTTGATTATGGGTGAAGATGTTTATTTCTTTCCCTAAATAAAAAGGAAACAAAAAAGAATGTTGATTAGTGGTTTTAGAAAACCGGGTTTTGATTTTAAAAAAAATCTAACGAACCATGGTTTGACAAAATCATATTAAATGCTGATTTTTTTATTAGTTTTGCCTTTTATAAATTTTTTTCTCTGCCATGTCATCATTTTTTTTGTAGATAAAATTGTTGTGATATTATTTTAACACAACCTACAAAGATCGGGATATTTATTTTACATTTGAAAGGTGGGGATATATTTTTAACACCCCTTAAAGGTTGGGTTATTTTAATTAGTTTCGCCTTAAATGTATAAATTAAAGGTAGTTACAAAAGGCGAATGAATCCTAAATTAAAAGATCGAAAACCTCCTCTATAGTCTATACAAATCACGGTGGGTCATACGACGTTGGGGTCACCCGCCCAAGTGCACAAGGATCCGGCTCCCGTCCAGTCGAAAATTAACCGGAGCCTACATTTGGACAATTTCTCACCTACATTTGGACAATTTCTCACCCTTTGATTAGATTAATGGCTAGGATTAATTTCTACTTTTTTTATAAAAAAAAGAAGAAAGTCTTAACTCCTCCCCACATGCCACAGCCCACAGTGCCACACCAATTCATCTTTTCCCCCACCGGCCACCACTGCCTTCTTCTCGTTTCTATATTTGTTTGCAGCAACCTCGGGCAATCATCGAAAAGTTAAATTTCAACGAGTCCATAAATCACCAAATTCAAACCTGCAAAACCAAAGAATCTCCAAATTTGATATATGAATCTATTCAATTTCACAAATTTAACCCATATATAAACCCTAATTTTGTAAAACACACAAATTAATACACATATCGACTCGTCTTCCTCGGCGTAACGCATCAACGTCGGTGTTGCTTTCTTATCGTGTTCAATCATGAGCGGAGATGAATTGGACTGGACGATTTCAGACTGGCCTAAATGAATTGGGGAGATGTATTTGCATGGACGCCTTCAGATTTAGGGGAAAGAGGAGGAGGAGGATGACGGCTGTGCTTGTAAATTAAAGCGCTAGTTGTGCGGCAGTGAAAGATGAATTAGTGGTTTTGCAGCACATGTACACGATAACACGAGTCTGCATTCTCAATGCAGTAGGGGGGGGGGTTGAAATTGGGGTGTGGTTCCTTTATTTTTTTAACAAAAAAATTAAAACTGATCCTAGCCATTAATCTAATCAAAGGGTGGGAAAGTGTCCAACTGTAGGCTCCAGTTAATTTTCAACTGGACGGGAGCCGGATCCAGTGCACAAGCGTGAACTAAGCTGAGCACACAGGCTGAGTGAAGTTTCATCTTAAAACCATTTAATATTAGGTGGTGTAGCTCACCGACTTATATAAAAGACTTAAATTTATTATTTAATCAATGTGAGATGTGTTATATTTCACATTTTTCCACAATAGCAATTAGCTAGTGTTGCCGCTGATCCATACCTACATGTAGTTCATGCCTTGGTCTCCCAGTCTCCCTCCACTCTCGATCTCTCTATTTTAATTTATGTCATGTCTTTTCATTCTATTATTACATTCATTAATTTAATTTAACGTGTTGTCCAACATCGGTTATCTAGAGAAGACTACTCCTGTCATTGACAATTGGTTTATGTGTTGTTCAAGTCTCCCGTATATGTGGGTCCGCACACACGACATCCCTCCAACTTGTCTTGACCCCACCAAGTCCAGCCGACTTTAACAAATTTATAATATTAATTTTTCTTATTTATTTTATAAGAAAATGGATTAAAAATCAATATTTTATATGAAAAAAATCAAACAACTCACATTATATACATATAATACTATAATATATCGTCTATTAATTAATCATATATAAATATATATCTATCTATATAAAAAGCATGAGTTCCGGAAATGAATAGTGCCGGGACAAGATTACCCCTAATTTAATCCACAAATTACCACAATGACTTAGGGCTTAACTGTTTCAGCCCACTCTAACCTTTTAGGCCCAACTAACAGTAAACATCAAAGAAAAGAAAAAAAAAAAAAGAATAAAACACACAATTACGTACCCTAACCCAATTACCGACATTCCTTCTTCTTCTTCCCTGCAGTATGACTTACCAGCCGCCTAATACGCCAATGAAGCTTTGATTCTTGCTGGCCGTAGTGAAGATAGCGGTGCATGTAATATCTAGATGCACTTGACTTCCACGCCACGTGTATGTATTTTCCCCTCTTCTCTCTACACGTGTACCCGCTTTCATTGCGTTTGCTTACTTTCGCCTTCTCGATTCACTGGTAATTTACCCATACAACGCTATCACTTTCAGAATACAGCTTCACCGTCTTCCGATTCTCACGTTCACCTACTCGTAAGCAACACCTATTCTTCCACATATTTTCGAATTGAATAATAGACATCGTTTAAAATTTCTCGCTTCCAGTTTGAATTGGGTTGTTTGCATTCCTCTTTTGCTTGCAATTTTGCATATTCTCGAAATTCCATTGGTCACAGCCTATACAAGTTTCCACTTTCAGTTTGAGTTGAGTTGGTTGTAGCTTTGATATTCTTTAAATTTCAGGCTATGTATGTTAATTTACTATGCACTTAAGGTGTTCGATATAATGCCAACCTAATAAAAAAACAAAAATATGGTTTGCTATGATACAGGAATAAAGATTTGTTATTTTTGTAAGGTCGTGATGACCGCCTAGATGATATGCAATGAATTGACCTAGGAAATCATGTACCCTCTTTGGCTCCGTTACAAACATTCCACTTATGAGTAATTCTCTTTTGTTTACAGGTGAGAAAATCAGTCAACTAGATAACTGTTTTAAGATATGAAATCAAACCTAGTGTGAAAGATGCTAAGAGGGGGTCCGCTGATTTGATAATGTATGCGATAGGTATTCAAAAGGATGAGAGGAAGAAGAGTTACTTACAAAATCTTGGTTCTTGGATAGTGGATTGCCCAAATATGGAGAGTTGCCTAAGTGCTTAATTAAATTAACAAATTAAAATTAATTACTCAGTTTCTTTTAGGATTGGGTTTGATTTAGTGCTAATTCTATCAATTTATACCTACATGATTTGATGATATAAGGTACATTAGAGAAACAGGAAATGTTAGAATAAAAAATAGAGAATTATAAAATGCATCATCCTCATGTTGTTCTTCTAGCTGAAATAAAGTGAATGAACTGTGTTTTAGGGTTGGGCCTAATTTATACTATTCGGGAAAAAAAAATATATAAGCAAGGTTGGCCTTTTCTTTTCATTCCGAAGCTGGGTTCGGTTTGGGGTTGTGATTTTTGGCTGATAAAATATTAACACGCTGTCCATATGCCCCTTACATCTAAACTAATGAACGTTTATGAAATCTGGATTTTTTTAACTTGGATCGAAGCGGTGTTAGTTTGGTTGTCTAAGAAATCTTTTCCTTTTTTTTAACATGTCATAGGTTAAATTGCAGTTATGTTTCATTGGACCATATAGTGGACTAACATTCCAGCTCTATGCCAAAATAAACACATCTTAAATACACCATAAACCTAGCATATTCCCCTTCAGTTGGTGTCTAGGGGTTTGAGATGTATGCACATCCCGCATACGTCGAGAGGATGTGTGAACAATCATACATAAACCTTCGAAAAATATATAAGAAAATGGTAAACATTAACGTAGACACACAATTTTAGGCCTGTAATTTTAAACTTTGTATGTATGGGTGGTTTGTTGGGGGAAAATAAGGTTGATGTTCTGTAACTTACCCAGAATTTAAACTGCTTTATATTTTTTTTTTTCCTTTAAACAATTTCTGATACATTGTCACTTTTAGTTTTTAGATTTTACATTAGGAGGAAAACTATAAAATTCCCACAAAAGACTTAGAAGAGTGTAAGCTCCAATTTACAATGTAATTGGCAATAAACCCATATAAGTTATATGTTTCATCTATCTTTGGTTGCAATTTGTTACGTTTCTATTCAATATTGTGACTTATTCATTGTGAGTGTAGTTGCTATGTATAGGTTTAAATAATTAAGAAGAGAGGCCCATTCACATTGAGCAAAATATTGTTGATTGAGATATGTTTTAATATGTCTTTAAATACACAGAAGGCGCTCATGTATATAAATGTATGAAATTTATAGTGCAGGATGTGACTTAACATAATAAAAATCCAGATGTAAACTCCATATTTATGTGATTTATGCCAACTAAATGGTGGTCTGCTTGAAATTTTAGCTGTCGTTGTAAAGTTTCTTACAGTTAAGATTGATGTCCATGATCCATCCATGAATAATTTTAGGGACCAATTGCCAGGTTGGGTATCTATTTGAACGGATTCATAGTTTTTACTATACATCTTCAGAACTATCAACCATGTGTTATCTGTTGTGCAGATGGAATACAATATCCTTCAACTAATATTGGTTATCTTTTGTGAGATTTACCGTGGAGAGGTTTGTTATTTGTCCATGAGAGGCTCACTGATGAGAGGTACCAAGCTGGGGTCATGGAGTTTGAGCAGCATATAAATAGCTTGGGAAATTTGGATGCCATTCCTTCAGTTACTTTGAAGGATGGGACTCAGATTCGAGCTCCCGACTCTTCAGTTATTTTCGTTTATAGTGAAAACAGCATATGTAGCAAGAAAAGCACTCCTCATATACATACAAAATTGTTCAGGCTACAACTGGTACACCTAGAACACAAATGCCTCACTCACCGCCTATGATCTATATTAATGTTCTACATTTTAGTTCACCGCCTCACTCACTAGAACATGTAAACTAAATTCTTTCTTTCGTATATATTTTATGTTTGTCAATATTTCAAAATTTGGCTACCCACATTTACTACCAAAATAAGCAAATATATTGCAAAAAAAAATAATAAAGCACGCGGGGCCACAGCTAGTATATATAAAACTCACAGATCGATCGAGTATATATAGCCATATAGGGTGATCATTTCTCATGAGATGGCTTAAGAAGATTAGCAGTCAGCAGAGCATATATATTATATATATAGCACATGCTATATTGCTATAGCGCGCTAGCTAGCTAGCTAGTCTTCTTCCCCCGTTTCATTAATTTTGAATCAATTCAATAAATGGATTCATCACTAAATAAACGTGCTAGTACAGTCAGCTATTTCTATTTGCATTGGGGACCCTATCCCAATTCTCATACTAATATTTACCTATTTTTATATATGGTTTGTTACATATATCATATATGTTACCTACTCTAAACAAATTCTCAATCCATTTACCAAAATTTATTATATTATTTCATCTTCGTGTATTCTTTTTAACAAGATTAATAAATATATAATTTTACCCTCCTCTATCCATTTATTATACTATTTTTTCATTTTTGTCAAAAATTATACTGTAAATAACAATCCACTAATTATAAAAATGCATTTTCATAAATTGACTGTGAAAATACGTACCCAAGCCACAATGTATTTTTTTATAAACAAAATTTACATTTTAAAACATATAAGTTCTACGTTTTACCAAACTGATGGACTATATAACTTTTAATCACTTAAAATAAATATCTTTACAAATTGAGCGCGATCAATATATGAATTGATTAATTGAATGAACACATGCATGCATAAAGTCATATATATATATATATATATATATATAGAGAGAGTGGTTCCTTTGTGCACACCCCATAAGATATATCTTGTGCACAAATCTTGGCCTTTAATTGAAATAAATGGAAGGCCATGATAAAAGGAGTATTTCTTTTTTTTTAAAAAAAAAAAATAGAAAAACTGGTGGGATCCACCTAAAAAGGTCTGACACGTTTTTTTTTTTTTTTCCGGATCTCATTTCGTTGTTGTGAAAAATCTGCCCATTCCACCGAATAATGTTTCAGACTCAACCAAATAATGTTATATTTCATTTTTCCATCCATTTGAGATCAAATTTTACTGTTTCAACTAAATAATTTGTCACATACCACCGAATAATGTTTAATTTTTTGTCAATCAATTTTAGTTTTGACTCCGAGTTAATTTTTATGCATTCAGTTTTGAAATATTATTCGGTAGAATAGTTATATTCTTTGGAAATAGAAGCAACATTATTGAATAGAATGTATGAGTATTCGGTGGTATAGGAATTATTATTCGGTCGTATACGAGAGGTTTTATGTTATTTGTCAATCAGAAACCTCCATATACCGATGAATAATGATCTAAATTTCAACGAATAATTAACAACACATTAACACTAACAACCAAAATTCGACATATTCATCTGAATAATTAACAATATTGAATCGAATGGATTCGAAGTGACCACCCCCACCACCCACCACCCTCCCCCCCCCCCCAACCACCCTCCACCCATCCAACCACCGCCACCACCCACCCCACCCCATCCCACAAAAGAAAAGAAAAAAGAAAAGAGAACAAGCAAATCAATGGAAGGATGAGGTAACGATGACGGAGTCGAATCAGTACGGAGCACCGGAGAACGGAGGCAGTTGAAGGATGCCGACCACCGGTAATAGCCCGGAACCGCCCGGATCTGAGCGAGAGGGGAGGAGGAGGCCCGGATCTGAGTGAGAGGGCTTGGATCCGACAAAGGGCGATAGGGCGAGGAGGTCTGAGATGGTCGCCGACCCTCTGAATCCGACGGTGATGTGCATCGACGCCGCACCGGGAGGAGTTTCCTCCCTCAACTGCCATCGTCCCTCCCAATCTCGCATGCATTATCCCTCCCTCCATCGTGCAAAAGGATTCCGTCAAGGAGGACGGTCGGGGAAGCGACCGAAGGAAGGAGCTCGCCACAACTGCCCAGATCTGCTGATGTCGACCATCTCTTTCGTCCTTGGCCTCATTCTCCCGGCGACGGCTGCCTTTATCCGCCCTCAATGGCTTCGCTGGGCCGACCACATGCTCGACTCGCCTGGAAAGCCGGACCAAGCATCGCCTCCGTGCACCGCCGCCTAGCCTCCGCTCGTCTCCTCCTCGACTTGCCGCCTTCAACTCGCCTTTGGGGCTCCAGTGCTCCACGAAGAAGAAGAAGCATTATCTAGGGTTTTATGCAATTCCTTTACACGCACTACACCCCCGTGAAATTGAGTTTGGGCTTCTTTTTCACTTTTTTTTTTAAAAAAACCACCCAATTGGCGTGGCATCATCCTAGCCTTTTATTTCTTTAATTTTAGATCAACGGTCTTCAATTGTGCACAAAGTACACCCTAACACTAGTACATATTAGGTATCTTACGGCAGAAACTTATCAGGGGTTTTTAAAAACTCCCGAGAAAAAAAAACTCGGTCGGGAGTTTTTTAGAAAACTCCTGTTAAATGGTTTATATGTATTTTTTCCTCAAAACGAAAATACTATGTCGGGGTTTCTGTTTTAACTCCTGAAACCCACCTCTTTCTCTCGGGAGTTGTTAGGTAAAACACCCGATAAAATATTTTAAATAATTCCCGATTCCAATTAAATGTACAGTACAATGTTATACTCAAACCCTCGTTCTCGATCAATCCAACCATAACCCTCTCGATCGATCAATCGGTTACAGAAGAAGGCCGGTGAAAATTCCCTCCGTTATGCAGAGGATGCTAGCGAAGTTGCCCTTTCTCTTTTCTCCCTTTCACTCTGCTGGTAAAAGGGTTGTTCGCCTCTTCAATCTTTGCCCTCTGTCTGGTGGATTAGGGTTGTCCTATCTCCCCATCACTTCCTCGCCGAAATCGAACTCAGGTTAGTATTTCTTGCTCTATGTTTAATTTCTTATTGTACGAATTGACTCTGAATTCTGCTAATTAGCTTGCTAGGGAAACCAACGAAGTTGCTTGGCATATTAGTTCGCTCGTCTCTTGCTTCACTGGCTATGGATGTACGTTGTTCGCCCTTTTTTCACACTCTCTCTCTCTGGTGGTTTTAGGATTCTCTCTTCTCCCTTTTTAATTACAAGATTTTGACATTCATATGTTGATTGATATGGATTTCCTTTAGTTTGTCAACTTTTATGGAGTTAATTCTACATTTCTTCCGTTTTTGTCTCTAGATCTTATCTGTGTTGCTTTTTTTTTTGGTTTGATCCAAAACAACCTGATGATCCTTGATGGGAGAAAATTGTTCATCTAATTGAATAATGATTGTAGATTTGTAGCGAGGAAAATTTGTTGCTTTATAAATTTTATAGAAAATAGAAAATTGTTTTAACTATCCAAAGAATTATTTCTATGAGTTAAGGTGTTGTAAGATTTTCAAGTTCATCACATGTATACTTAAGCCAAAAAATATATATAATTCAAAAGGACATCCATGCATATTTGAGTGGAAGTGTTTTTCGGGTTTACAAAATGATCAATGTGATACATATGAAATTAATAAAAAGTCTTATGGTTGCTGTAAGTTTTGACACTTTGGTAGGAAGTGCTCTCTTGTTTGAAGAATGATAGCCTTTTGAATGATGGGGGTAGTACACTGTTATGAAATGAAGTGATTCCATTTACTAATAAACTACCTTCTTTTGATATTGATTACATTAAATTTTGTGTAACTTTCATGAATTTGGTTTTGATCCCACATATTTGTTCTAATCGACTTCAGGAGTTTGGCTTTGGAGCTCAGGGATGGTGGTTCTAACTACCTTGGAAAGGGACCAGGGTGTTGATATTGTTTATATAGTGGCTTTATTTATTGGGTCTATATAAAGATTGACTGCTGGCTAATTGCTTTCTTCTTAATATTTGCAGGCTATTAGCTATGTTAACACCATTATTAGCTAGTAATGTTAACACCATGATCGATTCCATGATAATTTTTGTCTTCTTTCAATGGATGCCCTTTAAAAGTAAGTACTCTTGGATACTAACAATGGGATGTTATTTATCTCTCAAAGTAGTGGTTTGTGAAGCAACGTCGTTGCTCCTGAACTGTTAGTTGTTTTGATTTTGTTTAATTATGCCTTGTATAAAAAGAAAATAAATGAAGTTATATGTATTCTAGTTTCTTTATTCGTTCTCATTTGATTTTGCACCTACATTTAACATCATCATTTATTGGGATTTCACAGGACCCAACAACAGACTGACATTGACAACTTCATGGTTCAATAACTTGACAGAACATCACAAGAGTGGGGATGGTGCAAGCAAAACGTTTCTAACCAAATGCTACTACATGTTCTGTTCTGTTTTGCTTTCTTTATTTTGGTGAAAATGATCTATTATGGATTCAGAGATGGAAGTGACAATGCCGACCTTATTTCGTTCACCCACATAGCAGCTTGGAGAAAATGCTATTCTAGTTGTTTCTCTAGCCGATTGTAAGGATGGTGAGTGGTGCCATGGTCAACAAAGTGACCCTATGCAAGGTACAAATCTAAATTAAGTAATGCAATATGACTGTGTTACCTCTCAAGTGCTGAATATCTGAATTAAGTGGTATGTGGCATGTGGCATGTTTCTGTTTCTATTACATTCATCTCCATGTAGCATGATATTTGAACAATGTATCTCATTTTTGGCCTATAAAATGTGTTTTGATGTTTACAATAGAGCTTGTAATTATGTTACTGGTTCAAAGCAAGGTAAAAATGGTTTTGGTTGCAGATTTATATTTATAAATGCTTTTTCAAAAGAGGGTTTTCTAATCGGTCAACCTTGCCTTTTCTCGGGTGTTTTTTTTAAAAACTCCCTTTAGATATCTATTAGGGGTTTTAAATAACTCCCGAGAGTGTCCCAAGAAATTGGCTAGTTAAAAAACAGGCTCTCTCGGGGGTTTTTAAAAAAAACCCTGACCGAAAATTAGTCTCTCGGGATTTTTTAAAAAACCCCTGAGAAATATTTCTCAGCCAGCGGAATAAAAGGAGTCCTAAAACTCTTGTATGCTTTATTAAAAAACCCCCGATAGATACCTAATCTGTACTAGTGTAAGAGGCGTGCCCAATATACCTTCTCTCTCTCTCTCTCTCTCTCTCTCTCTCTCTATATATATATATATAAGTGTGGTTCTGGTGTTCACAACCCTTAGAGTGTACCTTGTACACAAATCTTTACCATTGATTGAAATGAATGAAAGGTCATGATTAAAAGAGATTTTTAATTTATTTTGCTATTAAAAAAGCGGGGCCCACGTGCAAAAAAACATTCACTCACCCAACAATGTGCGTGAATCCCACCCCCTTGCTTTTTTTTTGGAAGTATAATGGTGGCCTGGTGGGACCCAATAACATTATGGTTTTTTTTTCCTTTTTTTTTCAACATATATTCAGATTTTATTGCCTTTTTCTTCTACTTTTTTTCAACGTTCAGATTTTTTTTATCGATTTTTTTTCAAAGTAAATGGGCCCAGTTTCGTTATTTTAAAAAAAATTCAATTCTGCTGAATAATTTTCACATTTCGCTGAATAATTCGGCACATATTACCAAATAATTTACCAAAATTTATCAATTCAAAAGTTATCAATTCTATCGAATAATTTGTCAATTCCACTGAATAATTTATCACATACTACCAAATAATTTTTTTTTGATTATCAATTGTAGATAAAAGAATCCTCAAATCCCTAAACAATTTATACGAATAATACTTTATATTTCACCGAATAATACTTACAATTTCACCGAATAATGCTTCATATTTCACCCAAACGTATCAATTGCGATTAAAAAAAACTTGCATTCCACCAAAGAATAATACTTGCCATTTCACCGAATAATGCTTCATACTTCACCTAAACGTATCATTTGCGATTCAAAAAAGCTTGCATTCCACTGAAGAATAATACTTACAATTTCACCGAATAATGCTTCATATTTCACCCAAACGTATCAATTGCGATTAAAAAAAGCTTGTATTCCACCGAATAGTGTAGCGAATAAAATTAACATCTCAAATTTTCCTTAAAAAACTTGACAATTGGGATGAATTATCCTTAAAAACTCACCGAATAATACTTGTGTATTCAAATAATACTTGTATTCAAATGAGTCGACATGAATTCCAAATAAGATTCAAATATGCAAACTTCGATTGATAACGAAATTCGATACATCATCACAATCACCAATTCCAATTACCAGAAACCTAAACCTAGTGAAATCACGACCACCTAAACTTAGTGAAATCGCAACTAGGTTATCGCCGGACAAAGTGAAATAAAAACCTAAACCTAAATAGATGTATACCGCACTTACCTGACCGGAATCGAATAGAAGGAGAGATAGCAAGTAAGTCGTGGGACGCCGCCGTCATGCCGGTATTCCAAATCAAACTTTGACTGAATAATCAGATTGAAGGAGAGATAGCAGGTATATTTCCAATTACCAGAAATACCAAATCAAACGTCGACTGAATCATCGGATTTGAGGCAAATTGAAGGAGATGTAGCAGGTAAGGCGCGGGCCGCCGCCGTCACGCCGCCTCTGGGTATTCTTCGTCCATCTCCCTTCGCCGCCGCCTTCAATAAATCACCCATAATCGCAGCCGTCAAGCCGCCTCTGGGCAGGCTTCAATCGCACCCTTCTCCCCTTGGAACCAGTCCGTCATCGTCCATCGCCTTTCGCCGCCGTCAAGCCAGAGGCAGCCATCCATTGGAGTCCGATTTGGATCTCCGGTTGCACAGTATCGCCTCCCCCGATGGAAGAAGAACGAGGCGACTTGGGGCTTCTGTTGAATCGGCTCATCCGCTCCGGTTGCACAGTCCGATCATCGCCAGTGGATGAAAGAAGAATGAGACTCGGGGCTTCGGTTCAAATGTTCAATCGGATGAAGCTAGGGATTTAGGTTTCTTTCCACAAAACACACGCGCCAGTCAAGCGATGTGTATTAGTTTTCATTTTAATTTTTTTTTATTTCCGAGCCACGTGTCTCAATCCTATCTATCCATTCTACTTCAATCAAAGGTCCATAATTGTGTACAAGGTACACCGTAAGGGTTGTGAACAAAAGATCCATATTCTATATATATATATATATATATATATATATATATATATATATATATATATATATATATATATATATATATATATATATATATATATATATATATAATTACAGAACAGATTGATTATTCGTCAGTTACAACGTGATTATTCGCGTAGGTATGTATGAATAATCATGGTTCCTTAGAAAAATAGTTTTGCTTTTCAAATTTTCTTTTAAATATATCTCGACCGCTAATTTTCTTAATCCAACGTTTCAGATTTGTTCATGAAGACTCCACATTGATTGTAAGATCTTGACGCACTAACTTGCAGGGTGACATCAAGGGATGATGAAAGACAAAGCACTGTCTTGGTTTCAAGGCCTTGAAACCAGGACTATGCATTGCACTCTCTATTGCGTATATCTTATTTGTTATACCAAGTTTTAAGATTGGGCTTTTTATATTATATCTATCAAAAGCTAACATGCAGGACTTTATTTGATGAGATGGCCCTTTTTTGAATGGGCTTGAATATCGAATGAGTTTTGGGCTCACATCCATTGTGAAAGATCTCCCAATTTCCATATCGGATCAACTCATTAAGGAAATAAGAATTCTTGAAGATCAAGGCTTGCCGATTTGCACCAAAACAAGAGGAGCGTCTTCTGGAATAGGAATGAAGTATTTTTGGAAGAAATTCAAACTTTAACGGTTTCCCTGGACAGCTATTTATACGTTGCAAATGGACGACGAAGATCATTGAAGCAAGCATTCATCCGAAAGCATTAAGAAGTAGCAAAGTATTCTCTCTTATACTCGTTGAGCTTAGTGTGGTTGGTTTTTGAGTGTTGAGAGAAACACATTCGTTATTGTACAAGTCATTTGTTTCACTATTTGAGTTTCATACTCGTCATAGCACACGTTGGTGTGTAGTGGGTTCCTCTATTTCACTTGTAAAGTTGCGAGCTAGAATAGAAGCGGTGAGGCTTTGGATAGGGGAAGAGAAGTTCTCCTAGGAAGTTCTAGGCTCAAGGAAAGTGAAATAAAGAGGTATGAATCCTACGAGTTGGATAACCCTAGGCGGGGACGTAGGTCAAGTTCGTGCCGAACCTCGTTAACAATTCGTGTGTTCTTTTCATATTCTGCATTTACTTTATCTCATTCGATTTTGCCTTGCCAAGATCTGATTGCACATCAAGGTCTTGACAAGTTCTCTTGCAAACTGTTTTAAGTTTTCTTATATTGCGAAAATCGAGCATACTCTATTCATCCCCCCCTTCTAGAGTATTACTTATCACCTTATAAACTCTTCAGTTCACAAAGTACTAAGTACACTGAGTAGGGGTTGTCACAAGCATCTGTTTGGTTTTATAGATAAGATGAGGATTTGGTACTCAAACGTACATCTGTTCAGTTGATGCACTTCCTATCAATCTATTAGATTAATATTTTTGAAATTTTGAATTACATTTTTCCTTTAGGGTCTTCATAATACATAAAAGTTATTTATGGATGGTTTTTGTGTAATTTAAGTTTTAATGGGTGGTTATTAAATGAAAAGAGAACATTTAGTGGGTGGTTTTATGTAATTTATCCTATTTGTAAATATGATATGATATACTACCTCCGATCCAAAATGTAAGTCGTTTGACTTTTTAACACGTATTTTAAGGAGCTAAAAACTATATAATATATTAAATTTTTTTTTTTTTTTTTTTTACAATTCAATACTTATTACCAACAAATATTAAGCTGTAAAAAAATAATTTTAAAAAAGTTGATATTTTATATAGTTTTGGACTTCTTGAAATACGTGTTGAAAAGTCAAACGACTTATATTTTGGAACGGAGGGAGTATCTAGCTAGGCATCTAGATAGGTACGTAGATTAAAAGATGGCATGTATGGGTTGAATTCAGACTCTTATTTTGTTTGAATAGGTGCATAAAATATCCCACCAAATAACCAAAACTCCATCCGGATCCAAGAAAGTGAAGAACATATATATAGGACCATAGGAGTATATATATATATATATACACTTAAGTTTGTTTACTTTCTGCCATCGATCACTGCTGGCTGATCGATCGATGGGTCTACTCCTTCCATAGTCGTACTTCCCCTTTTTGAATGCTATCTATCTATCCAACTAAAATGATTTCCTTTCAACTGCCCCGGCCCGGCCCCGTCTTTCCATATATATACATACATGATACATATATATATATATTAATTAATCAATTAATTAAAAAGAAACTTGAACCATCTGATCAAAGGTACATATATACATATTACATGCATCGATCCATCCTTAACTGAATTTTACTGTGATTGTTTTGAAAAAGGGGCAGGCAGGGCTTCTTTTGATATGATATGATTAACAATTAACGTACAGCAGCACCTACTTACAACTATATATTCACCCCCAAATATATTCTGTAAATCTATATATCTATTTCAAAATATATATATATATATATATATATATATATATATATATATATATATATATATATATATATATATATATAAAGGGTAAAAAACTTTAAAAAGTAATGATTTTTTCTACCTTAAGGTACCTAGCTAGAAAGCAAGCAGTGCACAATTAATACAATGGGGATTGCATATACATAACTGATGACTAATTCAATTCAATAGCTACCTGCAGTTTTAATAAGGTTTTGCAAATTTTATTACTGTACGAATGTACGTGTTTAGTTTTTTTAAGCTACTGTTTGGTAATTGGTATATATATTTGTGTGAAAGCTAGCTAGTGTTTTGAATTGGACGGGAAAAGAAGCAGTCAACCAGTCATCATTATGATCTGCTCTTTTAATTTGCACTACCCATCCCAGTTAATTAGTGTTGAGTGCTCTTCTGTCATGCATTTCCAGTTTTCCACTACCAGAGCTCATATCATATATATATATATATATATATATATATATAATATTAGTGTTCTTCAGTACCTATATTGTTTTTCGTTTGTTTTACATTAATTCTCCAAACAGGGGCCCTAGATAGTACGTAGATACCCGGCCATATTGTTAGGATTAAGGCGGTGTACGTATATATATATATATGTATCGTGATTCATATAGCAAGATAAATCAACATTAAGTAATTAATTAATTAACAAGTGTACGTATACAGTAAAGTTTGTTTGACACGTACGATCATATATATTACACACACACTGAGTTTGTTTATAATTAAATTAAAAAAGCGATAAAATTAAGAAATTGAGCTATATAATTAAGTGCGTGCATGTGTGCCAATCAAACCCTAATTTTTTTTTTTGATAAATAATCAAACCCTAATTAGAGAAAGCCCATTGTTAAGCATGTTGTTTTCCCATCTCCCCCTTGAATTGTCATGCTGGCACGCACGCGCGCACACACACATATAGAGAGAGATTGGGTAACTTGTGCACACCCCATAGGATGTATCTTGTGCACAAATTATGACCATTGATCTAAATAGAATTGAGAGATGAGATGTTGCCACATGTCCTGTTAGTTAAAAAAAAATGTGAAAAAATAATTTGAAACTCAATTATCCCAATTAGAGAGGGCGTGAGCGCGTGGGAAATTAAAACCCTAAATTGCAAATTGTCTTCTTCTTCATTTCTTCATTGCTGATGAACCGAGGAGCCGCAGAGCCAGGCGAGGCGGGCCGAGAGGGGTGGAAGAGAACCGGAGCGGAGGTTAGGTGAGCGCGAGCCGGACGATGGGGCTCGGTCTTGGGACAGAGAAGGCCGACGGTGATGTGTGCGCAGGCCGTCGGACCTGTTCACCCTCCCTAGCTCGCCTCTTTCATGCTAGATCCGACGAGTTCCAATTCCATGGATCTTCGACGGCTTTGGCCTATCAGCAGCGGCGAAGGGCAATCGAATCCAGATGAGAAGGTTGTCGATATATACACTTTTGATTTCGATTTGCGGTTCCGATTCGGATGAGTTTGTGTGTCACTGCTCCGGTGGAGAGGTTAAGATCGGGTTACTTGTTGTTGCTTGTTTGATTGATCACTTTTTGGAGTGTTCTCATGATGTCCTGGTGTGAAGTTGAGTTTATTACTAAAGTTTGTGTGTCACTGCTCCGGTGAAGTTGAGTTTGTGATGGTCCCATTAACTATTATGGGGTTCTTTGGTGGTTTTATAACAGACACAAATACCTGTTTCTTAGTACTATTATTGTATTGTATAACTGATGAATGATTGAAGGGTGAAGAAAATCATTCATTTAGGTTGCGTCTTGACATGATTTTGCATTACCATATACACTCCCAGATGTTATTGTGATTGCTTGTTGCAATTCCGTAATCTATTGCTTGACACTTGATTCATTTTCATTTTCAAGAATTTAAGTATTCAGTTTGACGTGTAGAAGGAGGAGAGTGTGGCGGGGGAGGGTGGAGAGGCCGCAGCCTAGGGAAGGCGGTTAGACGGCAATCTTCAATGCTTCCTTTCCCGGTTGAAGGGTTATTCGGTGAGATACCGAATATTATTCGGTGATATTGAACAATTATTCGTAGAAATATGAGTTTTTTTTAATGAATTTGTGGTATATATAATATGAAACATTATTCGGTGATTTTTGATGAATTATTCGGTGAAATATCAAACAATATTCGGTGAAATATGAAACAATATTCATATAAATTGTAAATTTTGTTTAGGGATTTCAGGTTTATTTTATTTGAAATAGATGGAAAAAACATTATTCGGTAGAATGCGACAAATTATTCAGTAGAATTGATAAAATTTGATCTGAGCTGGATAGAAAAAGATAGCATAACATTATTCAGTAGAATGTGAAACATTATTCGGTAGAATTGACCAATTTTTCAAAACAGCGAATTCACATCCGGAAAAATAAAAACAACGTGTCAGTCTTTTGAAGTTGGGTCCCACCATTTTTTCATTAAAAAAAAACAAAACTCTCAAAAAAAATGCAAGATGGAGTGGGGGTGGATTACACGTACAAAAGAAAGAAGGTGAGTTTTTTTTGGGCAAGTGGGTCCCACTACATTAAAAAGAAAAATCCAAAAATTTCTTTTAATCCCTGCCTTCCATTTTCTCTCCATCAATGGCCAGGATTTGTGCACTAGATACACCCTAAGGGGTGTGCACAAGGGAACCACTCCCTATATATATATATATATATATATATATATATATATATATATATATATATATATATAGAGAGAGAGAGAGACACGAAACTCCTTTAAATGTAGCTTGTCTCATGCTAATTAATGATATTTTCCAAGTTCTTCATTGTGATGTATGGGGTCTTATGAGCATTCTACTATCAATGGTTATAAAAATTTTCTTACCATTGTTGATGATAAAAGTAGGGGAGTGTGGACTTTTCTTATGAAACACAAAGATGAAACAGTTTATCATCTCAAAACCTTTATCCATATGGTTGAAACTCAGTTCAATTCTCATGTTAAAATTCTCAGAACTGATCTTGGATCTGAGTTTGTCAATGCTTCTGTTGAATCTTTTCTTCAAACAAAGGGATCCATCAAACTACCTGCAAGGCCACACCTCAGCAAAATGCCAGAGTTGAGAGAAAACATAGATATGTCCTTGAAATTGCTCGAGCACTTATGATTCAATCATCTGTGCCTATACACTTCTGGGGTGACTGTATTTTGACAGCCACTTACCTCATCAATAGACTTCCAAACCCTCTCATACAAAACAAATCTCCCATTGAAATTCTGCTTGGAAAGCCTACTGATTGCACACATTTTAAAGCCTTTGGGTGTCTATGTTACATCTCTACAACCACTGAACCAAACACAAAGAAATTCAATCCAAAATTTCACCCTTGTATATTCTTGGGATACCCTTATGCTCAAAAGGGTTACAAATTTTACAACATCAAACTTAGAAAATGTCAAGTCAGTAGAGACATCTTGTTCTATGAACACATTTTCCCATATTCTCAGCTTCATGCTCACCATAAGATTCAACCTCAGAATACCCCTCTCTCGTCTTTAATTGACCACAATTTTCCTTTTGATTATGTCACACCTACTGAGGTTAATCAATCTGAGCCTAATGTGTCTCCTATTATAGTAGCAGACTCACCTGATGATCATATGATTTATCTTACAGATCATATTGACTTTGAGTCAACTCTTTTTACTGATACTTTTGAGCCATCCCCTTCACCACAACCTATAAGACACTCTGCCAGACCTCATAAAGAACATGTGTGGATGAAAGACTATGTAAATTTGGCCTCCAGGAAGGCTATCATTGCATATTCCTCCTCATCTATGGTAACTCATCCTTACCCTCTTTCATCTTTTTTATAATACACAAGCATCTCACCTTCTTATCAGGCCTTCATTAGTCATTTAACCCCCAATTTTGAGCCTACTAGATCAGTCTCAGAGGAAATCAAGGAGCATGCTTGGTGTGATGCAATGTTGGTTGAGTTAGGTGCCTTAGAAAGGAATGGAACCTGGACAATTATTCCCATGCCAAGGGACGAATCTCTACTCACTTGCAAGTGGCTCTTCAAGCTAAAATTCAAAGCTGATGGGAGCTTAGAAAGGCATAATGCTAGATTGGTGGCTCGTGGGTTCTCTCAAATTGAGGGCCTAGACTAGACACGGCCACGGGTCCGACCCGCCGGGTCGACAACCCGGGGTGGTCGACCCTAACCCTGACCCGGGGTTGGGACGGGTCGGCGGGTTGATTGACCCGGCGGGTCGACGGGTCGGCGGGTCGGACTGCCGGGTCGGCCACGTGGCACCAAATCGGGTGCCCAACGAGTTTTGCGGGTCGACCCGCCGGGTCAACCATTTTTTTTTAAAAAAAATGTTTTAAACCCAAAATAAAACTCAACTAGTCTTTCACCACACTTTCGAAATGGAAAGATTTAAGGTTGACAAAACATGGTGTGTGGGAAGATATATATAGATATCTTCATTCCACTCCCATTATTTCATTACACTTTAGATGTGGGAAAGAAAAGGTTGGATTGTGGGAATGATAAGTAGGGTATGAGGATCTATATATAGAGAAAATAGAGGTAATTAGCCCACTTTCGATGTGGGACAGAAATATGAGATATGAAAGAAAATGTGAGAAATTGATATTTAAGTATATGATGTAAAATGTAATGTAATTAAAGTCTTTGGATTATATGGTGGAATATAATGTAATTTAAGTATTTGGATTATATGATGTAACATATAATAATATAATTAAAGTGTTTACCTCTTAAGATTTAATGAAATGAATAACACATGGTGATGAAACATCATGATACAATATATCAAGTTATGTTGGATTAATCTTTCTATTTAACATAATTGATAGTTGTGTTGATCCATTAATCAATCATAAGTATTTTATTTTACTTGCATTATTATGTTAATTTCTTGATCAATGATTTCAAATCTATGTTCTTCTTCATATAGATATATATATGTTAAACTTTCTCGTTTAAAGTTGAATTAGCCACATGTTGTGTATACACTTAATGATGATGTTATTAGAATTACATAATTGGGTTGCTTGTTATGACGTACTTGAAAAGACACATTGAAAAAGTATTGCCAATATTATATTTCATTCTTGTGTTTGAAAATCCGAAGTTCTATATCATTTTGAAAATAAACGAAAACTCGACATTAAGGATATTATACAAGTGTAACGGCTTTATCAATAACAATATTTGTATTATTTGAAATTATATCATAAAGAATCATAACTTAGTATCATATAGAATGATATAGAATGATTTATAAGTATGGATTGACATTAAAAACCGAATGGTAGAGATTGAAGACATGGTGTAGTTTCTAGTTTCTACCCTTGTTCTTGTCCCACATTGAAAACTAGAGGAAAAGGGGGGTGCTAAGTCTATAAAAGGAGAAGCATGGGGTGTTAAGTCTCACATTGCCATTGCATATTATATTATGTAATATTATGAATTATTCTAATAATAATTTATATAATTTACATAATAATTATAAATTTATTTTATTAAAAATAAATTTTTTTCAAAAAAGAAATTTTAAATGGCGGGTCGAACCGGGTTGGACCCGCCGGGTCACAGGTTATCTTTTCCCCGACCCTAACCCTAACCCTTAACCCTTCCCGACCCTTGGACCCGGCGGGTCACTGACCCGGCGGGTCATCAACCCGGCGGGTCACGGGTCGACCCGCCCGACCCGTGACCCGTGGCCGTGTCTAGCCTAGACTATGGAGAAACATTTGCACCAGTAGCTAGCTAGAATGGTTTATGTGAAAACTTTACTAGCTGTAGTAGTTGCTAAGAACTGACACACTTGTCAAATGGATGTGAGTATGTGACAAATGCCTTTCTTCATGGAGATCTTGAGTACGATGTGTATATGACCATTCCTCCTGAATATGATTTCTTGAAGAAGCTTCAAGCCTCAAAACTTTTTGTTTCTGACTCTTGTGCCCATGAGGAGTGTGGTGATGATCACAAGGTTACAAACACTGTATGCTGCAAGCTGAACAAATCATTGTATGGCTTGAAGCAAGCACCAAGACAGTGGTTCACAAAGTTTGCAGAAGTTGTACAGAAGGCATGATTCAAGCAATCTGAGTCAGATCATGCATTGTTTACTAAGCACGATGAAGGAAAATTCACAGCTCTTTTGGTCTATGTTGATGATATGATAATCAAAGGGAATTGCTTGGAAGAAACTGAGAAATTGAAGAAGCATCTCCAATTGAATTTTTAGATTAAAGATTTGGGGCCAGCTAGATACTTCCTTGGTATTGAGATGGACATATCAGAGAAAGGATTTTGTCTAAATCAAAGGAAGTATGCACTTGATTTACTAAAGGAGTATGGTATGGAGAATGCAAAACCACTCAGTTAGGGCTGGCACGGTACGGTACCATGGTAAATTTTCGATTACCACGTACCGTACCGATATCATTCGGTATGGAATTTTTTGTACCACGTACCAACCGTTAATATCGGTAACCGATATTGTTGGTACCGAAACTTTCGGTTACCGAAGGTCGGTACCGTGGTAACCAACACCGCAAATTTCAATAATCAATTTATGTTTTATACTCTGTGGTACCGATGATACCATTTATCAAATATTTTATTTTGTACCGATGGTGCCGATGGTAACACAAATATTTTGTACCATTTATCAAATATTTTATTTTATTTTAAAAAAAAAATACATATATAATCGGTACCACGATATTTGGGTTTTCATACCGTGCACCGTACCGACTTCTTTCGATACCGAGATTTCGGTTACCGATTCAGTCGGTTACCGACTACTTGGTACCAATGTCCTGTTGGTACGGTTGGTAATCGGTTGGTACGGTAATTTTTTTACCACCACCCAACCCTACTCAGTACTCCTTTAGATGTGCATTGCAAACTGTCTATTGAAGGAGAAGAGATGAATAATCCTCAATAGTATAGGAGATTGGTTGGTAAACTGATATACTTGACTGTGACTAGGCCAGATATATATTACATATAAATTAAGTGCATATTCTTAGTCACTTTATATAGAAGCCAACTTTAGCTCATTGGCAAGATGCCAAGCACTTATTGAGATACATCAAAGGAGCACCTGGACAAGGACTTTTGTTATCAAGTCAATTAGATCTGAAGTTGAGGGCATTATGTGATGCAGATTGGCAGACATGTCCTATGACTAGAAGATCTATTATAGGTTTTTGTTTTCTACTTGGAAACTCTCTTATTTCATGGAGATCAAATTAAGAAGCAGACATTTGTGGCAATGTCAACTGCTGAAGCTGAATACCGAACCATGGCCATGACATGTTGTGAGTTGAAATGGCTTCTTGGAATGCTGTGAGATTTGGGGGTTATACAAGCTCAAGCAGTTGAGTTGTTTTGTGATATATAACCAAGTTGCCATTCACATCGCAAGAAACCCAGTGTTTCATGAGAGGACTAAGCACATAGAAGCGGCTAATTGCCATCTATAGTTCAATTGATGATTCAACTAAGGCAAGTGAACACTAGATATATTTCTACAAAAGAACAACATGCAGATATGTTCACCAAAACTCTGAGTGCTGCACAGAGTAAGAAGCTTCAGGGCAAACTTGGAGTAGTCGATTTGTTCTCCAACTCCAAGTTTGAGGAGGAGTGTTGAAGATCAAGGCACTGACGTCGGCACCTGAGCTCAGCTCCAGTTTGTTAGAGTTAGTTAGACAAAAGAATGCTTTGTATTCAACAACCGAGAGTGGTGTGTTTGTCTATTAATAAAGCCTCGAGCTATGCTGTACAAAGTCAGATTGACTGGAACATTTTAATGAATGAGAAATACGTTCTTCAGTTCCCTCTAATTCCCTCATTTATTCATTTCTCATTCTCTAATTGATCGATCATGTCTTAGATCAATTAGTCTTTATATATAGAGAGAGAGATGGATATTTAATACTTATGTCTTCCTAAACGTACACAAAAAGGAAGGGACTCTTTTGTCCACCTAAAAAAAAAGGGGGATTCAAACAACTAAACTGTTGATCTTAATTAATTAATATTGGATCAGTAATTTTAGTTAAAAAAGCCTAGAATTTTGTGCTTTCTTTATTGACAATATTTTAGGTTAAAGGGGTGAATGGTCTCCTGTAAGTAAGCACTAAGCAGGGGTCTCTCGAGGCTCCACGCACCTTTATTCACCATTATCTACTTTCCTTTATTGGGTATCAACTATGTTCGAGGCCTTGACTACTATTATCCATATCCTAATTTTAACCACTACGGAGTATTTTGTTTTTATAAATCTTTCTACTTAATTAATTAGCTAGGTTTCTATTTAATTATGAGTTGCTTAATCTATGCTTTAACACTATATATAGGTTAACCATCTAAATTAAAATCAGTAGCTATATACGTACCCCTTTTTTTTTTTTTTTTTTTTTTAAGCAAGATAAAAATTCAGTTATCTAGACAAGTCTAGAAAAATCGATAGACCGAACAAGCCGGTAGATGGATTAACCATCATGTATAACCAAATCAAATAACAGAAGTAAATGACAGAAATGACAGAAAGTAAATAACAGGAAGCAAATAACAAAAATGAAAATACGAATCTAAAATACCTACCTCCTTTATGATTAGTTGATCCCATTCTGTTCATTTTTATTATTATTATAAATAAATCAACATTTATTAAACATGAATTCTTAAAACCTTTGCCCTTAAAATATAGATTAGGGAGTTCTGCTTTGAATTGCTCGGTGTTATGTCCTTGCCGTGTTCATATTTTATTCCCTGCCGCCTTGAAGAGGCCCTGGATGTGTGGTTCTTGAAGGCTCCTCTTGGAGTCCAAATCCGAGTTTTTCATTGTTATTCCCCAGAGTTTCTCTTGTGTTACTTCTTCTTGTTGCGCGGAATTGTCTACGATCGTGTCTTCCGTTTTTCAATGCTGATTTTACATTATTTGCACGTACACTTCCTTTCGATGACCCTAAGATGCTTAATTATGCTTGACAATGCAATCATGGTGTTCCGAATTGTTGGATTGAGTTGTGTGTCAAGCATTGATCGTGGTTGAGCTTTTCACATTCATATTTATTCCCAAGTGAGTGTATCCTAGTGATCTGCTTTTGGCGGTGCTGTTTTTCGTCAGCGTCTACTCACTCTTTTACTCGGGTCACCGCCCTCACTGAGTGTTTGTATTTCATTTTGATTGTTGTTGTGGTCTTTCATGTTGCTACATGATGGTTAATACATCTGACGTTTTCTACTACGTACATCTTGGTAGAAGTGTCTAATATTTCGAATTTTTAGCTTTATTTAAAAAAAATAGGGAGGCTAGGGTGTTTGTTTTGGAGCAAATCATCTGCCCCATTTTTGCGCCCCAACACCCTGTCTCACATAAATATTTTACCATCAAATTACAATTAAAAAAATATATTTAGCTTCTACATACTTATTATAACATATTTGAAAAAAAATCTTAAAATATCAACCTAAAAAAAATATAATAATTCAAAAGAGATATAAAGATTTTTTAAAAGTTTTAAAAAGATGCGATTTTACTATAGATTTTGAAAAAAAATAACAATTTAATTTTGAATTTTTTTTTTTCAAATATGTTATAATAAATATGTAGAAGCTAAATAATTTTTTTAATAGTAATTTAATGGTAAAATAATTCCGTGGGATGGGTTGTGGGGCAGAAGATTTACACCGTGTGTGTGTGGTCCAAGCGTACTTGTATAATCTTAACTCGATTAATCAATCAAGATTCAAGAGCAAAGCAAGAAGATTGAAAAAATTGAAAAAACAACATATACGGATAACGTGATAGATAGATTGGGCTTCCTTAAATCGATAAGAGGAAATTATTTATGAGGCCCATCAAGATTTATCATTTTTAGGTTTTTATACGTCCCACCTCACGGACAATAAATATCAAAACCCTATTTATGTGATCATTCTAAAAGTTAAAAAATGTTATATGTAAGTTTAAATAGCATAAAATTAAATAATTAAGAAAATTAAGTGAAGGGTGGTTTTTCATTTGTTATATATATATATATATATATGCTACCATTAGTAGCTAATAGCTATAGGTTAATTACGTTGTTCCTACTTCTCTTTTTTACTTCGTCTCCTCTCTTTTTCATCTTCGATTCCAATTCCACCACTATATGTTGTAATTATGATATATCCTTCAAACTTGGCTTTAGTTTTTGTACGCTTTACCCATATAAAGACGTACTTATGTTATTTTGTTTGTTTCGCTTTTTTAATCTAAATTTTAAATTTTATCATAACAATTTTATTTTATAAATATATTTGTACTTTGATTCCACATGCAACTAATTCACCCGAATTCCTCCCCATATTCCATGAAATGTATGACCAAGTCAAATTAGACAAACTTTTTTTTTAATCAAGGTAAGAATTCAAAATCTCACACACCACAAATACACCACAAATATCTGAGAAATCGAGAGATTATGACAGTAAACGACGAACGAACAAATTTCAACATATAACCAAGAAAAAACACCATATCAAACACAACGGAAAGGATTCGACCGATGCTCAAAATGTAGTCTACTTGGAAACATGGTTCAAATTAGGCAAACTACTTGTAGTTTGTAGATATATTAACTTGTCTTTTTATCCTTTTTTCTCCTCCCGCATTACTTGGTTTTGTAGAATTTTTTATATATAGTTTGCACTTAAATTTGTATTTTGTGAACTTCATTCAAATCAAATCTATGTAGAGTTTAAAAAAAATGGAAAGGAAACCACTCAATCTTATAATTATGATTCAAATTTAGTTTTACATTGAAAATTTTTGGATCAATTTTAAAATATTTTTTAAAATTGATATGGAGGAAGGGTATATATTCACGGTTTCACATACCTTGAATAGGTAAATAAATACCTTGAATAGGTAAATAAAGAGCGGTTATTTCAGGGTTCGAACCGGAGACCTATAGATACTACCCACAAGTCCTTTTTCCATTTCGAAATGGTTCGCGGTTTCACATACCATAACCGTTGAAATTTCCTGAAAATTGATTACGAGAAAAAAAGTGGAAAGATATGGAAGAAAATTAAAGCAATGTATATTAGTAGATCATAATGTAATTCTCACCGACAAAGTTTATTTGAATAGCCAATAGCAAGCAAGAGACCCAATTTGATGGAGAGGTTGGTCCCACATTATTAATTTGGAAATTCCTAATTGTGGGCCAATTGGTACAAAAATGTTGGGCCCTAAAAATTACTATTAATTACACGGATACCATTGTCCCTTTCCAAGTGAACAAATCAAATTATTACAGTATAATCCAAGTGCAATAATCAAATTTCATTGATTTAAAAGTTGATAACAAAAAGAGTCTAATTTTAGTAGACTTGCTAAATGGAATAAAAATCATAATAATAATAGAATAATATATACGCCATTCTTGAGGCCTTCACTTTGCGGCATCAAAAGATTAACACCCTCCAATCAATCTTCATTAGTTTTGTCCAATATATGCCTACCATATAGGCATATACCGTGTTAGTTAACTAATTAATGCTTATAAATTAAAAGATATATATATATGTTCATTTGAATTTAGAGTGGGCTATTAGCAAGATTTAAAAACGACAATTGACAAGATGATATTTGTATAATTGTATAACAAGTAGACCTGTCAAAACACAACCTGATCCGGTCGATTCGACCCGAACGGTCGAAAAATTTTCAACCCGAACCCGAAAATTTTGACCCGGAATTTTTTTTCGACCCGAACCCGAAAAACCAAAAATTTTCCGGAGAATCCCGGTTGATTTATAATTAATTTTTTTATATATAATTAAAATTTATCGCAAAATTATCAAATCAAGATTTTTTTAATTTAAAAAAGAAAAAATTGGCAAACCTGAAATCGACCTGAAATAACCCGAAACCCAGGTTCTAGTCAACCCCGAAATACCCGAAACCCGTTTTACCCGGGACCCGTTTTACCCGAAACCCGAAGTGACCCGACCCGAATGATCCGTTTGACAGGTCTAATAACAAGTCCTTAGATCACGTTTCCACGTCCTTCACCGTCCACATCTTCTTTCTCTGAACTGCCCTCCTCCGCCAACCACGCTTCCTGCCTCTACGAGACGACGTTCATTAGGAGTCTGCGTCGCATGCGACCTCCGAGTGAAGCTCTCTCTTCTATGCCCCGATTGCACGACTCTTCGTCCATACAGATTGCCTACCTTCATTGACAATCCCGCCTCCTTCAACTGTCTCAATCGCCTCCTCTTATTCTTCCTTGTCACAATCGTTCGTCTCCTTTCTAAGCGACCCTGTCTTAAGTCGTTCATCTAGCGGATCCATCGTCAGATTGCCCAACTTCATTCATAAAGAGCCTTCGTTCACACATTCTAGATCTTTGCATTTCCATCGGCGTCGGTGCCTCGGCCAGCAACGACAAGGCTATGGAGTTGTCTCGGCCAACAGCGACGAGGCCATGGAGTTGCCTCGGCCAGTCGCATCGACACTCCACAATCTCCTCGCCTAGATGCATCATGCCTCCTTTAATTTGTCCCTCAACACCACCAAGCTCCACCGACAACACTGGAACGCACTAGTGAGCAAGGCTCCTCGTCTTAAGCCCCAGCCTACCCGCAACTCTACGAAAAGAGGCAGTACCTTGCACTAAGTTTAAACTTTAAATTTTAAGTATAAAATATTAAAATATATCATAAAATATGGAATTTTAATAAAAATATGTGGTGGGTGGTGTTTTGTTAAAAAAAAACCCATTTAATGGATAGTTTTTTGTTTTGTTTTTTTTTTATAATTTTGTATTTAAGGTGGCAATTGTGGTTTCCTGGTCACCATGCCAGTTGAACTTGACACTGAAGAGTTTGAATTGTGATCTGACTACATATATCTACTTGGGTTGGGTATTCAACAAATGAAGCAACAAGTTTTATTCTTTCAATCTCCCTCAAACAATGGTGGATTCTCTCATAGCCTCCACTTATTCTTGCACTTTTTAGTGCAGTGTTATTACTCAACTTGTTGGGTTATAACCCTGCAATTATACAAACCAAGATGGGTGGACGTCACGGAGTTAATGGGTTGACTCCATATTTCACCCACACCCAATGTGTGTGTGTATATATATATATGGAATTTAAATTATGTAATTTGGATACCAACTTGACCTTATCATCCTCTAACACATACAATTAATTTAATCTTAAGATTAAATCACGTGGTTAATTTTGTTTATTTATTTATTTGAGTTTTCATTTTTAATTTGGTTATAAATTTTATATGTTTTGGAATGGTAGAATATAATTTTGTTTTTATTTTTAATTATTAATCAGCAACTATTTCATTTTTTTACACACTAATTCAAAAGTACTCCCTCCGATCAACAATATAAGACCATGGAGACTATATATACTGCAAATTATCATCTTTTTTAACATCGTTGAGTAGATATCGAAGTTGTCGATGTTGTTCGATAGTCAGTATGCTGGGCTAACAACGTCAGATCGGACGATACTACTACTAGTGTTTGTAAATGCACAACGTCCTTTTGGATGGTTTTTTTTTATGTGTGTCTTTGTAATACGTACAAAATATTTATTCTTGCAACGTCCGATCTAACGTTTGGTAGTCCGGCCCGACCCGATCCTTCACTTGCCATTTATCAATGTCGACAACCTTTTCACTTAACAATGTCCGCTTTGATGTTAAATAGTGGCATATTATGAAGCGAATTTGCTGTGTATATAACAACAATCCCTATAATAATTTTTTTAACAAGTACCACACAATTTAAGAAAATTCATTCCTTATTTATAATCATCACAATTACACTATCTTTTTCATGTGACGAAACTCGAATTTCGGGTTTCCACTTTCGGTGGGATCCGGGGGTGGACCCCGTGGGACCTCAGGCGCTCTCGACGGACTTACTTGACCCGCACCGAGAAACTCGACGGGGCCCAACCTGTGCCGCGAGAAGTATGGTGCCCTTTAGGGCCTCCCCTAGTGGGAAGTTTCATCAGCGAAATGAGGACTTGTCGTTTACCTGTTATTCACCGTCCGATCTGGTGAAATGGTCACAATTTTATGGATCCTCACCTTAGACTAATGGCTAACGATGGGGCACTCTTCAGCTAGACGCGGATATGGCCTAACTTCATCCGCGGAGCAGTTTTTCTCTCCTAGTATCGGGTGTCTACTTTCTAGTCCTTGCGTGGAGATTTGTCTTCTTTCTCTTATCCACTCTTCTCTCTCTCCGGCCTCTCTCTTTGGCTAAAAGTCCTGGCGCTCTGGTTAGATTTTCCTTTTTATAGTAGGAAGGGAGCCACTATCCCTTTGCCACGTGTTACTTCTAGACGGAGACGTGTTTACTTCGTGGGGTGTGGGCATGTAAGGCACGTACGTAGCCCCTTTCCTTGTCCACGAATGTCATGTTAAGAAGGCGGATGGTCATAATCTCAGCTCGCGGACTACATGTTAAGAAGGTAGATGGACATGTATTTACTTCGGTTGCCTTCGTCCCCTCTATTATTATATCCCTGTTTATTTTAGATGTTTTTCGACCGGTTTCGTCATCATGAATTTTACATTTCTTTTTAATTTCCACTACTATCTACAATCAATCAAAAAATTATTTATAAAAAAACACATAAATCAATTATAATTATTACTAAACCATTGCTTATAAAATCCAAATCATTTTATATTGTTTATCAAAATACTAGTTTAGTACCCGCATCGTGTGCGGTTTTTTTACAATTTAAATAAATTTAATATAAATACCCGTTTAGAGAGCTAATTAATTTATTTCAACACTTTTGAATTTTTACACAATTTAAATAAAATTACCATTGATTCTCATTAATATCTTGAAAATATTATCTAACTTTTATAAAAATCTTACAAAATTGGGTAAAATCTTTCCAAAATATATCTCTGTCTAAAAACTTATGAAAACTAATATTGATTAAGGTGGAGATAAAGATTTTTTGATTGGTTATTACTATTAAGATAAGGAGAAGATGTCATATGTTACATACGACTTATCATTTATTATATCTATTATATATATCTTCTAAAATTGGCTACATATGTTACATAGGTAAAATCTTACCTTATATAGTATTTAAAATTCGTTAATATCTTCTAAACATATATCCATATCTAATCAAATTGGGTCAAATTTTATCTTATGAATATATAGATATATTGATTAAATAGATTTAGAATAAAACTGTTTCTCATGCATATATTAATTATTAAATTTTATCTTAAATAATACTCCATCCGTTAATTAAAATTTGTCGTTTTAGACATTTGCACATTTTTTAAGAAAGCAAATAAAAGCAAACAAAAATACACTTGTACACATAATTATTACTTTACTTTTCCACTTTATTGAAAACTACAACTAACAAATATCTAATCATGACAAGGGTAATTTTGGAAAGTGAACACTAAAATACCTAAAACAACATGTTTTTCTTAACAAAATTTTACTCCTAAAACGTCATGTTTTTTTTTAACGGATGGAGTAGTATTTAAATTTGGTTAATATCTTCTAAAAATATATCCATATATCTAATCAAATTGGGTCAAAATTGTTTTATAGGACTACTTTTAAGGAAAAGTCCTCATGTGTCTCAACCGACTTCTCCTTTATTGTATATATAATTAACTAGTGTATGTCCCGTCCCCTGCACGGGAATATGTCAACACAATATTATAAAATTACATTTATTATCTATAAAAAATCCTATCCTATTATAAATATGAAAATAAATATATAAATATGAATTACATTATGATAATTAAACTAATAAATGGAAATGTAAGATTAAAATTAATCTAGATCTAAATAACTCATTCTACTAAAAAATAATATCTACTAAAAAAAATTAACCTACACTTATATGACAATTTGTATATCTGTATATGCCAAATTTATTACTATTATTGCGTTTAATTATATTGATATGGTTATTTCCTTATATAATATTTACTCTTTTATAAGATATTACATCTATTCAATTATATGAGTTAATGGTAAAATAAAATAATTATTTTTAATTATATAGATTAGAACTATCTCATTATTTTTTATTAGATTTCCTTTTTGACGTGAGAAAGTTTTGCGAGATGCACTCACGTGCCGAGTTCGTTCGTAGATTGGATGGCATGTACTCATACTCGCCTATATGATATATATGATTAGATTTAATTTTAATATATTAAATATGTCCGTATACAAAATCGATTCCAAAGAGTTCTAAACTCACCATTAAGGTAGACTATAATCTTAATAATAATATACTATAATAATAATAAAAATAATATATAATTAGTTTGATGCGTGTAATCAATAACTCAAAAAGTATATTTTAAGATAGAATTAACCAACCCTAAATCTTGCAATGACCCACTTATTATTATTATTATTTTTAATTCTATTGATGATTGTGTTATATTGATATAGTTTTTTTCCTTATATAATATTCAGTCTTTTATAAGATATTTCATCTATTCAATTATATGAGTTAATGGTAAAATAAATAATTATTTAATCATTTTTAATTATATAGATTAGAACTATCTAATTATTTTTATTAGATTTCCTTTTTGACGGGAGAAGGTTTTATGAGACGCACTCTCGCGCCGCCACGTAGGCAGATTCACTCACATGCCGCCACGCAGGCACCAATGCATCGGTTTTAGTATATGTATATAGATGATTGATAATCGATTCAAATTTTTTTTATATTTATGATCGGATGGAGTAATAAAATGATAATATCAGGAAAGATAAGTTAGAATATCTTAATTCACACCCACAAAAACCTAAAAAAAAAAAACTCCACTTTCCACGGACGGGATTGCCCACATTATTCTTTTGTTTTTTGGCTAGTAAAACGTACATCAAAATCACCACTTTCATATCACTAACATCAACTCACAAAGTTGTATGTGTTGTTTTGAGGTGCCCAACTAGATTGTGTCTATTGAATGCATTAATACAGTTTTTTTTTTTAAAAAAAAAAAAACAACAACATATTGATACAGTGGTATACCCCATTAATTTGTGGAACCCTTTATGTAGTTTACATCTTTATACGGAGTAATAAGGGTATTACATGGGCATACCCCCTAGTTATAGTATGGGTTCATATGTGGCTAAGTGAGCGAGGGGCAAAATGGTAATTTTGGTGACGGTGGTTAGCTCCTTCTAACAGCCAGAACTCGATCACCACACACAGCTATAAGAGCTGTTCTTGGCGCCATTTTGCAACGGTTGTAACAAACTTCTGTTTTGTAATGTGAACATAGATTTGTTCTTCTTTCACCTTGAATTCAATGAATTGATCTCATTCCTTTGGTTTTCAATCGATTTCGTTTACTCTCGAATGCATATATATTTGTCCAAATAGCTCCTTCTAACAGCCAGAACTCACCACTCACACAGCTATAAGAGTTGTTCTTGACGCCCTTTTGCAGCTGCTGTAACAAACTTCTGATTTGTAATGTGAACACCTCTCATTAATTTCAGTACACTAGTTAGGAGTTAGGACTATTTAAATCCAAAATCAAATATATATATTAACAAAATATATATTGATTTGTACGTGATGTGTACTTTATATATAAAGAGTTCAAACCGAGTATTGCTAATTAAGGTCAGTGGGCATACGAGTATTAACAATTAATTTTAGTATAAAACTTTGCTTTTCTATCATATATACGACTTAAGAGGTTAATTAATCAAGGGCCTTGATTTATGGAGAATTTGAGAATAAATAAACCATGATTGTGTATATAATACTCCCTTCGTCTCGCATGTATATACATGCATTTAACATGAGTAATATTTTGAGCTTATATATATATATATATATATATATATATATATATATATATATATATACACACACACACGGAGTCGGAGGGAGTAGTGATAAATTATTGCGTAGCAATGAATGCAAATTATGCAATGCAAGTAGGGAGTTAATTAGGGGGGACAAATAGGAGGGGAATTTGGATATTTGTAACCCATCAATCAATCAATTCAATTTTGAACTGACCCTTTTACACCTATATACTCCGTATATACTCCCTCCGTCTCGAAATTCATGTCGTTTTAACTCTTTAGTTTTGTACTCCCTCCGTTCGGCAAAACTTGTCATTTTAACTCTCCACACAAGTTTTAATAAATCTAATAATTACACTCATTTTTTTACTAATTTACCCTCATTTATTACTTTACTTTTTACTTTATCAAAAACTACAACTCACAACACATCAATCAAATCAAGAGTATTTTAGTAAAGTAGAAGCAAAAATACATAAAATGACAAGTTTTTCCGAACAAAAACAAAACTCTAAAACGACAAGTTTTGCCGAACGGAGGGAGTATCAAAATAGATGTCGTTTTAGGTTTTCTAGGTAGTGGATAGTAATGATTTGTATTGATTTGTGTGTTGTTGACTTTTTTGAAGATTTTGATTGATTAAAAAATGTAGTGGGTAATAAAATTAATGAAAAAAGTTAGTGAAATGATGATGTTGATTGATGGATGAGTGTTTTTATTAATATTTGTGCATAAGGCTAAAACGACATGAATTTCGAGACGGAGGTAATATTATATATTACTAAGTTGCAGCAACGATATGCACTTTCCAACCTCACTCAGTCACTCTACCTGGTTATATATCCTGTTTCCATATGTACTACGGATCGGAGTAGTATAGTTATTGATCCGTCTACTGATCGAGTGTAGATAAATTTAATTCACATCTCACTTTGTCAATGCACTAATAACATTAATTATATGGAAATTTATGTAAATCAGTTTAGATTAAAATATATTCCTACAATATCTAATCTAATATTATTTTATATGTGTATACACACATGCATATATTATATTATATTATATTATATTATATATATATATTATTAAAACATACTCCCTCCGTTTCCTTTTAATTGACTTTTTCAATTTCAGCACGTAGTTTTAGAACGGTAAAAACTATATTAAAAATTAATATTTTAATAATTTTTTTTAATAATATTATACTTATCACCAATAAATATGAGATTATTAAAAAAATTAATTTAAAAAATTATTAGTTTATATAGTTTTTCGCACATTAAAAAACGTGTATGAATAGTAAAAAGTCAGTTAAAAGGAAACGGAGGGAGTAACATTTTGACCCTATGTGTCGGCCTCTCTTCCAGAATCTCAGTTTCACTCGTCACAATTTTTTCTTTTATTATATATTTTTCTTTTTTATCTTTATCTCTTTAGTTAAAGCAATCACATTTTTCTCTTTTATTATTTATTTTTTTACTCGATACTTTGTAACTTTGAAATTTTTGTGATTCTGAGTTGGAATATAGGGATACCGAGTTAGAACTTTGAGCCGATATCAACTTCTTGGCTTGATTTCTCTATGTTAATGGTATGCCGAATTTACCAAATTCTCAACATGAAAGTTGTAAATCTTTGAGTCAACCCTCCAACAAGCTATTTATAGGATAGAATGACTCGATCAAAATTTTATGGAGCTCAAACGAATCTTTGTACTTAGACGTCGGCAAGCATAAACTATCCGAAAACCGTCTGTTCAACAATAATATCTTCTTAACTTGATTCTTAGCACCAGACACCGCTACAAAAGGCTCTTTTGATGTCTTTTGAAGATCTTGAACTTGGTTTCAATGAATCTTATTCCAAAATGAAATTGAACAAGCTCTCAATTATCTAAAAAAAAAAACATAAAACAGAAGTGTAGATATCTATTCTAAAAACAAAACCAAAAACTATATAGAAGACATGCAAAATATATAAAAATGACTTATAGACTATACAATATCTTATAACACGTAGAATACGATGATATCAATGCACTTTTAAATATCAACAATGAACTTTATAATATTATTTATGCACTTTATATTATTAATCATGAACTTTATAAGCTTATATTTGCATTTTTATAATTTTATTTATACATTTTGCAATACAATTTTTGCAATTTATAATCTTATTTATATAGCAATATAAAATATATTTGTTGGCATGATTTTCAAGGTACACGAAGGCTTAAGAAGAGATAACCCTAAAATTATTAAGTGTAGAAATAATATTATTTATGCACTTTTTTATATTTTTATTATGTGAAAATTAACGAAACTGTTGTTTTATCAAAAATTTATTTTTTATTTAATACGAACCTTGCTAATCCTTTATTTAAATTTATAATATTAAATTATTAGAATTTTATTTGAAAAAATCATGCCCGCGGGAACGGTACTAGTGACACTTTAAAATGAGACATTTTGTAAAAAAAAAAAGAAAAAAAAAGAGGGAGTGTATTTATATTTTATTGTTAATTAATTAAGGGAAATATTTCTAAACCTATTTTTTCAATGCGTGATCTTGTTATTTGCTTCTCTAGCTTAAGTAGTGCAATATTATTTTTTGTATATGAGATAGAAATGGGATAAATTAAGTCATCTGAATAGACTAAAACCTCTAAATATACTTTCCATTTTTATTCACTGATATTAATTGTGAATTGATAAATACATGACTAATTTTTACTTGATACACCGCTAATTTTCGCAACTTGTTGCAAATTGGGTGCCGCAATCGGTTTTCAGATGCCCTGAAAATTCAGGATAAAAAAATGCAAGTAGTTGAGGAATTTTCACACACATAAATAAGTTTAACAAAAAAAAACAGTCCATGAGTAGTTCCGGATTGCATGAGAGTTTTTTTTTTAAAAAAAAAATTAGGCATGGGAGTCCCTATATTTAATTTTTTATTTTTTTCATTCACAATTTTGATGCCTGTGACAAGCTAGGTACATACAAACATACCCCCACACACGTATTCGGATTTTCTATCCTATACAGTTATACCCTAAGGATATAGGATAAGATCGATCGAGGTCAAATTGAGAAATATTTTCCCTAGATACACACGATTTAGCTATTTTTAAAATAACTTATGGGGTTCACCCATTTTCTTTTAGGATTTTCTTTTCCAATTAAGTATTCTTATCATATGTCTTAGAATAAACAATAGACAAACCTATATATATTAGCTGAATTTTGTATAATTTCTAGCAAGCTAGTGTACAAATTTAGCTGAATGTGATTCTGTCTGCATTAATTGAAAACAACGGATACGGAGCACTAATAACTAAGCAAGATGCATCAATTCCACTACTACCTAATGAATACAATGTCATAGTACATATATATATATCAATTTGGAGAAAAACATAATTTTTTTGTGGTCACTTAATTTATTTGGAAAAAAAAAAGGATTTGGAACCCAAAAACCAAAACAGCATATTGGAGGTGTAAGTGTTGTCAGGGGCGGCCCCAGGGTGGGGCGGCCTTTCGACCCACACACCCTGGGGTTTGAAAAAAAAATAAAAAATTATTTATATATATGGCAGTTATTGTAATAAGTAAAACTATAATTAATATAAAATCAACAAGTCCACTTTGCTTAGTTGGTTAGTGGGAAGAAAGGAAAGCAAAATGAACCTAAAGATTGCGGATTCAATTCCCACTAGCCTCTGTTTTTTTTTTAAATTCACCTCTCCAAATTAGGCGGATAAAAGGTTATATCCATCACGTAGAAAGAGATGGATTGAGTGTATAATTAATTTGAGGGGGGGGGGGGGGGGGGGGGATGGGGGGATATGAGCGCAGGTGGGTTTGATGGGTCCAATTGATATACATACAGGCAAATTAATATAATTGGGTGTTGAGGCGTTGAGGGGAGTTTAATTTGAGTGTAATCAATCATACTGTGTATATTCATATAGAGACGGATCGGAAAGAAAGAGGTGCAAAATGGAGGGTGGGATCGGATGGATGGATGTACATGTACGTACTGTGTTAAATATATTGGAGTGTTTGTAAAGCAAAATGCCGGAGGAGTGAACATCACTCCTTAGTCCTTACCTTACGCATTTGTTTGGTACTATTCCGTTCGACAAAACTTGTCATTTTAACTCTCCACATAACTTTTAATAAAACTAATAATTACACTTCTTTTTTACTAATTTGACCTCAATTATTACCCTACTTTTTTACTTTATCAAAAACTACAACTCACAATACATCAATCAAATTAAGGGCATTTTAGTAAAGTAGAAGCAAAAATATCTAAAATGACAAGTTTTTCCGAACAAAAACAAAACTCTAAAACGACAAGTTTTGCCGAACGGAGGGAGTACTATATATGATCCATCCATCCATTTAATATATACTTATAATTGAACTGATCCGATCCGATCCCGATCCACTCCTCCATCCATCCATCCTATTCTTAATTTCCTATATACGGAGTATATATATATATATATATATATATATATATATATATATATATATATATATATTAAAGGAAGAGAGAGGTGGATGTTGATAAGACAAGTCAAACGTGAAATGGGCGGGATCGGAGGAGGAGGTAGCTATGCTAATTGCTAATTGCTAATTGCTACGTAGTAATTGCTAAGCTAGGTGATCCCATCCATCTACCTCATCAGACAGATTGTGAGGATCTGTCACTCCAATAGTCATCCCATTTCCCATTTCGTCTTTTTCTTAATTTACTCTCTACTACTACTGTTTCCTACCTAGTGTTTTTTTCTTTTTTTCTTTTTTTTTTTATATGGAGTACTCCGTATATATGTTTTTGAAACTCGGAGGGATGGATGGATGGATGGATCATGGATTGATGGATCCTATATAGCAACTACAACTGCAACAGCAGCAGCAGCTGCTGATGGGATACTGCATCTCTGGTAGTTGAATAGCGTCACACCTCTAGCTGCCCTGCCCTTTCCTCTCTGATAATATAAGCAGAGTAAGCAGTAACCCAGTAGCAGTTCCCCCCCTTCCCTCTGACTCACTCACCCAGCTGAGCTAGCTAATCGCCTCACGTGCCACGTTTCCCTGTCGCACGTGATCCCAATTCAGCACTACAGTACTCCCTTATTCCCTAATCAATAATCTCCAATTATACGGAGTAGTATTAAATTAATTAAAAAGCAAGGGTCTGTCTTTGTGTTTGTATTTGTAATTTGTTAAAAGAGTGTCAGTGATAATGGTAATGCCCTGCAACAGATGTTCCCTTCCCTATGACAGTAGTATGACTCATGACCCGGTCGGCACGTTTCCCCGCGACTATCACTGTTTTACTTGCACCTACCAATCACCATAACCATACGGACTTTTGTGGAGTATTTGCTTCTCCTTTTTACCCACTAATTAAATCTAAATTATAATGCCATTATTCATTGAGCTTCTTTAATCCACCAATCCCTTCTTCACTCGTACGGACGCTCTCTATTTCGGTATCAGCCTCCAAATCCAATTATTATGTTTATTTTTACCCCGCCCCCCTAACTACCTCCTCCCATCCTCCATCTCCTTTATATGTTTACATCAAACGTAACATTGCTTCCTTTTTTTCACATAATTCCAATTTTCTTCTTTTTCTCTATATTTGCTTAATTGCACTAGCTATTTAACACACAAATCTTTAATTTGTGTTTCTGATCAACTCTATCAATTTTTTTTTATTTAAAATTAAAAAGCTTGTTCGTTGAGGTTGCTATATAAATAATTACCAAACTTATATATATACACTAGATATCTATATACATAGGGTTGAGCTTTCCATTTTAATTGATTTCGGATACCATCGATCCTATACAAAATACAAAAATATCTATATACCTACAAGAAAATAATATATGGTTAACTGACGATAAATGAATCCGTTTAAACTCTCACAATTAATAAAGCATATATTTTTCAAGCTTATGATAAAAAAAATTTCCCTTGTATGTTATAGGTTTACATATATAGGCCACCTTATTTATTAGGTTTACATATGACATTGTGGATATATATAAGATTGATATATTTCTCAAATTTTCTCAAACAAAAAATTCAATAAATAATTTTTTTATTTCAAATAGAAGTAATTTAATTAAGTTTAGCTGTTCGAGGAAATTAATTGAGAATTATACAATACTCCGTACTAGTTAATTATATTGTTCTAATACATCAAATATTATTAATAAATAAAATTATCTTATATTGCATGCCCAGAGACACATAATATATACTGAAATATATAACGGGGAGATTCTATTTTAAAACTGAGATTCCATTTTTTATATTCACTTGTCATTAGGGGAAAAAAAAATGGAGCAATATTAACAACAAATTAAAGCAGGTCAATCAGCACTGGACCCAAACCAACTTCTTTTTTGATCTAATAAAAAAAATAAAGAAAGGAAAGAATTTGGACCACTCATCTTAACCCCTAAACTTCCCTTTCTAACCCTACACTCCAAAGAAAAACCCCTCTTCTCTCTCTTCCCCCACCCTCCTCCTATCCTTCCCCCAACCCTAATCCCATCATTCAATTCAATTCAATACAATTGAATTCAATTCCCCCAAGAATCAAAAATTAAAAATCAAGAAAGAAGGAAAAAGCCATGAGCTTGGATGAATCACTGAGATCTCTGTCACTGGACTACCTCAACCTCCTCATCAACGGCCAGGCCTTCAGCGACGTCACCTTCAGCGTTGAGGGACGCCTTGTCCACGCCCACCGCTGCATCCTCGCCGGCCGCAGCCTCTTCTTCCGCAAGCTCTTCTGCGGCCCCCCCGACTCGCCCGGTGGCTCCTCCTCCTCCTCCTGCGCCATGCCTCTCTTCCCGTCCATGCTGACCGGCCCCGGGGCGTCCTCCCCTCGCGGCCCCGCCCACTCCCAGCAGGTCATCCCAGTCAACTCCGTAGGATACGAGGTGTTCATGCTCCTCCTCCAGTTCCTGTACAGCGGCCAGGCCTCCCTCCTCCCACAGAAGCACGAGCCCCGCCCCAATTGCCCCGACCGCTCCTGCTGGCACACGCATTGCTCCTCCGCCGTCGATCTCGCCCTCGACACCCTCTCCGCCTCCCGCTCCTTCGGCGTCGACCAGCTCTCCTTGCTCACCCAGGTCTCTCTTAACTTCGATCACATCATCAATTCTTTCTCTCTCTCTCTCCTCTTTTTTTTTTTTTTTAGATTTGGATTGCGAGCATGATCTATCATATATGGCCTAAAATGTGCCGTCTTTGGTTGGTTTTTAATACTGAAAATCAACTATCTAAAATTGGTGTTGGTTGAGTCTTTTTTGGCTTATATATACTACTATGGCCTAATTTAAATGGTGTAATTGGAATTATTATGATTTTCTACAAAAAGAAGTGGAATCTGAGGTTTGATTTTTGGCCACTACCTCCATTTGCTGCAAACCCCAAAACCCAATAAAGAAGGTAATCTTTTTTTAAAAAAAAAATTGGGGGCAAAATTAGTGAATTTGAAGGTGTTCTTGTGATCCCATGTGAATAGTTGGGTGATCATGTGTGCACACAGAAGATGATCAACAAATGGATGATGGATCCATATCCTAGATCTCTTTTCTTATGTTATTTGTATCTTTCATATTAAAAACAAACAATGATATATCATATCATTCCTGATGTGCTGAAACCAAAAAGAGTGTATTTTTGGTTTCACCCAAATACATGCTTGTTTTGTATTGCACCCTCTACATTTAACAAGTTTCCCTAATTAGCTCTCTTCCATGTACATCTTACATGTCTTGTCTTTGTAATAATTGTCTTTCTTTGTTTCAAACCCAACCAATTCACTTCAACCCATCACTATAAATGCCAACTTTCCTCTTATGGGGTCTCTACATTAATATTGGTCAACCAAATGATTCCACATTTTTCAGCATACAATTTCAATTGCTTCTACTTTTACACCTTTTCATTTTGATGCCTAATTATTAAGCCTTTTAAATTTCAAAATGTTGTATATATCTTTGTGAGTTTGTTGCATCTAATTAATCCCCATTTATTTGTGTTTTCTTGCACACCCGAAAATCGAAACCATTAATGCAGAAGCAGCTAGCTACCATGGTGGAGAAGGCGTCTTTGGAAGATGTAATGAAGGTCCTATTGGCATCAAGAAAGCAGCAAGACATGCACCAGCTCTGGTCCGCCTGCTCCCACCTCGTCGCCAAATCCGGCCTCCCCTCCGAAATCCTCGCCAAGCACCTCCCCCTCGACGTCGTCTCCAACATTGAAGAGCTCCGCCTCAAGTCCTCCCTCGCTCGTCGGCCCCTCCACCCCTTCCACCACCACTTCCCCCAGCACCACGACCACTTCGCCATTGCGGAGCAGCTCGAGGACAACAAGATCCGCCGAATGCGCCGCGCCCTTGACGCATCTGACGTCGAGCTCGTGAAGCTGATGGTGATGGGCGAGGGCCTGAACCTCGACGAAGCGCTCGCCCTGCACTACGCCGTGCAGAACTGCACGCGCGAGGTGGTGAAGGCGCTGCTGGAACTGGGCGCGGCGGACGTCAACTGCCCCGCTGGGCCGTCGGCGAAGACGCCCCTCCACTTGGCGGCGGAGATGGTGTCTCCGGACATGGTGGCAGTGCTCCTCGACCACCATGCCGATCCTAATGTCAGGACCATCGAAGGGATCACTCCCTTGGACGTCCTCCGAAGCCTCACTTCTGACTTTTTGTTCAAGGGGGCAGTGCCCGGGCTCATCCACATCGAGCCGAACAAGCTCCGGCTTTGCCTGGAGCTCGTCCAGTCCGCAGCAATGGTGATTTCGCGCGAAGAGGAGAACAACAACAACAACAATAATAATAATAATAATAATAATGCGTCAAGCAGTGCCATTTATCATGAAGAACACAACAGCTGCAGTAATACTAGCAGCAGTGGGAATGTGAACGTGGATTCGAGGTTGGTTTATCTGAACCTGGGGGGTGGTGGGGGTGGGGTTGGTTCGAGCCACATTCCAGCGGAAGATGATCCTCCTCAGACTAGTATGAGGAAAGGTGGAATGCATCATCATTGGTAAGTTTTAATTTTGGGGGTAGTATTTTGTGGCGATGAAATTCATATTGATGATTGATTTGAGAAATGGATAGTTTTAGGAATTGAGTGTTAATTAGGAGAAATTTGTATCCGATCCATTTATTAATGGATGTTATAAGGCAAACTAAATGTTGATGATCGATCATGATGAATTATACTATAACTAGCTAGCTATAGCCTATAGGTATAAATCTGTGATTCTTTAATTGGATATAGTTAACTGGAGTTAAGACTTGACCGTATGTATGTATATGTATATATGAGATCTCATATATATATATATAGGCTTATTTAAAACTGTCTACTGTTGGTAATTTTGATTGTGGTAAATTATTTATACAGACTTGACTCTTGAGTCTTGAGTGGTTTGTTTGTGTAACCGGATAAAACAATGTATAGTTAAATAGTTCGTTTTGAATGTGTAGATGTGTGTGTTTGTTATCCAATCATTAACTATTTTAAAATGGTTAGATCGTCAGGGTCCTACCACCCACACCCACACCCACACCCACTTTATCAAAATCCTTCCCTAAATACGTTGCCACTGAATTTCCTTTCTTTGAATTGGGCTGATGCATCATTTGGGAAACTAACTGCAAACCTAGCTTACATCCAGCCTAGCTGCTAAATTGAAGGTATATATTAAACACTTCCGACGATTTAATTAATTAGGGCTTGTCAAAGGCCGGTGACGAGTTGTCTGAACCACCAAAGTTGGGGCCATTGGGGAGGCTACTGGCTAATTAACTTAGAGTGTTGCATCCCCCTCAGCTGATGAGCTCCCTGATATGCTTTTGATTGACACCCAAAAAATAAAAGCAGCCGTGTTGGACCTCTATGCCTAAGAAGAAGTGAGCTGGCCCTAATTAAGTTCTTCACTGGGAACTATCCTAAAACAGCAGTAATGACTATCGCAGTCCGCAGACAGACATGGGTTAGAAACAACCACTAACAAATCATCAACATACACTTAAATGAACTCAAAATTGGATCCTTGGTAATGAACAATATAAATTATGATGTTGGAACACTTGTCATCGAATTTCCTCATAGGGAATTGAACCCAATACCTCATTACTCAAGTTCCCACCGTCATACTAACTAACCTAACCACTCTTATTGACCTTTTACTCTTTTTAATTGTTTTTACCCCTTAAATTATCAAAAATTACAAAAAAAAACATATTTTTAATTTTTGTTTTGTTTTTCCTCCGGCTCGGGGGGGGCTCGAGCCACCGCATGCCCCCCCTCCCCCCCCGATTCCACATCGATCTGTATACCATCACTATCTTACATACTAAAAATACTAAAGTTAGTTTGTTCTTATTTTCAATGGTAGACTCTTTAATCTCTTCATATCTCTTAATTAACGCCAACTTTTGGGGAATATTTCATTTATATTGGGTTTTGTGTTTTTCTACAATCTTCTATTACTAAATCCAAAACCCTAGCTGGGTGGCCCCTTTTTTTGACGCAGAATAAAGATTAGATCGGGTCTGCCGTCGCATAAGTCCTTCCTAGCGCATCCTTGCGGATGAGGTAGAACAACAAGTTCTGGATCGTCGTCGACTCGTCGTAGCTGTCGTCAGCAGGGGAAGCATGTGCACTGCGAGCGAGATAGTCAGACACAACATTCGATTCCCTGAAAATATGACGAATAGCTATATAAGAGAAGGACGAAGTATCTAAAAGAATGTCAGATTGTAGGAGCTCGATATTCCAGGGGCATTTCCAATCCCCTAGCAGAGCTTTTATAACTATAAGATTATCACCCTCGATCAGAAGATTATTGATATTCAGCTGTTTTGCTCGTAAAACGTACACCCATCTTAAGGCCAAGATTTTCGGTATAGGCCACCAAGACATTGATATACAAGTATCCCTACCCATGGCTACCACATCACCGTGCCAGTTCCGGATGACGAAACCATAAGACACAGAAGAGCCATGTCTTACAGATCCATCAAAATTCAACTTGTAGCAATCCATTGGTGGTTTATCCCATTGCCCAGAACGACGACGACACCGTCCCGACGCAGCGACCGAGTTATTGAGACCTCCTGAAGAAAGATGAAGGTAACCATGAGGATCGACATGGCCTCCAACAGACACCTCCCCTTCTAAGATCTTTGTCTGTTTCCAACATTGGGTAAAAGATGTGTAAAAAAATTCCATTTCGGAATAGAGACCTTATCAGTGTGATTAAACGCTAATTGGCTTATGAAAAAACAAATAGACCACCAAGAGCAAGCCAAAGGGCCCAAGTTTTTTAAATTCAACGCCACCTTGAGAATGTTAAGGGGAAAAGACGAACCCACCCCCACAGAAGTTGCCCAAGTAATATGAATATGGATGCGTAAAGCCCTACACAGACGAGTAGCCATGGGGCACTCGATGAACAGATGAGTAGATGATTCATTAGTACGTATTATCACAGAAGAGGCACCCAGAAGGTACAGACGCATGAGACTTCTGAAGTCGTTCAGACGTCGGTAGACCGTCTCGGGAGATTTTCCAGAGGAAGTGTTGAAACTTTGGTGGAACATCGAGGTCCCAAATCCATCCACATTCAAAATTTTGTAGACCTTTGCTATTAGAAAGTAATGAATTTGCAGAACTTGTGGAAAATCAGCCATTTTTACTTGGCCCCCAATAGAGACGATCCTTCATTGGGTTGTTTGGCAATATGATTCGTAACAGATGGTTAATATCATCCAACGGCAGAAGATTGTTTAAACTCGCACATAGTAAAGGCTTGTTCCATTTCTAGTTCGGAGTAAGAAAGTGAGAAACATTGATACCCAGCAGGCCATCTGGGATTGGCTGTAGTTTTCTAGTATCCAAACTAGTAGAAAATACCCATTTGTGAGTCCAGAAATCAATGGAGTTCTCATCACCAACACTCCAATGAATGGCAGCATGTTGATTAGGGTTATCAAATTTTGTATTATCAAATCTTGGAAGCATCGGGTTTTTGGTAAATCAAATGTATATAATATAAATATACTACGGAGTACTCCGGAGTCCGGCGGACTAATACAAATACAAATACAAATACTTGTGATCGAATAGGAGAGTTTTTGGTCCTCCTCTGGGAAGATTGTCGTAAGTTATGAATGGGCTGGTGTGGGCCGGTGGTATGATGATATCAGATTATCCGGCCCAAAGAAACCCTTCCAAATCCGACTACTAGCCCAACCGACTTGTTTCATTATCAGATATTCAAATCTTGCCTCCATACGTTTTGAATGATTTCGGAATTAATTGGTCGAAAATGAATTCTTGTCATATATGCTGATGTTGAGAATTAATTACACTTAAATTTGATCCCAATTCCCAATATATATGTATGTATATGATGTGAATCATGTGATGTGGTTTGGTACAAATAATTTTAGTAGCACTTTTAGGGGGTCTCAATAGCTATTATATATAACCAATTGACAATTGTGTTTGTGTTTGTAGAAAACACGTACGATTAGCTAGCGTAGCGTGGCGTAGGTAATCCAACGTAACAGCTTGTAAGTGGTAATTGTATGTATGTGAAATTGTGAATGTGATGATGTAATTTTGCAAACCCCAACTACTCCCATCCTAAACTAAAGCAAGCCCGCAGCTAGGTTTATACAAAAGTCATAATGTTTTGGTGGGTAACATCAGAATTCACAACCATCATCACACAAAGGAACAACCACAAAGGTTAAGGCAAGATGCGGCCGTTCAAATTCAACGCCATCACTCTATATTCTATACTATTTCTGAAATGTCGCATATCACATCTTCAATATCTATGTCTAGCTAGCTAAGACAACTATAACCTATTGATACCACGTACGCACATAGTTAGTGGCGGAGCCACAGAAATTTCGGAGGGGGCACGATGATACATGTATGATATAATTTTGGATTAAGTCAACATAAAGAAATATATATTACGATGATAAATTATGTTATTTTAAGATAAAATGTCATCAGTTTATGATAAAACACTATCATTTTTTGCACCTAAAAAAAAGAAATATAAATATATAAATGAAATATCTAGAAAAAAAAATTTAACTAAATAAGTATAAGAAACACAATATAATAAACATTAAGTTAAACTTATGGTTGTTATATGAACTAAGTAGCTAGAGCTTGGCTTGAGTTTTGCTATAAAAAAAACTCGGCTCGAGCATCATTTATAAAAATGAGTTGATTATGATCACATTTTTATGCTAGATTCAAAGCTCGGCTCAACTCGATTGAAACAAATAGCGCGAATTTTGTGAAACTTACAAATTCTCTTTTAAGTTACTATGTTATGATCGAGCAAGTAAAATTGTATGATATCTGGAAAAAAAAAAACTCAGTTCAAGCTCGTTCATTTACTAAACAAGTCGAGTATGAGTCCAAGTTAAAATATAGGTTCGACTTGAACTTGACTTGTTTCTAAATGAGCTAAATATAATCAAACAATAACAAATTTGTTTGGCTCGAATACGAATTCCAGTTAATAGATATAACTTGTTGCACTCATAACATATAATAATCGGGGCGAATATTTTCACCGCTAATTTTTACTCTTTCCACCACTAATCACCGCATAGGTATGCGGTGGTCTTAATCCACTTTTTTCGCATACCCACCGCATATACATGCGGTGGATCCGTTGACCGTATACGAATCCACTGTATACGGTATACCTATGCGGTGGGTTATGGAGACCGTATGCATGCGGTGGATTTTTGGGCAATTGAAAAACGTTTTCAGAAATTATCTAAAACTGTCGCCATAACCCACCGTATGTGTATACCATGATGCTGGGTTTTGAACCATTATGGTGACGGTTTTGGGTCGTTATAGCGACGTTTCAAACTCACCATATACATATGCAATGAATTATGGTGACGGTTTTGGATCGTTATGGCGACGGTTTTGAGCCTTTATATTCCTCAACCCACCGTAAACCTATGCGGTGGGGTGGCCTCGTTGACTGTCATTAAAGCCATCGCAAACCTATGCGGTAATTAGCGGTGGAAATAGTAAAAATTAGCGGTGAAAATATTATCATCCTATAATAATACATGTATAACTAGATTTAACATTTTTAAACTTGCATAACTTCTTATTTAATTGTCGAAATGATTAGTATAACCTCTCATTTCGAAGCTATCGAGGTGAATTATAGTATATGAATGTTAATTTAAGTAAAATATAGAAGCGTTATAGTCTATTGATACAAAATTAAAGTGATCGATTAATATATCTTTAATTTTTAAACATTTATAACTTTTTACTTAGATGTCGGATTGAGGTGTATTATATATCAAAACGAAGTTATTGACGAGGAGAATACACATATATAGGTAGTTCGTCAAATGAGAGGACCCCCTAGGCCCCCCTTCAGCTCCGCCCCTGTACATAGTGGTAGCTTGGAAACCAGGAATGCAAATCAAAATATGTCTCTCTTTCATATAATCCGATTAAAGTGATGATAAAGAAAAGAAAAGGGTAGGTCCAAACCACAATCACTTGTTCAATTATCTTTGTATCGGTTTAGTTGATAATGATACGACACGTTCATCCAAATAAAATTATATGACACGTCGGTTTCCAATTCCATCTTTTGTACCTCCTCTTTTATTTATTTAATTAATTAATTACATATATATATATATAGTCTTTTTCAGATTCGATTTCACCAATTCAATTATATAAGTCGGTTTATTAGTTATAATATGTGTCGTTTTAGAAAGTAAATTTTATTAAGATAAACTTGTCATTTTAAGTATTTTCTCATTCAATTTATGAAATTACTCTTGTAATGATTAGATAGTTGTTTTACTCAAAAAAAAAAAAAAATTAGATAGTTGTTAGTTGTAGTATAAAGTAAAAAAGTAGGATAATAATTATGGATATAAGTGTATTTTCGTTTGCTTTCTTAAAAAATGTGAATATTTCTAAAATGTCAAGTTTTTTATAACGGATGGAGTATTTTATAATAGTATTTTTCCCTTCTTAAAAAGCGTGTAGAAAAAGACAAATGATATTTATTTTGGAACGGAGAGAGTAGCTCTTAATAGACCATATAATATTTGATTTGAATATACAAGTAAGAGTCGATGCTAGTGTGTTGACACTTTAGACTTTGCTTAGTGATATATGCATGCTTGATTTTTCTTTTTGGATGTTAATTACATTGGTCGACCTAGATTATACAGTAAAAGTTTAAAAACATATTTAGTAATGGCATATATGTCACATATCGGGGAAAAAAAGGACACGTTTTCCATGAAGAATAGTCCTATTTAAACACATTAAGATTGAATGTGAATGAAATTGTCATTCAAAATCGATATCTATATAATATTAATATACAAAAACATATTTATGTTTTAAAAAAAAAAGCTCTAAGAACTTTGGCAACAAATATTAGCGTACATTATTGATCATATTTAAAATAATATCTGAAATTATGAATCAATTATTGATAGTCAGAAAGATTTGTGGTTGGCTAATGGCTGTAGAAGACGACCAGTTTTCAGGAAACAGACGTCAGATTGTGCCAACTTCCAAAACGTGTACTCCAATTTAACCTTTAAAAAAAAGAAGAAGCTATTTATAGAACACAAATTTACAACATACGCGTTACTTTCGTTTGAGGGTTGTGTTATGTGTACGTAGACACGTGGCATTAAGGCATATCCATAGACCATACCATCCTGTTATGTTCCTGTATCTGATAATGATAATGGATCGGAGAATCATCTATTCGATCTACAACCTCCGCCGTCCTCTAAAAATAAAATTGATGTTATTATCATACCCTTAACCCTGAACCCTGAACCCTGAATCAATCAATATATCTCAAATCTCAATTAATTAAGTAAATATATATATATATATATAGTTATAGTTATAGTTATTTTCATTGGATCTTTTAAACCCCCTTTCCAGTTTCCATAAACTCATTTTGTTTATTCTGTTATGATTTCATATAACGCGGTTACGCGCCTACCCACTTCAAGTCCCCACCCACCTTTTCCTTTCTCCATGTTGCACTCTTTTAATTCAGATTCCTCTTCCATATTAATTTATCTATATACTACTCCCTCTCGTCCCTCTTTCTTTAATTAAAACCTGTCGTTTTACACATTTTTTTAAATAAATACACTTATATTTCTAATTATTTATTAAAAACTACAATTAACAAATATCTAATTACTTTTTCACTTTATTGAAAACTACAATCAACCGAGAAAAGACTAGTTTGTTGAATATCGGCTATAAATAGATGGGGATAGCCCTGGTAAGTGGTAACCAAACTTATCTCCTGTTGCAGTGTATTGTTGATCAGCGCCATTGACGACCAAAGCTCAACCTACTACCACCTGCAAAACCTGTTCTCAAACTCCCAAAGATGAGCAAGACAGAGTCCCAACAAAACCTCCCACCACCAGGTCTTCCTCTCCTCCTCCTTTCCTCTCTATCTAGGCTTTTCAAATTCAACATGGGAGCTTAATTAATTTTATCTTCTTCTGAACTCTGTTTGCAGGGTACCCTACTGAGAACCCGCCTCCGGCGAAGAAGAAGGGGTTCTTCCGCACCAAGAACAGGGGAGAAAAGGGTTTCATTGAAGGCTGGTAATTGACTCATCACCTCTCTTTTCACTTTTTTTTTGTCTCTTTTGATGACAGCCTAAAATCACAATAGTTGTTCTTATGAACTAGCAAAAGATTTCGGTATTCATATTGATAAGAAATCAGATACCAGCATATATCAAACAGACATGAATTTGATAAATAATCTAAAATAGGATTTATGTGGCTGATTTAACCTGTATAATAAACTGACATGTTTGCGATGTCAATGTGATGATGCAGCCTCGCCGCCTTGTGTTGCTGCTGGCTTTGTGAAACCTGCTGCTAGAGCTCCATGGAAGGATGTGTGAATAATCCAGCACATGTGTTGTGTTTGTTGCACAGGGTTTGTTTATGAGTTTACATATATGATGATATATGTGCTCTTCTGTGTGTCTATCAGTATTCATATTTTGTTGAGTACCACTGTTTATGTTAGCCCCTATACATATTTCCAATTGCCCTAGAGGCCCTGCTGTTTTATTTGCCTATTGCTCTTGTATTTAGCTTTTCATGTTTTGGGATATTTTGTTGCTTAATTTGGAAGAATCAGTACCTGGATTGATTCCTATTAATCAGATTTCATTGTTCTTGTGTACCCATTCAGATTTCACTTCTGACTTATTTTTAAAAAAAAATTCTCATACAGATAACTACTATAACTATTTAATGGGAAATAATTGCAAAATCAAATCATATCAATTGAGTAAGCTACTGCGTGATAACAAATGAAAAATGCTTAAATGAATGATTGAAGCTGCTACTGATCAATCAATACAAACCAATGATTTATTCTGAACCACTCATGCCACCTAACATGATAAAAATGACAATTGACTAAAGCAAGAGTATCTGAATTGATGGTTACCAAACACCAGCAAACAAAACAAAACAAAACTTGCAACAAATTATGAGCATGGAGCGCCATAAATAAAAAATGCTTGTAAAGGATCAACCTAATAAACAAGATGAAAGTGCAAGGTCCTACGCAGCTTGATTGCAGTAGGACTGCATTTGATGGTTTCCCAGCTGCATCTGCATAATTATTTGATCCACCAACCTTGCATTCATAAGAATTACATGTCATATCCGTTATGTATATGTTTAGTGCCAAAAGGGAAACCAAAGTAGATATAGGCTTAAACTTTCCACAATGTTTATGGAATGCTCCAAGATTACCCTCCTTTTGAGAGTGACCCTAACTCCTAAAACCTATTATTATTTAGATACAGTTTATAAATTAGAGGAAGGCGTTCACTAAAATCTAAAATAAGAGGGCAGTAACTTGGAGATTTGGCGTTAAAACTATACTGTGACTTGCAGGTTAGCAACCTTACAGATACCAAACAAGCACATTCAGAGTTATACATAATGAAGCACAGCAGCAACAAATGCTAGTTTGGTTTCAAGAATAACGCCCAGGGAGTAAAATACAAAGCCCCAGTTCTACTTGCTATAATATCCTTTTTCCTTGCAAGCTGGTAGCAAATCGGGCAGTAATTCAAGAAATGTACTCTCGAGCAGTCCACCTATCTTCATGTCTCCCAAACATATAAGATGGAGTAGGCACCCCACTTAGATGCAAGGGATCTGGTTCGATCCCATAATCAGTCAGTGGTCTGTGCTCAAGGATGTCATCGTGTTTCTGAACAAATTCAGGGATCTCGATCTCTCCTTTCTTTATGTCCTCCCAAAGGTACTGCAGCCTGCTGACATACTTGATTTTCCAATACAAGCTGCGAAACAAAGAAGCAAAGTTTTGAGCAGAGGCAACATTTTTCACATTGTCAAAAAGGAGCACCACAAGGATTTGGCAGTAATACTTTCCCACATATATGATGTGTAGGGTGGACTATTTTTTTTATTGCAACAAACCCTCAAACTTCTAATGTGTAGAAGCAAGAAGAACCACAAAGAATTGGGCAAAAAAAATTACTGTTCAGGACTAACAAGAGATAAGCCTTTCAGTCTGCCCAACATAATGATCTCACAGCTTGCTTTTGATCCTTCAAATGTGCTAACTAATCTTTAAATTAGAGAATTCGCTCGATATACAATTTGGTAGTAGTACAGCCATTTGTTACCATCATCAATGACTCAAATGAGTCAGCATCTTTATCAACCAATCCTCAAGCAGTCAACTGACACCACCCCTTACCAGTTTCCCAATTTCAGAGTACTTGTGAAGCTACGAGTCTTCAACTGTGCAAACCTATCTCTAAAACTTTAGAGAACTCGCTCTATAAAATTTGTTAGAAACGCATCCATATGAAAAAAAAAATGCATGACTTATGGACATACAATGGTTCAAGCATCTAGCCAAGTAGACAAAGAAACAAAGAAAGATGCTTACTTCCCAGTAAGGAAGAACCGACCAAGGGTGGCAAAGGCAATCCTTGAACGAAGCCCCGGGTGGAGAAAATACACAGCCTGAAGCCTGTCTTTAACTTCAGCAGGAAGGTCCTCATAGATCCAACGCAAGATGGTCATACCAGGAGAGTTATCTTCCTTTTGCACGGTCGTATGCATATATAGAATGCAATAAGGCCCTTCTGGCACCTCAGTGAAGATCTTGAAGAATGCATATTTCTTAAGCCTCTCTGCACTTATAACTTGGGCTGCAACCACATCATTTGCATATTAAACAGACATTACAAAGACCATTTTATTTTTCCACCAAATACATGTATGTCTGTATTATTCATGAAATTCATGTTAGCTACCACTATTACCAAATAAATACACACAAATTAGTATGAATGATGCCAGATGAAAGCAAAGACTGGCAATGATTTTGCAGAACCAAGACCCAGCATGAAAATTCTCTAATGCTTACTTTCATCACTTAGCAATTTACGGAATCAGATATCTCTAATTAGCTGTCAATCATGCCACATTAAACAGAAACAACTATTACTCCATAACAAGTTCTGTACTTTCATTATGATCGTCATCAGAAGGCATCCAACCATTGAACAGGAACTATTTCTTCAGAACAAATGTTAAAGTGTGCTAATCGTTTAACTCGAGTAAAAACAGCTGCAAAATCACAACTTTCATTTCTAACCGATTAGTATCACCAATAATCAAACCCTTCTAGGGTTTTATTATGACGAAAACTTACCAGGGAAATATTTCCCAACGATTTGCAGGATCCGATTTCCATATTTATCCAAGCCATGGACCTGAATGAAGCTGAGAAGTTCGAGATCGGAGAAATCCTCGTCGAAGTACGTCGCACACTCGTGCCAATTCTCTTGCTCCTCTGCGATTTCGCTGCCGCCCTCCTTATCCTCATGCATTAGGAACGGCCGAGCGTCCACTCCCAAATCCGACGCCAAAACCAGAACCGAGAAATCGTCCGGCGCCGTGGAATCCGCCATTGATCCTTTTGAGTTTAGTGATATTATTGCACCACTCTAGGCTCTAGCTCGCAGTTCTTGCTGAATTAAACGATTAGGGATTTAGTGGGAACTATCTTGTTCCTGTGTGCGCGAGGCTGGTGGGAGTGTCCACTATTAGTATTTTGGATGGGCATGCCGCATGCCCAAATGGGTAGTTAAGTCTGACCCGCGCCCCTAGAGGGTACAAGATTGGAATGACAAATATACCCGTTATAGTCTTATAGATATGGGCCATTAGCCGATGGAGATATGGAATGAGAGTGAAATCTATTGAAGGCAAGTGTTATAGATCACACCCTGTATTTTGGCACTGAATACGTGCGGTATATTTTGCACCTACAACTTCGTTTTTTGGTTTTTCGCCTACAAGATATTCGATTAAATATCGGATAGTTTTGATATTCTGAAATTCAGAGCTATGGCCTTAAACTGGAGAATCAAGGCCTTTAGGTTTGGTTTTCTAAGCTATTGATCGAAATTATTACTATAATAACGTCGTTACATTCGAGTCATTCAACCCCATCTTTCACCGCCTTTCCCCTACGCTCCTCGTCCTCTTCTTTTTAATACATTTGATTGAATGAATACCTCCAATTTTGTTAGCCTCTGATCCATGCTTTATTCTCTTCAATTAGCTAGGTTTCTTAGGATATAGGAATTAGGGTTTCGGAATTAGGATTTAAATTTGTGGTCCTAATCTGTGATAACTCCTGCTATCTCCGGTGAGGTTATCCCTCAATTCAGTTTCAACTTCTTTGGTTTTCTATCCATTGCCACTGACAGATTGTGTTCCTCCGTTTGTACAGTTTTCACCAGTTTCCGGAGTTGAGTCTCTTATGTCCCCTGAGCATCACCAATGTAAGTTCCTAATCTTATACCAATAATTTCTAACTTGAATTCTTTATTTCTCTCAGCTTTGCTTCAATTTTGTAACATAACTGAAATTTCATCGTATTTAACAAGGGTGCACCTTTAAAGAAATTAAAAGATTTTTTTTTTTTGAAATGGTAAAAGAATCTTTATTATATAAATATAAAAAGGCACATCTTTCGGCATATTATCTTCTTTTGACCATGCAGGATGGAAGAATCATTTCTTTTTAATCAGTTATCACTTTAGTTTATGGGTTTATGAGAAAACAGGTTTAATTTATTACAGTATTTGTAAATGGACTTCCTCGTTAGAAGGCTCTACCTTTTAGAATTTTCTCATCAAGGAAAGGATAAAAGTATAAAACAAAGAGCAATATAGTGTAGTTGATATTTTATTTTGTTTACCAAAGTTATCATTATTTGCTAAATGCTTCTAAATTTGTTGTACACTAATGATCAAGGATTTCAAAACTCATCAACTTGTTAAACCTTCTTTTTTAAAAAAAAAAATTAACGACTCGGTTGTGAACCGGGTGACTAATATTCTAAAGTTGTGCTCAAATAACCCTCATCTCTTTTTTTCATTTGTTTCCTACTCTACTCAATGTAAGACAAACCAAGAAAAGCTGCTGGTTGAGTTCGAAAATGCAAGAATTTTGGTGACTGATCAAAAGATCTCAGCAATAAAGGATATATTTCCAATGAGTGGGATCCTTAATGTTGCCGCTATTAAAGCACCTGGTTTTGGTGAGAGGAGAAAGGCCCTTCTCCAAGACATTGCCATCTTCATAGGTCGTTTATTGCATTTGTTTTATATTTGAGACCTGATTTGCCCATACATTCTTTAGTCTTTCTTGTATACCCTAGGATCTGACCTCTAGGCTCTAGCCAGTTCCTTGATTAGAATTTCCCGATGAATATGCTGAAAACATTATGCATATTTGTTTGTGGGGCTTAAAGCCTTAAACTCTTATGTTATTTATGAAGTGCAACTGGAATGCTTATGTAACAGGGGCTGAGTATCAGGCCAGTGCCATGGGTTTGCTTGTTGAGACCACGTCAATTGAGCAGCTAGGTATAGCAAAAGGTGATAATCACCAGAGACTCAACCAACTTGATTGCTGATGCTGCCTCAAAGTATGAGCTTCAAGCCAGAATTGCACAGCTCAAGAAGGAATTAGTGGAGACTGATTCTGTATAAGATTCGATAATCTAGCTGAGAGAATAGCCAAGCTTTCTGGTGGAGTTGCTGTCATCAAAGTTAATGCTGCCACAGAAATTGAGCTTGATGACCGTAAGCTGAGAATTGAAGATACTAAAAATGCAACTTTTGCTACCATCGAAGAAGGCATTGTGCCTGGTGAGTGGTGGCGGGGCTGCCCTTGTCCATCTATCAACACATGTCCCAGCTAATGCTATCAAGCAAAAAATATAAGACCCGGATGAGCGTTTAGGTGCCAACATTGTACGTGCAGAAGGTAAGCTTCCAACGCGATTGTAATGTTTATGCACTCGATTTAACCAATTCAGTTGTGGTACTGCTTATGTTGACAGTGTCCAAAAGTGAAGCCTGCTTATTTTCGGAGGTTACATACTCTTTAACTCTACACTAAATCCTCCGAGACCACAATCATTATCCTATTCCTCTCTCCATCCTCCCTCATTTACTGATGTAAGTAACAGTGGAAAAGTGAATTGGATTTTCATCATCTGAGCTAGAAGGTTACTCTCCTCATAGCAGTTTTCTTCGAGATGTGTGACATTCAAATGTATTCAACCAGCTGTTTTTTCTTGTTTGTCAGTATCGAATTCGAGATAAGAGTTAGCATATACATATGAAAAGGGAAAAGAAGTCCGAACTAATTGAACAAAAATAAACAAAACCGGCCACAAAATTGCATTCTGCAAACAGTTCCTAATCTGATCCAGAATGCTCCTCATCGTCCGAGCCAACATCCAACTCAACGGAACTCAGGGACCAATCACTCAATGCATCGTCATCAGGGTTGTCCTTAGACGGCTTAAGCGCATTGTCGTCTGCTCGCGCAAGAGTCCTATTTTGGCCCTCTGAAATGGGCACACTGCTCGTACCATGTAAAATGTCTCCTGAATGATCTTTTAAAGCAGCCTTCGCAGGCTCCATCTCAGCAGCCGAGGAACCACTGATTGGTAATGGTGGGTCACCCGTGATTCTTTCACGGGTGACAGGATCCTCTTGCTTCCCATCAAGTAGTTCCCTGTTTACCTCGGAGTCGATTATCATCTTATCACCACTTCCTGCAGTTTCTGGAGCCAAGACCTTGTCAACATTTATATCCTCTGAGGTTTGCAGTTGCTGCTCATCAACACTTGGAGCTTCTTCATGCGATTTCGACACTGGAACCTTAATATATGCATCTTTCTCCATGTAAATATCGTTTAAAAGGTCATTATTTGCACCTGGGAAGCTGATGCCCATTAGAGCTGCTGCATGATCGGATGAGGGACCACCAAAATGTATACTTCCGTAAGTCCTGTTGTTAAGCTCACTAAAATCATTCATCTTTGGAACCGAGAAATCTGGCAGTGGAAGTGCCCTGGGGTGTAAGAGCGGTTCCAAGGAGGAAATAGCACTTGCACATGTTTCAGCAATCTTTATTCCTCCAAGTTTTGAACCTGATCCCGATAAATAAAGAAGTTTTAATCAAACTCATAAATGGAGAATCGGAACTGACATATGACTGACCGTGATCAGTATGTACATTACTATACACAGATCTGAAATTACCATTACGGAATAACTCGAGCCCTTGCGCAAAATGTGCAGGCCTGACATGGGCAGGAGCGAGAAGAGATGTTAGACATGCATCAAGTGCTGCAAGCTGAAAGTCTGTCCAAGTTGCCTTGGATTCCTTCAGTTTTACTTCATTAGCCCATCCACTTTTACAGGCCTTCATGGCGGCAGTGAATACAAGAGTATCAACCTTTGCACGCCATCCATCAGATCTCAAAGTACCACCCTGCGAATCAACCATGATCAAAGCCAGATTAAGACAATTAAACGTTTGGGCTTGATAAAGAGGATGTAAATGCTATTATATTGCCATGAAATTATTCATTGCAAAGCAGCATGTTATGAGAAACCAGAACGCTAGCAAAAACAAAACTTGCAGTGATTCTCTGAACAGTAAGTAAACATGTGTAACGAATTTTGACTGTGGAACAAACGTACACAACACTAATCACCTCAAGGGAGTTGTATAAATGGAGTAGGGCGCACCAAATATAACATGCAAAAAGTATTTCAGCCAGTGTAGTCAGTTCACAAAACTCATCTACATGCCATTTTACATTTACAGATCTATGATTCTCCACAAAGAAGAGGGCAGGCTCACTACGAAACCTCTAGCAATACCAAGAGTAAACTGTTTTCAGTAATTGAAAGAGATACTCTGTACTTAATTGGGCACATGTACTGAAATACAGAAATTTTGAACTAAAAAAAAAGAGACAAAACCTAAGGAATTTCAAAATCTATATATGGATTATCCCACTCCCCAATCCAATTACATGACCAATTGAATAAATGGTAAGCCAACAAAAATTCACAAACAAGAGCCAGTTTCCATCATTAGGAAAAAAAAAAACTTATGAAGAATAATGAAGCAAGTTCAATCCATTGGATGAACTTTGGAGTCAACATTCAGGACAAGTGCTACACAAACTCATTCCTAAAATTTCTCATATCTCTGCAAAAGCACTGAATCTTCTGAAAGCAGCAGCAGATTTTAACAAGGAAATCCTCTATAGTGACAATTCAGAATCCACTAGCAAAATTTAAAGCTAATATAATCAGAAGAATTCAATCTCAAGACATTCTTCGGCAAAAACAAAATTTTGTGAGACCAAGCGCTTTAGAAGCACTTCTCAAAGCACCATAATAATGAATACAGAAATAGAACAATCAATTATAGTTTACCTATCAATTCCAGTCACAACAGCTAAGACAACCTCCAAACTGCACTGGTGCAGCATTGGAAGCTGTGCACAAACAACCTCTTGCTGCATTGTAGTTGTCAAAGGCTCTAAGGATGGGAGTACAGATCCATCCACCATTAGGACCCTATCTATTGTAGCCAAAACAGAACGAACAGGAATAGTTACCTGAGATTTGAATGAAATTCAAGAATACTACATTACATATCTTTCTTTAACTGAGACAAAAGAACATACTTGAATATATGTTGGACATACTGATAAGAAAATGAAATACAGAGCTAGGCTACCTGAACTGGATAAAGACCCGAGATCATCATGCAAAAGCACTGCATTAATGTTGAGATACTGCACGTTAGCAACTGCGTAGACCTCCTTGCTGTCTTGTCAGACAATTCCCCCAATAGTGGTGGTGGACTGGATGCTTTTTGGTGCTTTGATTCTGCAAAATGGACATACAATCTAAACATTAGCCTCTTAGTTTGGAAATTGGAACAAAAATGAACAGTTATTAAGAACACCATATACCTTCAAGACCTTCCAAGGCATCATCCAACAGATTGTCTATTGATGTCAAGACCCTTTTAAGCATCAAGTCCCCATCCCCCCTTATTTTCGGAAGCAATGCCAGACAATAAGTAAGCTTCTGAAGGTGAAAGAAAATCACAAAATAGGAAAAACTTCAAAATCTACAAATGGTAAATCATGAGGCAATAATGCAATAACAGGCATATGAAAGAGATACCTCTAGCAATTTAGGACTAGAGTTGACAGCCAACATCCTTGACACAACTACAGATTCAACCTGCAAATGATGTGATAGAACAGTTATTGAGTCTAATATATGGTTGTTCAAAACAAAATTGGAACTGATACATCATGCATGTGTTTTTTGTTACTCAAAGAAACACATAATATGTAGTACAAAAATTCCTAGAATTTGCAAAGGCTGTCCTAACAGGACATTAACATATAAATATGCAAGTAAGAGAAATAATGCATTGTGATGAATAACAAGACAAATATGCAAGTAAGACAAAGCCTAACAGAATTCTGAAACGTGAAACAAATAATTGCCATTCAAAACCACAACAATTTCAGCACAACAAAGCAGAGAAGAATAAACAAAGCAATTTCGTATGGAGTACAAAAGAACCAGATAAAGATGATTCATGCTCTTCACCCCATAACTCCAAAGGTTATTGTCCACAGCCACATCAGCAGCATTACGTCACAAGCTTTCATTAATTTGTACAGTATTATTGTATACCAGATATTTATCGCTTTTTTGTACATTGACATCATCTATCCACTTATTCCTCGATAAGGAACCAACTATCCCCTTATTCCACTAGACACATACCAAGGAAGAACTAATTCAACTCTAACTTGGAAACTCAGAAAGGAACAGGACACAAACATAAAATAGTTTGCCACTTACATCAATAACTATAACTTGGAAACTCGGCAAGGAACAGGACACAGACATAAAATAGTTTGCAACTTACATCAAATCGTTAAGAACTAACTCAACTCTAACTTGGAACTTGGAAGCAGATCTTTAGCTTCATAGATACAACTAGAAAAGATGTCCAACTTTTCTTTCTTGAGACTTGAAAACAATTCTAAACTCAAGGTTAAATGGGCCTCCATCATCAGAGTTTCAACCAATTCTAGCTATTATTCATTTCAAGTTGCACTTTACATAAAAATAAAATAAAACAACCTAGCTTTTAAAAACAAATGAGTTGCTAACAATATTGAAAGCCAAGTTCATACTTACACTGTCATAATGACGAAGAACGGAAGATGGAAAGTAGTGAATGATGGTGGACAATAGATGAGCAGCTGTTTCCTGCATAATGAATGGGGCAGATAAAACGCCATATGAATACAAAATTTATCACAAGATGCAGGAGCATGAATTTTTGTCTTGTTTTGAAAAGGGAAGGTGAAGTTGATCTGCAATTATATGCTCCAGCTAAGGTATAGCAGAATTAATATTTTTAAAAGGACTATGCAGAATGTGGCAGTGAAAAGCGATAGGATCTTAACTGCAAGTAAAGATTTGAAATTGCATCCTGTATATTATTATCTGTTATAGGAACTACGCAGGAAATGTTACATGAAATTCATCATACCAACTTTATGCAAGAACCATCAACCATTAGCTGATTAGTAGATCAAGTGCTGATATAAACAAGCACAACGGTTGTACAAGAAAAAAGTTTAGTGCTCTCGAGTCTCATATATGACAAATAGTGATAAACTAATTTGGGAAGCTCATTTTCAATTACAGGAATAAAAAAGCTAAAAGCGAATAACATGATTGAAGCAATTGAGTAGAAAATATTAGCGCTGACTGATAAACTTTCTTATAACTGTACTTTAACTTTGAAGCCAACTATGGATAAGTGGATAACAGTAACTTCCATAAACTTCAAACAATCCATTCATTATAAATATATTATCAGAGATCCAGAGACCACTGAATATAGAAAAGAAACCCCAGATAAACAAAGGAAAATAGATAACATCAATGATAACAATATCAGTGACACTTACCCAGACAGCCATTGCATCATCGTCATTTAGTAGTTTCACTATTGGTTGTATGACTTTTCCAGCATGAAGATTCCCATCCTTTACAGTTTGGAATCCAGCCAACCTAGTTAAGAAAGCGCAAACAAAACATTATCATAAACGACATACCACTTGCTACACAACTTTACTCATTGTGAACAAGGATAATTTTTAGTCCTTGCATCAATACTCCAATATGCAGCTTGAAGATCGTAACAAACATCAGACTGCTTTATCAGCATATTGAAGGTAGCAACACGCCAACATTAGTTAAGAAGTGAAAAAGAGCAGCAAAAGGTATTGGCAAACTTTCTTTACTGAAAATAGAGGGAAGACAGAGTATAACAGAAAGAAAAGATATATAAGAATGAAACAAAAAACTAGACCTTGTCAGCAGATCTGAAATTGAGGCACAAGATGCAAGCTTAACCCTTTGAGAACTAGATGAAGACTGCCCCAGAAAAAAACAGATCATATATTAACTAACATGTGATAGAAAAAGTACGAGAAATGCACACTGAATCTCAAAAGCAAAGATCTCTATTGTAGCGTTATCAAGACATTATGGATCATGTACAACAAAACCATAAAATACAGGACCGACTTAATAGGTTTATAGCTGACCTGAATATGAACTAGGAGCTCATTAAGCCATGCTATACATGATGCCAGGAAGCGGTCACTACTGCATTCACGGCAGGTCAGCCCAAGCAACCAGACCCCGGCCAAAGATTTATCTGACTACAAAAGTTAATGTAGAATCAAATAAGCTTCCGGTAACAATGAAAGAGAAACACGACTTTTAGATTCATGAATAGGAATAATGTCATAATTTTTCATTGTATCCTCTCATAAACAATGATCAAGATAATTTTCATTAAGCTATATTGTGAACATAATCAATCATTGTACTCTGCTCACGTCCTATAATAACAAGACAGCCTTGCGTTTTCTCTAAAGCTCAGGTGTGCTTCTTCAAGCTTCTGCTAGTCACAGAGTTAACAACATATCATTTGAAAGTAGTAGCATAAAATTTTAATAAATCAACAGAAGTACAATAATTATCCAAATTCCCTACTCTTATTTAATGATTTAAGGTCAGGGTGCTCTATGTTTCTCCTCATCTACCAACTAAGGAGACATCCGCAGTTCCTACTATAAGGAAGGGTGTCAATTCAGAAGATATATGGAACAGAAGCAAACAACCATATTGCAAAAGTGAAAGAGAGGAAGACATGTGAATATTCAGAAAGCTCAAATATGTCCACCCTCCGTATGATATCTATCAAGGATGTGGAGTTCAGAGGAAAGCATCTAATATCTTCCCTTAATGCATACAAGTGAAGTACTTGTCAATAAGTTCTCTTCTATTCTCTACTTAGTTTCCTTTACCTTACCTCCTAAAGTTTTAAAAACAGCCAGCACTCAAAAGACAATCCAAATCAACCTAACCTTCAATTCAGAAGAAGAAAAATGTCAATCATTCTGGTCAATTCTCACATATTCCATTTGCCTAAAAACATAAAGCAAACAGATACTCTACACTAAACCAAACAGTTACGCTCAATTTCAAAACCTAGTCCGCTGTCATTCACTTAAGGCTCTCATCCCCACACTACAACTCCAAACGTCAATTGAAGTATTCAATTTGCAATCTTTCAAGTAGAAAATCAAAATCAAGTCATAATCCACAACCACTAAACAAAATAAAAGGTGCAGGATAGATAAATTCACCACATCGCTAGCGAGGAGCTTGAGATTCCGCTCAACCCAGTCATCGACGGCGGACTTCCAGCTGGAGGCAAGCTCCGAATCGGTCGAATCAGGGACCGATTCAGATAGAAGCCTATGCAAGACCACCTTATCGACAATCGGCTTGAACTTCTCCACCAGTTCCGAGGGTTTCCCGAAGGGGCGCTTCGCATCCAGAACCTTCTCGCTGAGAACTCCTCGGAGGAGTTTAGGTTTCAAAGCGACGTCGTTCACATCTCGGAAGAAGCCATAGCCATAGCTACCCATCGCCGGTCGGGGATTGATGGTGAAGATGAATGAGAGAGGCTTTGGAGAGGGTTTTTCTGTCTCTTGGTTAAACCCTGATTTGCAGTTAGCCGTTGGAGGGAAGAACTGAAGGCGGCCTGACCCGGTTGACCTGATAAAAGGGCAGGAGAGAAAGAGAGAATGGAGAAGAGAGGCGGAATTAGGCCGCGCTCGGCAAGAGATTACAGGGGATTGTTGGGGCTTTTTTTTAAAACAACAACCCAGGCAGGGGCGTTTGGCAAGGGAAGGTAGGAGGTTGGAGGTGATGGAGGTTGAGGTTATATGGGGATTCTGGAGGCCGAGAATCCCAACCCGTCAATTGAAGGTTGTTGAGGTTATCTAAAACAACCCCGCAGATGACATTGGTGCCCCTGCCTGGACATTGGCGAATCGACAGAGAAGGTCCCAAATTCGCAACCCTTCTCGAGTGGCTAGTGGAGCACCTTCGACGGAGATTCGTCGGACCTCCCCTGCAATAGCAGTGCTTCTGGGCTCGGAGGAGTCGGACTCGGCGAGGTTGAAGAGTGTGGAGTTGAAGAGAGAAGGGGAGATGAAAATCGCAGCGGAGGGAGGGGGAAGGAGGAGCGGCAGGAGACGGTGAGGGCGATAACGACGGAGAGGAGGGGGATGGTGAAGAGAGGGCGGACGGAGGTGAAGAGAACCCCCGGGGAGAAGGCTGTGGTGAGGCGTCGGGGGGAGGGGGCAAGCTCGGCGGCGGGGTCTGAGATTTGGTAATTGGGGCTGTAGAAGGAGGAGGAGGTAGGAGGTGAGGGTAAATTTGTCATTTTGTGCAAAATGAAAAAAAATAGGTTTCTACCTTCCAAATACCTTAACGGGATTATTTATAAAAAAAAAATCTCCAAATCTTTCATCCTCGTAACCCATAGAATAATCTCCACCTCATATAAACTTCAAACAAGCTCCTCAAGTAGCTTTTTTTAGGGGTATTGTGGTACTTTCAAACCAAATAAAAAAAAATGAAGTTTATTTGGTTGTTAGTAGGAGTATTGTGCTACTTTCGAACCAAATAAAAAAAATAAACCCCCCTCAAGTAGCTTTTTTAACTCATAATTTTAACCATTTTTATGATTTTTGGGTGTCCATACACTCTTTAACTAGTTAAAAAAATAAACAACTCATTCTACTTATTTTTTTAACTAGTTAAAAAGTGCATCCATATATACCCGGACCGTATCTTTTATCTTCATATAAATTACATTTAAAATGTGTTAATATACCCAACCTTCAGCTATATAAATGTGGCAAAAAATCAGGGCCGAATCCAACAGAGATATGCTTGTCAAACGGAAATTGAGTATTACAAATATTGAACCACGCAAACTACAAGTACAGACTCATAAACATGGATGTAAGATTTATAAACCATTTCCCTAATTTTTTTCGCCTCGTTAATTTGGTCAATATATAGTTATGTGTAACCCATGTTTTAATGCTTTTTTGTATTCACCAACAGCCACTAACAACTCAGCTAGATAGCAACATAAGAGTATTTGCTTCCATTGCCTCTTTTGGAACTAACAGCACACGCACCCGCGTTTCATGTTCCAAGTGTTTCACTCGGATTTTCGGCAAATTAAATGTCAATCAAATGTGCACAAATTGCATAGATCTCACACCCTGCACTCCAAAGTAAGTATATTATATTCTATACTATAATTTCTATTGAAACAACCATATCTTATCACATATCAATAACACAAACATTCACTGAATTTCAGGATGTTTATAGATTTTACAATTGAAGAGGGTGACATCAAAACCGAATTAGTAGCCATGACAAAGACTGTTGTGAAGTTGCTTAAGATTAAAGCGGTTGATTTCCACAATATGTCAAAAGAGGTAAATATAGACTCAACAAGTGTGCACTCAACAAGTGATCCATAACATTTACTTTCCTTTAATAACCCAAAAATTTCGTTATTCAACTAACAGGAGAGGAGCTCCTACAGTTCTGATGCTCTAAAGATTATCCGCCAGAAGAAAATACCTCTAATCCTTACACCAAATCCAACCCATTTAGAGCATCCTAATTTTTTTTTCAAAATAGAGAATGAGAATCCATCTTCTCTAAAAAAAAATTCAACCCAATTCTAACAAATTCTCCATTTTGAAGAATGGAGAATTTACCATCTATATACACCAAATAACACATTCAATGAAGATGTTGCTGCAAAAAGATTCCATTTAACCACCAAATAAAGATAATAGTATTCATAAGAGAAGCAAAAAGAACCTAAAGCTTGTCAATAGCAATTGACATTGTAAGCGATTGAATTCCAGGCAGCAGAATTGATGCAAACCTGCACTATGACTACACAGGTTACCGAATTAGGCAACGGGAGGGCGAATTAAGCACGTGGTCTTGCGACGTATCAACTGCAGGCCGGTAGCATGAACTGCCACAGGGCTACGCCAGGGTACCTCACAATGGGAACCAACTTGCTGCCCACTGGGGGATGTTGAGGGGCGAAGGCTGCCATTGATGGGGGAGGTTCCTTCAATTGCAATTTCGTTCTAGGCAGAAAAAGGATCCTTTAATTGCAGTTTTTTTCCCAACAACGTGGGAAAAGGCAGGAAAAAAGTATCGCCAATTAATTTTAGCGTGGATTTGCTAGGGTGATCTCTATTTTGGAGATTGGATTGGATAAACTATTGAGCCAAATATAAGCTTAATATTCCCCAAATGTCCACTTTTCTCCAAAATAGAGCACCTGTTGGGAATGCTCTTAGTAGAGATGGCAACACCCCAAAAAACACGGGAAATAAATGATTAATGAAGCAAACTAACCATCGAGGTCGAAGACGAATGAGATATAGGGATGGATATCGTCCGACAAAAACATGGAACAACTAAGCAGTTATCCTTATCTTTGAACAAAACATTAAAACGACCCAAGAAAATCATTACCTGTGATTCCTTATCTTATGAATGTGACTCATTCTATTTAAAATAGTTTAAATAATACCTGAGTGACAATGATTTGTGATCCGATAATTGTGTTCGCGATGACTCCGATGAGGTTTGATGAGAAATAGAAGTAGTTAGTTTCATTCACGTGCAACGTTCTATTGTTCAATCGTCTTCTTGAGATTCTACTTCTGGATGATCTTCTTATCCGGGAGTTGTTTCTTCACCTTTAGGATACTTAGAAACTCAAGTTTATGGGTTTTTACTTCGGGAGGTAGTTGCAGAGCTTCTCTTTCTTCTTGCTAAAATTAGGTCTTTGTGAATGAGGTATTTATAGGGTTAGGATGTCGGTAGTCGGTGACACCTCATGAGAGCACCATGAAGCGGAAGCCAATGGGGAGTTGCTAGAGCGACAACACTTGAGGACTGAGGACACCCTCGCAAGGGCAGGACTAGTGACAAAAGTGGTCATGTAAGAGAGTGACAGCAAAACGATAAGATGAGACCGCTTGAGTGGGCGGCACTGCGACGTGTCATCCAATGAGAGCTTAACAACGAGATCGTTAAGTGGTTTAGTCATTTATTGATCGCGAGTAGATAACAGCCATGGCAGTGGGTCAAGCGTCCCTTGAATAGTCACTTTATGATTGCGCATGTGTGATGGATTGGGTAGTTGGGTTAGCTCGTATAAGAGATATAAATGGTCGTGACCGCGATGAGTTTTTTTGCTCGACGCTTTATTCTATAGTCAATTGTTCGTTGTTGCGTAGGGTGACTTATTTATGACATTCACATTAAAGATTGTGATACTGATTTTCCAAAATATCGCCAAGCATAATACTTATGAGGAGAAAAGTGACATTTTATGGTGATGGTCGTATTATCTATCCACAACGGAATGAGAGATCTTAAAAAACTACAAACACTAGTATGAACACACGAAGCTACAATCTCGACCCAAACACTTTTAGTTATTACTCCTCAAATATTACAATCTATACTCTTCCCTCTTCTCTCTCCCATTTTGTTACAAAAAAACAAAAAAAAACTACTCCGTATAGGTTAATTTAGGAAATTTAGTTTTGGAGGGCGTGGAAAAAGACTAGGGTTCGTATGGGACGGAGTTAATAAACCGACTAAAATTATAAACAGGGTAAAATTTATAAACTGTTGGTAAAAAGTAGTTAAAAATTTATGAAAAAATATAAACTCCGCATGGGTTGAAAAACAGTTTATTTGTAAAAAGTGTAGGTTTATTTTGTTATTATTAGGGGTATTATGGTATTTTCAAATCAAATAAACCACATAAACTCCCAAAAAGCTATCAAAAATAGCTTATTAAATAAACCCCCAAATAAGCTAAAATCTCCTAATAAACCCCTCCCCATACAAGGTTAAAAATTTCAACCCCCAATTTTAGTAGTTTATTAACTACTAAAATTGCATCCATAGTTTTTTTTGTTTGTCAGGAATTTATTGGCCAAATTACCAAATTGGTATAAAAAAATCAATCCCAAACGACAGATAGGTATAAAAAAAAACCCAAGAGCGACAAATAAGTATAAAGAATGGCATTAATGTGACAAATTGGTATATTTTCCTTTAAAAATCTGATTTTTAATTAATTAAGCTCAATTGACTTAAAACATCAACTACTTTATTTTAAATCAAACATTGGTTCCGATGTACTCAACCCTTAACGTGTATCATGTACTAAAAAATTATTCATCTATTTGTTCATGATTATTCATCTGTTTTCACGTAATTATTCATCTGTAAAAAATGTAAATTTTATTCTACTGAATAATCGCCCAATACCACTGCATAATTTCATTCTACCGAATAATCTCTCAATACCATCGAATAATCAGAAGTTACTTTTAATTTCATTCGTTGATCTTCTTAATTCAATGGCCCAGATTTGTGTACATGATACACGTTAAGAGCTGAGTACATATGATCCATGTGTCAACGTAGAGTTATAAAATGGGACATAGCTATATGCATATCTTTAAATTCAATTGACGATTTTGTCGGGAAAACTATATGCATATCTTTAAATTTGCAAAGGAAGTTAAAGGTTGATGTTTTGGACCTTTTGGTGTACTTGTATTTTTTTGAATCAATGTGTCAACGTAGAGTTATAAAATGGGACATAGCTTTTATAATTTGATCAAAAAAATAAATTTGAACTTTTATAATTTATTTGGCATTAAGTAGGTAACCTCATTATTAAAAAAAAAAAAAAAAGAGTATACAAACTCACTAATTGGCGTTATAAAATGTGAACGAAAAAAACATTTTGTAATTTATCTTTGATTTTATAATGCAAAGCTTATAAATGAGAGAGTCAATTTCTTAGCAGGCAAGTTGAAATGTGAAATTGATGAGGATGTGAATTTCTTACTGCACAAGTCTCATCAGAAAACCCCAACCCCTACAAATTGCTGAAACCAATTCCCAATTCGATGATTCCATTCCCGTAGAAATATCTGCCGCCTCCTTCTCCGCCTCCCTCAAGTCTGAATTGGGTGGTCTATCGGCCATGGAAGCAAAGATCAGCAAGTTCTTCGATTCAGTCGGCGACTTCTTCGGTGGCGGTGATCAGATTCCTTGGTGCGATCCTAAAACCATAGCCGTAAGCTTTTCTCTCCCTACTCCATTTAATATTTCTCTTAGGGTTTATAGATTCTATTAGTTTCGGCTTTTGAATTTTCACTCCTTGGCTGTTTCATTTCACGCGCCCAAATGAAACTGAAACCATCGGAATCGTTAAAATCGCCGTTTATATAAGCATTTTCATAATGCATGCATAAATCCCGATCGAATCATGAATGATCTAAATTAACCGACACTTGCAATGAATCTGCTTCCAAATGGAACATTGGGTTGGATGAAATGTAGAAATTGTGAATTATTTTCAGAACCTCGAACGAGAAGTTGCTGAGACCAATGGCTCCGAAGAACAGAAGAGCCCAAGCATTATGAGATTGTCTTGGGCCCTTGTGCATTCTAAGCAACCTGTTGACGTGCAACGTGGGATAGCCATGCTTCAAGGTACTCCAAATAGTTCATTTTGGCTTAACGTCTCCCATTCTTATTGAATCATGCCCCCGGCTTTGGTATAACCATTTCTTATGTAGTGATCTTGAAGCATGAATCAGCTTCTGTGCTGATGTTATCTTAATTAATTGTTCCGAGTTTCTTGTAGTCTTTGCAGACAACTGTTGTTTTCCATCCATTGTGTTCCTCTTCAAATTCAGTTATGGTTAATAGTTGTTGATTTGTTATGCAGCAAACCACATAAAACTGTCTTGTCTTTTAATTTGGTTCTTTGTTTTGCCTATGGATATTCCAATAACACATACATACAAGTCCTTGTGAATTCATTGATAATTTAACAGCTTGTATATACAGCTGCATTATCCGACAACAATGTTCATAGCAGCCCACTGGAGAAAAGAGAGAAGCTGTATCTTTTGGCCGTGGGTTATTACAGGAGTGATGACTGTTCCAAGAGCAGACAGATTGTCGAACAATGTTTAGAGGTAAAGTAAAAAATGCATCACATAGGGATTTTAATTGCACCACTAGAATCTCAAGATACACCCACGAATTTTCAAGTGCGCATACAAACTGCATATGTTGGGGATGCACTTGGAGAGATCTGTGTTATGTGTACCTTGAAGTGGTTTAATAGTTGGTGAATTACTTGCAGATTGCTCCAGACTGGAGGCAGGCTCTGACCTTGAAGAAGACCATAGAAGATAAAATTGCCAAAGGTGAGGATATGATTTTCTACTAGTGAAATCTCATCAGGAATTTGAAGGAAAGATAAACTTTTGACTTGTGTAAGGTTTTTTTTTTTTTCTTTCTTTTTTTCTTTTTCTGGTGAAACACAGATGGTGTGATTGGGATAGGGATCGCAGCTACAGCTGTGGGAATCATAGTTGGTGGAATTGCAGCTGCTGTGGCTAGAAAGAACTGAGCTTCTCATCTCCAACTTATAATTTCTGTCTTACAGCATAAAAGCACTATGTATACACTCAAGTTCTTATGTTAGTTTATTGTGAACAAGATGAGCATATTTTGTTATTCATGTCATTTCAGTTTTTGTTACCAACTGATAATTCTCAGTATTGTTGATCAGTTTGATGGGTTGTTTAATTTTGGTTTGAGAGGATGTATATTAGTAGTTAAATAGTTACAATATCTGTTTTCTAATCTGTGTCACCCCCCAAGCACCACAAACCACAATGATTTATATCAATTGATTTGCATGATCAGAATCAGATATAGAAACATAGCTAGTACTTACAAGAAATGAAAAGTTCCTAATTCTCCTGACCTTAAAAGAGATAACTCGTGAATGCTGTTAAACTCATCGAATGTTTCTTGCATAATTATGTGATTTTAGCCCTTTTCATTCAAGTGGCTACTGCAGTTCCTTTTAGCTCTTGACAACTTTTAGGCTAGAGCACATGAATTGCAATTTATATCAATTGATTTGCATGATGGGCTGTTCACTTGTTCTTTGATTTTGGTTTTGATGATGTATCAGGAGTTTAGTGCAATGGTGGTTTGATTTTCAGGGTGAGTAACAATCACAGACTAGTAATTCACTTTAAAATTTTAAATGGATCAAACTGAACAAACACACACATGATTTGAAAGTATAGACATAAAGTACCCAGGAATCCGGGATAAGTGAACCGTAGAAGGGATGTGATTGAGAGACTAGTCGCTAGTTGCAAGAGCTGATTGCAACACATCTTCAAGGTACTTCTCCGCGACAGCATACTGCCTTTTCTTGTCCTCAATGGCTAGTGCAGCCAATGCTTTGTCCTGCAACAGTTGATTGAAAATCATTAAAATTTCCAATACATCAAAACCAGATGCTATTAGTATATGACTCTCTGCTGCAATGGAAATGCAGTTAAGAAATTCTGCTTACAGGTGGCAAGTCCTGGTAGCTTCTCAAGGTATCAAGGATTGGCTTTGTTTTCTTCTCCAGCTCCTTCCGATGTTCTGCCATTTCAACAAGCACACCATGGCTGATCTCTGGGTTGTAGCCCACTCGATTAAGCAGTGCCTGCTTGCCAATATATTGGCCTCTTTAGTTAGTTTTTCGATAAAAATAAATAAATAAACCAAAGGATGATATTATCCACAAATTCCAGTAGTTCCGTAGGCAACACACGAAAATACAAAACAAAGAGTAACTCTGCTGGTATTTCAAGGATATATCATGATTTTTGAATATCAGATATTCAAAATTCATCCACGAAATAAACCATATTGTCATCTTACAAAAATTTCAAGCATCGCTAATGATCAGCTAACTGAGACAGAATAAACGTGGTAATCTAATTGTTACACAAATCATCAATGTCCAACTCAGATGCTTGAAGGTAAGAATTTTCACGATTCCCTCTCCAATGTAACTACATAAAACAGGATAGATTGGGCAATTTCATTACATATGATGGCATTTTTAGACAAACCACATACCACAGCCCCACTACCATAATGAGATGCTCACTTCTAGTTCTAGCATATAACATGATAAACAAAAAACAATAAATTCTAGCACAATATGTTCATAGATTCAGTCTACAATGATCAAGCCAATCACTTTGCCATCCCCACACAAGATCAATATTCCACCCCAGAAGTGTGGCAACTTTATAGATAGCACTATACAACAATGCATCCAAGTCATCCTGCTAGACAGAAGAGTGGAGAACAATAGTGTTTGAATGAGAATATATACAGTACCTTGTAGTTGGAATATCGCTGATTATACTCTCGCTCTTTTGAAATCATTAGGGCGAGGTTGGTCTTCCAGTTTTCCATTTGAGCTTCACAAGGAGATACTTCATCTTCCAACTGAGCTAAAATTCTACAAAAGATTAAAATTACTGGGATGTTAATAGCTAACTATGAAAGGAAACATAATTACCTTAACAAATCAGGGAGATAATGACAATATAGAGAAAATTCAACAAAGTTAGGCTATAATGGAAAACTTATACAAGCTTTACCTCTTCAAATAAGTTAGCCTTGCTATAGCTTTACGAATATAGTCAAGGAGAACTTTCGACTCCTTTTGCACTTTGGCCCTTTTCTCTTCTACCCCAGTTTTCCTCAGTGAAATATCTCCCATCGCCACAAGATAACTGAAAACACATTTCCTTCAATAAAAACTTGAAATGCTGAAAAGAAATACCCACACCCTGGAAGTGAAAGAAAGAAAAGCACGTGAATTTATGTGTAGACGTCTCACCTGCTTAGCTCTGTGTCTCTAATATTTAGTTGGTTTGAAACACTTGCAAGAACTTTTGCTGAAGAAACCACATTAGATGGCAAACTCTCTTGTGCTAACCCCACGTTCTCCAATATCTCCCTAATTCTGGCAGCTGTGTGGATTTATAAGAAATAGAGAATTGCTTAAACCATTCTCGAAACCATGTAAGCAGTTTACTAGCTACAGAAATAGATTGTACATGATAACAAAAGCAGAAAATCAAAGTCTGAAGAAGTTATCAATTTGCACACCTTGAGCTCGATACTCGGCTGCCTTTTGGCGGAAATCATTGGCTACAATGCCAGCAGCCTGGGTCTTAGCTTGAGAGATGGTGGCAAGATTGTGCAAATGGGCAATGCTTGAAGGTGTGTACTCAAATTCAGGTACGTCCTTACCAGCAGCGTCAAACTGAGAAGCAAGCCAAGCTTTTACCTCCTGGATTCGAGTGGCATCAAAACTACCTTTGGTTTCAGGTAAGGTTGTATCACCTCCGGCTACTAAATCACTCATTTTCTCCCAAATTTCAATTAAAATTACTGTAACTTTAACCACCTGGATGAGCACAAGAACCAAATGGAGAAATTTTCAAATATTATTTTATAACTCAAATCCATCTAAACATATAAATCAATAGTTGAAGCCATGAATTGTGAAACTTCCGCATATTCAACCATCCAAATAACCGAGTCAATACTGAAAATGGCCATAGATTTTGCAAGAGAACAAACAAGTCACCAGATAGCACACGGAGCATCAACAATGGAACTGAAACCCCAATTGTCCCCAATTTGCAATAAATTACCTCCTCACAAACAACCAAGTTTGAACCCTAACCCTAACTTACTGCCCCTGTAAAATTCCCAAACCTGCACATATCTTCAGCATTTACAAAGTGGGCGTTAGAAATCAGAGGATATCGGGTACCTTTTCAGTGAAAAACGACTCAACTGTGAATTTCTTTTCCCGATTTCACCCTTCCTCTTCGTGGGACAGATCAATGACTCCCAAACTCGAAATAGAAGAGGAGTGGTGCTGATTTAAATGTGAGCTTTCGCCTGAAGTGGTGATGCGATGTGAGGCGAGAGCGCCCCGGCTGCGGCCCCGTGGATTATAGAGAAGGAGAGACGGTGTCGGTGGTCGTGGAGGTTACCGATGAGGAGTGAGAGTGACGCAATATGCCGGAAATGGGAAAGGAGAAAAGGGTATTCCTTCTAGTTTAAACTACACACAATCGCCCTTATTTTGTTATTTTGCACAAAATCAACCTGGAGTATTGTTTAATTTATCTACTTTTGCTTTCATTTCACCACCTTGTTACTTCTATCCTTTTTGACCGATGGGCAACTAATCTTCTTCTTCCTCCAGGCTCCAGACTCCAGACTCCAGACTCCAGACTCCAGACTCCAGTTTATCAATCATCTCCTTCGTCAAACGTAGCAGCAATCGCCATGAGGTGGGAGGTGGCAAGAGCTTCAATTCTCATCGCGCTGCTTTCCCTTGTCATCGCTCTCAATTTGCCCAGCCGCTTCCTCCCCCCGACCTTGCCAGGCTCCCGGAACCACCTTCTCGCCGCCGATATCATCCATGTCCCCGGCGCCGTCGGCCCCGAGAGCTTGGCGTTCGACCCCCACGGTGACGGCCCCTACACTGGTGTCGCCGACGGACGCATTCTCAAGTATGTTCCCAGTGAGCGCGCTTGGAAAGATTTCGCCTTCACCGCTCCTAATAGGTACTGTAACATTTATCTCTCTACCTATCGATCAATCCTTCCTTAATTTCCAACTTCTTATCGATCTTATTTACTAGCCATAGCAATTGGCAACCATACTTCAATGTTCGATTACTTCGATAAGTATGTTGTTCAACTCTTTGAGGCATTTTATCGAACAGGTGGTCGGCCTGTACGTTTTTACCTGAGCTCTGTCATTCTGTCAATGTGTTGTCTTTGCGCCTCAAATTATAGTTCCTGTACATCATTTCTTTGAGATTTTAATCCATTTGTTCCTCTTTATGATGAGCTGCAACTGGATCTTGAAGAGATCTAGCTCATTTCCTCAGTGAAACAAGCTGTCTTAAAGAACACATCTTGCCAATGTTAGAGATGTTTTTCCAGCTGATTGAGTTACATAAGTAAAAGTCTATATTGTGATTGATTGATTGTTGTAATTGGTCGATGAAAATGTGGTTGAAATAAGTTCAAATTGTTTGAAGTTGGTGGTTGTAAAAATCTCAATTTGAATTGAACTTTTTTTTATTCATGCTACTTGTATATATGTTCATTGTTCAAGGAAGGAGTGTAGTCGCGCATTCGCCCCTGAAATGGAGCATATCTGTGGGCGGCCATTAGGATTGAAGTTTGATAAAAAGACAGGAGATCTGTACATAGCTGATGCATACTTTGGCCTCTATGTGGTTGGTCCAGAAGGCGGTCTTGCAACTCCTGTCATCACAGAAGTCGAAGGCAAGCCTCTCTACTTCACTAATGACATGGACATCGATGAGGAGGAAGATGTTATTTACTTCACTGATACGAGCACAACCTACCGAAGAAGGTATCTCGAATACCTGGTTTAAATTCTTAATCCAAGTTGATCAAATTCCAGCTTCAATATATTTGGTTCAAAACTGCATAGATGTTAATGTTAGTTTAGTGTGTTTAGTCAGACCTCATCAACTACGACCTCAGCACTATTTACATGTTCAAAATTCAAATTGTTTTAACTGTCCTAGGCAATTCGCCATTTCCGTCTTTGGCGGAGACAAGACAGGGAGGCTGTTGAAGTACGACAGATCTAGCAAACAGGTGAAAGTCTTGCACCAAGGCCTTGCATTTGCGAACGGGGTGGCCCTAAGCAAGGACCGCTCGTTCCTCCTTGTGGCAGAAACGACCACTTGTCGGGTCCTGAGGTACTGGCTTGTTGGCCCCAAGGCGGGTACTTTGGAGACATTCGCTGAGCTGCCCGGTTTCCCAGACAACATCAGGAGGAACGCAGAAGGCGAGTTCTGGGTGGCTCTGCACGCAAAGAAAGGGATGGTTCCAAACTGGATCCTCTCAACTCGTGGGGTTGGCGAGATGCTTGTGAGGCTACCTCTCGGTTTTAAGCAGCTGCACAGCTTGTTGGTGAGCGGAAGGCCCCACGCGACAGCTATGAAATTGAGCGAGGATGGACAGGTTTTGGAGATCCTGGAAGACACTCAAGGGAAGAACATGAGGTTCATTAGTGAAGTTGAGGATAAGGATGGGAAGCTTTGGATTGGTTCGGTTATGATGCCATTCATCGGCGTCTATGACTTACATTAAGGAGTTGCAGAACCACTTGCGACATTTCCATAAACACGATCTCTTCGACAGGCAGTCGAAACCCTCTGTATCCATACACTCTGTACGGCATCTGGATTTCTGTTGTGACTTGTGACATTGGATTGGATGATTTGGATCGATCGAGTATTAGCTTGTAGCTTTGGAATAAGAACAAGAGGCTTAGTTTAAGCAATATTATGCACAAGCTGTGATAGTAAAGCTTAGATCATCGACATTCAACAAGACAAATCAAACTCGTTAGATTGATACACTTCAAAGTGTGAGGTATATATTTGGTGTAGTCGAAAATATGGATAAATACAAATTAAATAACCATTTATTAATCTCCCACATCCATTACATCTTCATTAAATTTATAGGATTTATCCAGCCTTAAACGGAATGGATCGACGGTGTTGGTGGTGCATGCGTGTGGGACTTATATCTTAGCTCTCAATAACCCACTCTAAAACTCCTATTCAAAAAAATCTTGCCCAAAATTAATATTTTTAAATTATTTACCGTAGATTATTAAGCTAATCATACATAGATTAAACATAATACTTTTTGTTTTAAAAATAGTAAAAAGATATAACAAAGAGAGACTAAAAATATATTTTTTACTTAATTATATTGAAGGAAGATAGGTTTTAGATAAATATTAAAGACATGACAGATTAGTAGATGACTGTTAAAGATAAACAAAGAATGATTTAAAATAATATCTTTACTTTATTATATTGAAATTATGTAAAATTTAATTATAACTTTGTAAATAAATATTTTAACTATACCTTAAAAAATTTCTTATGTTATTAAAAATATTGCACTACCCAAAGTATTTGAAAGAAAGAATATCTTATTAAAACAAGAAAGTTCTATAAAATTGAACTAGTAATTAATAAAACTATTAAACATTCAAATTTAAAAGCAACATAAATTTATGGGACTTACACTAGTGGTAGTATTTATTATTCGACTATGAAAAAACTCTCTGAATTCTAAAGAGAGGGAGTTAGCTTTCGAACGAGTGCTCAAACGTCTCGATCGGACTAACGCAACTCTTGATTTTTTTGTCCAATGATATTTTTGGCAATTTCTCACGCACGTTTTTTTAGAAAGATAAAAATTATGGAGTATATAAAATGTCCACATTATTTGTTATTCTCAAAGCAATTTCTACATAAGTGTACATGAATATTAAATGGTAGTATGTTTTTTCGAGCATATGGAGTAATATATATTACATCTGTTCTTTTAGATTTTGCACGTTTTTTAAAAGTCTAACAAATATAGTACAATATTAAATCTTTTAAAAGAATTAATAATTTGATACTTATTACTAACAACTATCGATTTATTAAAAATATTTTACTATATTTTTTTAGGTTATTAAAAAACGTGATTTTACTGAGGATGTATTCAGAGAAATCCGCCTCTAAAATGGCCAAAAAAATCATTTTTAAGAGGTTTGAAATCGGTCAAATTTTAGACTTTTTTCAAATGGGGTATTCCACGAAAAAATCTCAAATTTTCAAAAAAATGAAAATCCAAAATCCTTTACATTAGGCAATGCATGATGCTATTAAGGCCATCCGTCCACAAAACGCCCACCCGGGATTTTCAAATGACCCCGGAATTACAGTACTGTGCCTTACGAGTTACGACAATAGTTACAGACACATGCTCGGTATTTTTGGGAAAGCGAGAGCTGCGTTGGTCCGATCGGGAGTGATTTTGAAAATTTTATTTATCCTCACGATGACAATAAAGTAACTGATAAGGTTATGTACACCTTAGCCACTTTGCGAAGGGACGAGAGATTTTCAATAATCCACTCCTTAGTGACCACATCGGAAAGGATGCCATTGGGTCCTGAATTCTTACCTAATGAGTTGGGGTTTGACCAGTTGAGGACTTGAAGTACGTCTTGTTGCCCTTCACTACAGATATTGAAAAAATTCAAAGGCGGGAAAACGAAATTTTAGGAGAGAATCACAGAACTGGGCTTGGCGACTGCCAAAAATTGCAGCTTCCTGTCTTCTCGCATAGCTTCAACTTCGTTCTTCGAGTCGGATCGGAGGAGGCAATGGACCGAATCTACGTTACCGTTAGGGCTCGCCCGCTTTCTGCGGAGGATGCGAAGTCCAGTCCCTGGCGGATCTCCGGCAACTCCATCTCCTTCCATAATCCGGTCTACAAATTCGATTTCGGTAAGCAAATTTTCGGTCACTGCCAGATTGAACTCAAATAGGGCCGAGTCTCTGTTGTTAACTTTCTCAATTGACTGTATTGCATTCTATCTAGATCGCATTTTCGGAGAAGAGTGCAGGACTAGAGATGTCTATGAAGCTCGCACAGGCGAGATTGTTGATGCTGCTGTTCGCGGATTCAATGGTGCTAAACTCATCTTCTTCAATTTTCCCCAATTTTGGGTTAGTCAGTTGCGGGTTTATTAGGTCGAGGTGCATTCTCATGGGTGTTGGACCTGTTAACTAGGCTCATTTTAATGCTAAAAACCGTAATGTTTTTGGGATTTCTCCGGAATGGATTTATAATTGTATGCATCCTATCACGGCTGGGTTAACTGTATGAATTGCTTTGCCCTGCTCTTTTTTTTTTGGTAGGTACTGTTTTTGCTTATGGTCAAACTAGTAGTGGAAAGACACATACAATGCGAGGTTGTGCCGGTGAACCTGGTGTGATTCCTCTTGCTGTCCGAGATCTATTCAGCAGAATACACGAGGTATTAGTTATGCAATTGTGCTTCACCAGTTCTTTACACTAGGTTGTGATTGCCTAGTCATTGTTCGTTTATTAGACTGCCTTTCCTATATGAGCACGTTGGCGGATTAAGCCAACCAAACAAGTCATAGCAGTGCTTGGTTAAGTTATTACTCCTGTTGACACTACCTTATAAATTAGCAACAAAAGATAAGATGAGTAGAGTGTGCAAAAAAAAGAAGACGACTTTGCAAATATACATGTAAGACTGAAACTATGATATAGTACCACATATTGCAAATGAAATTGAGTAGTGTGTCTCACGTGTTTTTCTTTTCTCTCTTCCCCAAACAAGGATTCATCATTTTTCATCATTGCATAATTCCATGATACTTTAAATTATAGGGGTTTGATATCATTAGCAGTAGATACTTAAATTAGAACAATGTGTTGTTGATGATGTGAACACCCTATGCCATTGAATTATCTCTTAAATTAGAACTCCCTTATTGGATGTGTTCAACTAGTTTTTTTATACTGTATAACAATGTCCATTTGACCATCAAATTGCTGCTTGTCATCTCTAAACTTGTTATTTTGCTTAACTATATATATCTTTCTTTAACTTATTCTTATTTGAGCTCATTCCTTGCACACTTTTTGTCCTTGCCCCTACCTAATTATTCCCAAAATTTGCAACTGAAAGGATACAGACAGGGAGTTTCTGTTGCGGATGTCATATATGGAGATATATAACGAGGAGATAAATGATTTGTTAGCCCCCGAGCATCGAAGACTACAAATCCATGAAAATCTTGAGGTAATATTTATACTGTACATGCTGTATATAATCAGTGATTCATATTTGTTTGTAATAAAGAATGCTTAATTTATGCATTTCCTTTCTCTAGCGTGGAATATTTGTTGCCGGTTTGAGGGAAGAGATTGTGGCCTCCCCTGAACAAGTCCTTGATCTAATGGAGTTTGGAGAAAGTATGTTTTCTCTTCTCTAGCAATGCTTCGTTGTTCATGTCTTAAATTTCCTACGAATTACATGCTTATTGTTTTTACTCGTATTTGTGTCGTGCAATCATTTGTTATCAGTGATGTGGTACGTAGTGGGTTGGCAATTAAGTCATTTTTTAGTATATCAAGCTGAAACTAGGACTTAGGAAGTCTCTTACTTAACCTTGATGAAATGATTCGGTTAGGTCAAGGAGTTTGCTTTCTTCTGGTTAGTCGAATGGTAAAATTTCTCTTTGCCAAGGAATCTAACGAGGTTATCGGCCTTCCCAAAGAGCCCTCAATAGTTAACAATTTGCATCTAGGTAGTGTTGTCTATTGTTTTTGAAATTCAGATACTAATATTTTAGCCTTTATTCACGTTAATGGACAATTGGTTTTCATAATGAATGTTAATAGAAGAGAAACTAATATAAATGATGGAGCTACCGTGCTAGATGCACATGATGTGAGTTAGTGCATGTCTTAATCTCAATTCTTTCTTCTAATTTTATGCGTTTATCTGCAGCTCATCGCCATATTGGAGAGACAAATATGAACCTACATAGTAGTAGGTCTCATACAATTTTTCGTATGGTATGTCTCTTGGTCTTTTTATGGTTTATATGAAGACACAATCTAATCCACTCCTGTGTGACTTCATCTCCTTTACTAGATAATTGAGAGTCGAAACCGACTAGAGGAGGGAGAGTTGGACAACTCTTGTGATGCCGTCCGTGTCTCTGTTTTAGTACGAATCTTCTTCATATCCACCATCATTTCACTTTGTTTGTTATTTTTAAATTCCAAACATTTTATGCTTTGTCTCTTAGCTATCTTGAATAATTGTGTTTCCTTGTTCTAGAACCTTGTGGATCTTGCTGGTTCAGAGCGTGCTGCAAAAACAGGGGCAGAAGGTGTCCGCTTAAAAGAAGGGTCTCATATTAACAAAAGCTTATTGACTCTTGGAACTGTTATTAAGAAATTGAGTGAAGGTGCGGAGAGCCAAGGGTAAGTTTTCTAAGCTGATAACTCGCATGGTGTTCTAGACTTCTAGGGGTTTGTCTACTAAAGTGTTGTCTATGTTCTCACACATGTTGTAGGGGTCATGTCCCATATAGAGACAGCAAGCTTACTCGCATTCTACAGCCTGCCCTGGGTGGAAATGCAAATACAGCTATAATTTGCAATATCACACTGGCTCAGGTTAGCTATAATGACTTCTAAGACTGTTGGTAATGCACCAGTGAATGCTAGGTTACATTAAAAAATGAAGGCATTGTTCTGAACTTGTGATGCCTTTCAACTTTCTAAAATTTATGGTAAAGAAATTTGGTAAATTGTGTTCTAGTTATACCCTCAATATTTGGACATCTGTATTTTACCTTATGCAGTTCCAAACTTTTGTTTGTTGTGCTCAATTATGTCAGGTTCATGCAGATGAGACTAAAAGCACACTTCAATTCGCTAGCAGGGCTTTACGTGTAACAAATTGTGCCCATGTTAATGAGGTCCTGGCTAAACTTATATCTAGGTGTTTTAGACATTTAATGTTTGTTGTTATGGATACAATATATATGCTGACCATGTGATCTGTTATGGTGGCTCAAGTGTTTAACATTAATACTTTCACGTCTATGTTTACTAGATTTTAACTGATGCTGCCCTGCTGAAACGGCAAAAAAAGGAAATTGAGGAGCTTCGGGCTAAACTGCAGGTTCTTTGCCCACTTTTATAGATCTATGCATTCTTCGTTTATGCTGTCTAATCAGATCTGTGTTAAACATTCAGCTAACATTTTTTTTTTACTGTAGACATCTCAGTCTGAACATTTTGAGGAGGAAATTCTCAATTTGCGAAACACTTTATTAAAGGTTTACTTTGAGTTTTGCTGAAATAATAATAAAATAGTCACATGTACAGAAAATTCAAACTTTTGATCTTTCATGTAGACTGAGCTGGAAAGAGAGCGGATAGCCTTGGAATTGGAGGAAGAGAAGAGATCTCACGCAGAACGTGTAAAATGGTTTGAGGAACAGGATAAAAAGATCAAGAACTTGAGTTCTATGGTCCTTATCTCAAACAGGGATGAAAATCGTCTGAATCGCAAAAGGGTATGTTTTTGCATCTTCAGACTACTTTTACGTGTCTAAATGTGTGATTGCTTGAGTGCAGGTTTATTTTATTGGACATGCTGTCTAATAAGTGGCTTTGCTTTAGGAATAAAAATCTCGAACGTGTTTAAATGAATATGTTAGACATAACAGAGACATCCTCCTTGTGGGAGAAAATTTGAATGTGAGTATATCTCAAAAGTTGTGAAAGTGATTAGATTAGTGGATGCTGTCACTCAAAACTTAGTGTAGTAATGGATAAAGTTAAATGGTTATGATATATGCACTTCTGTTGTGGTATATACAGTTCTACCCATTTTTCTTGATTGTTTTTTTTGGTCAAGATTTTTCTTGATTATTAATATCATCTATTTGAACAGTTCTTTAGTTCATTAACGCATGTTGGTCAAATGAAACCACCTTTTTTTGACGTGATTGTCAATCTTTCAGTAATGTTTCCTACAAACATTTTAACATAAAGCTATCGAAGCGCAAGATTGAATATATGTGATTAATCATCTATTCATCTGTCAACGTTCTGCCACTACATTCAAGAGATATTGATGATTGATCTCTCCTTAATCCTTATGAATCTACAAATTATCTGTATGTATTCTTTCATTAAAGTTTTTTCGTGTAATATACAGGATAAGAGGCGGGATACATGGTGCCCTGGTAAGCTGGATCATGAGGCATCCACAGATGTAAGATCCTTTATTGACCACGTTCATCATGTTCTGCCCAGTATAATAGCTGTTTTATGCGGATCTTGACATATGACTAAATTGGGCACTTTCCTGCACTCTTTTCAATTGTGGAATTTACCTGTTTGTGAGCTGTCTGCTATTGAAGTCCATGATATTTATAGAAGTTTGTATGTGATTTTAGGCATCTCTTGTTGTCAACAAAACAAATTTTCTCATTAAAAATGAAAGACCAGAGCGTGAGATTGGCCCTCTTCTTCCCTTTGAAGAGCTAATAAGCGAAAGTCAGGAATCAGCAAATCTCTCAAGCAAACAGTGGGATGATTACAACAAAATTGGGTCAGAGCAGATGCTTCCAGATCCATGTGAACTATTGAATGTAACTAACAGGAGAAAAGCGCCCCTCAAGAAGAAGCATGCTCTAGTGGTTTGTAATTTGCTTATTCTATTCCTCTAAACCTATTATTGGCTTCATTTTTTTTCACGTCGACTTCTTTTTTGTAGGACAATGATGAATTAAAAGAGTGGCAAATAGCATATGAAGAGTTATTGCTGAAGTTTGAAACCCAGGTTCTAATACTTTACACTTCCATTTGCCCGCTGCAATGAATTGAGGGCAAGTGAGATGCTAAAACAATTCATCTTTATGTTTGATATCAGAGTATAATCTATGAAGTACAGCTTGATTGCTTGATGAGAAAGCTGAATGAAGGCAGTATGGATGATCATAGTTGCTGCAGTAATTTTCTCAACAATCATGTTCATGGTTCGGACAGCAACATATCTTTGAGGGAGTCAGAATCTATTCTTGTGATAAAACATTTGCAAGATCAGGTTTCCTTAGTTTTCTGCTCTTTTCTCTCTTGAACTCTTGTCAACTCTTCTAGGCTGTTTTAGGTTTCTTGGCTTTGTACTGTAATTTGAATTGCTTTTGTTCTTTTTGTTTCAGATTATGGAGCTAGAGCAGGAGAGATCTTTAAGCCAACAGAACCTCAATGATGTTTATGAGTTAGCTAAACAACAGAATATGCAAGTTAAGGAGGAGCATGAGAGGGTAATCTTTCTTTGAACTCAATGATATTTTTCCTGATGTCTGTTTTACTTTTATTGTTTGTCATTCAGTACACTATGACCAACAAACCCAACCCAGTCAACGGTATCTGTTGATGGGAAGCGAATCAGGGTTGTTATACTTCTGTGAAATTCAATAGCTGCTCATTTTCCCTTTCCATGTTAAATGGTGGAACTATTAAAAGTACATTTGTTACTAACAAAAAAGTACTTATGGATAAAACTAGAAGAGTTAAGATATATTCCATTGTACTCTTCCTGTCCCAATTAAAATGCCATAGTTTTAACATTACTCCATATTTTTCTAGAAACAGTTATGAGTGTTTGGTTTGGAAAATTAAACTCAATTAGGACTTTCACTTGGCAAATTATACTCTGTTGGGTAATTATAATTTATTCCTTCCGTATTTTCACCTGCTTTTTTCTATGGTTCTCTTGCATTTCTAACTGATTTCTTCTTTGTCTTGTAATCTTAGCTATGGAAAGAACTCTCAAATTCTAAAGAGGAGGCCAGACTTGCTAGAGATCAGCTTACATCCAAAGAGTATGTGTCAAAATCCGAGGTAGATATCACTCTTTGCTTAAATTCTTCCTGTCACATCAATGAAGTTTCACAGTATTAGTCTTACAATGTCCAAATATTATTTCTCTACATGAAACTTCTAATATTTAGCATATAGGCCATCTATCTTTCATAATTTTTCTTTCAACTAGATTTTTTAACATGCATGGTTTATATATTTCTTCTTATGCATTTCTGTTTTAGACAATTGATGCAGACTCCATTGCTGAGCTCTTACTGGAAGTTCAGTACACACTGGATGAGTTTCAGAGTTTTGGAGCTTCGGTTGATACTAGCTCATTAATGACCAATGAGCTTTTGAAGAGCTACTCCTCTATGCTAAGCCAGTTTTCTGTGAGTTTCCTTCCAACATGAACCTTCAATCTACAAGGATTTTTATCCTTTGTTTTGCAAAATAAAAGTTCTCTTGGTGTCGAAGTCACATTTAGAGTCTTGATATTCCTGATATATGCAGGATTTTAAGTCCTCTACAAGTGAGCTGTCAGTGCAACTTCAAAGGGTTGCCAAAGATTATGACACACTGAAGAATAGTTCTAAAAGTATATTAACTGCTTTTGAGAATGAAAAGGTTGGTTACCTCTGGGCTCCGAGGCAAATATTTTACCATGGTACTTAGGATAACTTATGCTGACACTGTCCCATTGGACCCATTCTGACAATCCCCATTAATCTTTCGTGAGATGCAGCTTGTTTTGTTGAATGAATCTGCTGAACTCCGTGAACGCGTTGAGTCCCTCAACACAGATATTCAGAAGTCTGAAAAGGATCTGGCAGTAAGTGACCACTAATTGTATCATCTGATCTCTTAATTCACTGGTAGCGCATTGTCATACAGAGTTTTAAATTTCATGTTGCAGGATCTTTCTGAACAACATGAAGCCGAGAAATCAGAATTGGTTTCCTATATTGAAATTCTCGAAAGGGAAATATCTTCTTTGTCATCATCCTCACTCTTTAAGGAAAAGGAATCGCTCAGGAAAGATCTTGAGAAAACAAGAGCCAAACTGAAAGATACCGAGGCCAAGCTGAAGAATGCTATCCAGGAGAAGACTAGACTTGAGGTATTCTATGCCATACTTTTGATCTTCTTGTTTATGCAGACACTAGATGCCTTTTTTGAAGTCAGCTTCATTTTAATTTATCTATTAATCTTAAGGGTGAAAAGGCCAATGCTGAGAGAGAGATAAAGAAGCTGAATGGGCAAAAAGTGCTTTTGGAACGTGATATTTCTAGACAACAGTCACGTGACCCTACGAGGCGAGAGTCAGTTGCTGGCCGAAGACGTGATTCTTTTGTTGGCAGGGGATCTAATGTTTTTGAATCTAAAAGGCCAAAGGGCAACGAGAACAATCCCCAGCACGTTTTACAGGTAAAATAGATGCAATCACCCTTCAGCCCTATTCTACTGTTAGCTTTTGAGTTGGATTTTTTTTTTCTGCCTTATATTAGGAGTTTATGAAGTTAGATTATCTTGAGAGCAGGTTTGGAATACACTGGTGGCCTTGATTGTTTTCATTGAATTCAGGAGGATTACAAGAAGCTGGAGGTTCTTGCTTTTGAAATGGAAGCAACCATTGCTTCCTTGGAAGAGGAACTGGCATTGGTGAAGCAGGAAAAGGACGAAACAGCTGTTAGAAATGAAACTTTGATTTCAGAGCTGGAAGTATTATCTGAAAAATTCAACACATCAAACTCAGATTCAACTATACTGAATGAAGAAATTATAGGACTCGTATGCTTCTACATATTCTCCTTCAGAAGAGCTGTGCAAATTAAAATTTGACTTTGTCTAGCCTTTATTTATCCAAGTGGCCATGATATTTTCTTACATCATACACCAGAGATCGGAGCTAGAGAAATCTGAAGCTGCTCATGGTAAATTGGAGAACCAATTCAATCTATTGCAAGAAGAAAAGGAAGAGTTAGCCATGGTATAATACTATAATAATTGATGTTAGGAAAATTCTTCCTTTTTTCTTCATCTTCCAGCCCTTGTTTATTGATAATCTAAAGTGAATGCTTGCTTTGATTTTTCAGCAACTGACCAATGCCCTCTTGGAGATGGAGGAGGAAAGAGCAATATGGTCTTCAAAGGAGAAAGCTTCTGTTAAAGCCATTAAAGAAAAGACAGATGCATATAATACTGAGATGTTGTCATTGTCAACTGAAATTTCAAAGGTATGACTATGACCTGGATAATTACCGTCTCTCAGAGAAACTTTTTAGTTATCACTTTTAGCCAGCTATTGGTCTGCGTCAACTCCATCAAGAATTCAAGGTGGTTTCTGATGTCTATATTTCTTTCAAGTAAAAAACTCGATTTCCAACTTCAGTTCCATCTATTACCTATTCTCTAGATGAGTTGATTATTTTGACTGGGCTGTTAGTTCTGGTTCATTATGTGGCATTATTGTGAGTAGAAAATCAGGAAGTCACCACAGATTGGATACGCAGAAAAACACACACACACAAGGATAAATTCTTAGAGAAACCGAAAGGAATTCATTAAGGCAAATGCCAATGCCTTTACAATTATCTTTTCTAGATACCTGAAACGGAGGGCTACTCTATTTATACTAGTCTCCCTATGCCAAAAATATCTGTCTGTGACCTAACCAAGCCAGGGAACTGTCAGTCACTTTTAGCAATTCCCTGATCATAGCCTAACCGTTTACCATACAACAAACAGCCCCCTTTCTTCTTGAATGATGCAGCCTTATTCCCTATATTCTTACAAAATTACAAGGCACATTTCTTTAACCAACATATTGACTTGTGTAATGGATGAAATTGTTTAATTGCAGTCGTGCTATATTTATTTAATCTAATGTTCAAATTCCTATATTAAGGTGAAAAATGAAATGCTATCTTTAAGAGATGAATGCACAGTTCTCCGACAAAGAATGAAAAGTGCAGAGGAAGATGCTGAAATGGAGAAAAAATGCAGGTTAGTATCTTTGCATAACTACTAATGTGCCAATAATGTCCCTTCACTCAAGCAAGCCAAAACGGATACCTTCATAGAAAAAAAACTCAAACTCAAACTAGGGCAAGATGGACACTAGAATTCGTCTTTCAGTCCATGTCTTGTCTTTCCTCTTTGCATTTTTCTATTTTAAGGCATTATAAAAGAATTGAAGTCTGAATCTTGTTGCAGCACGGAGATGTCACTGCAGATTGATCGACTGAAGCTCGATCTTGAGGAGTGCCGCTTTGAGAAGGACAACTCAGAGGAAGTGCGTTACCACATTTTAACTTGATTTATTGACTCACCAATTGTAAATATGTAGATCTTGAATCTTGACTATCTTCCTCTGATGCGTTTGTCTCAGGTTATCAATTCCAAGGTTGTCATGCTTCAGTTGGAGAATGACCAGGCATTGAATCAAATCAGCAACCTTCAGACGGAACTCAGTACTCTCAGCAAAGAGAAGGGTGACTTGTTGCGTCGAATTGAAGAACATACGGTATCAACTGTGTATCTCATATCTGTTTCATTTGTTTCAAGGAGTTTTTACTGATTGCAATAGTTATTTTGAACAAATGGTATCGTGTTGAAGGGTGAATTAAAAGTTTAGAACTTTTGAAGTCTAGTACAGTATAAGATTAATATAGATACCCCATTTCGATTCACATATCAAAGGGAGAGTATGTAATACAGGGGTGCTAATCAGAACTAAGAAGCAATACAGAGAGACGTTCCACGTCATGGAGCTGTTAGAATTTGCTCATTTCTCATCCTTCCATCTGGATTCCCTCACTTGCATTCCACGCATAACTTCGTTGTCTTAGCAGGGTTTGCAGGCCAAATTCGATGCAGAGCAGCTGACAAAGAGATCGTCAGAAATGGAAATCGAGGTAGAAAAGGTCAGCAATGCAGTTAAACATAGTGGTCACTGGTCATTGATCTCTTCACTTTTGAGTCCTTTTGGAATCTTGCACCTCCTGTTAAGGTACCAAAATTCTTCTTAACTTGTGCACTGTGTGTCTCTCGGTTTATTCAGGCTTATAACAAGAACAGAAAGGACAGTGTAAGGCTTAGGATGAGGCTCCGGAACACAAAAGCATCACTCGATGCATTTCGCGACAGGTACAGGGAGGCATTGGAGGAGCAGGATAATATGGATGGGAATTTCAAAAAGGCGTCAACTAGCCTAAAGGAACTCTTGGCTGCAAAAGCCATTGATAATCTCAACCTCAAGAAGGAAATTGCTTCCCTTCGAGCTATTTTGGCGAATACACCATGATGTTGGTTCACATTGTTCAAATGATTGCTGATCATGTAAAAAAGGAAACCCTCATTTGTAAAAACCAACGGTCAAGTGATGCACAAATTTTTGTGTTATACTCCATCCATTTTGTCTAATATGTTCTCTTTCAAGATTGAGAGACTTTAAAATCGGACAACAAGTGGCAAAACAAGCAAATCAACAAAATACCAAAAAAGAAAAAAAAAATCTAGGAACATTGAATTAGAAAACAACTCGTGAAATCATTTTTATTTTTTTAACATCAAAAGTACATATTGACATAATAGAAAATCTTATGGGGCAATTATTTATTTTGAGAAAAATAAAATAATGTCAACCTTATTAAAAATAAAAACATTAAAAGCATGATATGGTTCCCATAAGGAACAAAAACACCATTCAACATTGAACAAAAATAAAATTAAAAAATGTTTTTCTCAGTTTCCACTGAACCGGGTTGACTGAATTAGTGGGCATTGGGACCGGCCTTGAACCGGTACTTTTCATTTTATCCTATAAATGGGAGAAAAGAAAGCAAGCCGGTACAATCTTCTGCACTCCGCGCCGCTGCTCTGAACTTCCAAAACCCTGTTTCTCGCTTCTCTCTGCCAAACACAGAGGAAGAAGGCGGAGAGAATAACCGGTGAAGATGGCGTACCATGGAGGGACCATGAAATCCACCTCCATTAATGGCGTTAAGATGTATTCCTTCGTCGGCCAGCAGCGTTCCTTGGCCACCTGGCTTAACCCTAAGAAACTCCGTGCTCTCCGCAAGGACAAAGGTTTCATCTTCTTCTTCATCTTGTCATTCTGATAAAGGAGGCATTTTCGAGATACTGTGAAGCATTAGGTAGTGAAAAAAAGTCAAGTTAATGATTTCGGCATGTTGATTTGCTTCGTTACGCCTGGCCGTGTGTTGTAATGGATGCGAGTTCTGGCATATGATTGATGCAGCTTATACGACAGCTTTATCCATTAGACTAGATGTGATGGCGGCTAATTCGGCTGTGTATTTGTATCATAGATTATTCGGAAAGGGTGGAGGTGATTCAGGATTTGAGGTTTGAGACTGCAACCACCAGAATCAAGGCTACTCCCGATGGAGAGTATGTTATAGCATCAGGTCTGGACTTGCTTTACATTAGCATGATGATGTTTTCGTTTTTTCTTTCAAGGGCCTGTTTGGAGGTGAATATGCTTGTTTTAGAGGTAATGTTCTTCTTGTTCCGGGTGATTCAGGTATTTATCCTCCCCAGATTAAGGTATACGAGCTTCGGGAATTGGCATTGAAGTTTGAGAGGCACTTGGATTCAGAAATCATTGATTTCCAGGTATAACATCCCCATATTCTCCATCCTTATTTTACTTTATACTTTCAGCAGGAGAATTATGGAGGTTCAAACTGGCATCTCCTACTCCCAGTTATATGTGAAACAGCCATGTAGAAAACATAGATACGTACACATCAGAATCTCCCTTGGTAACGGGAAGTAATCAAACATTTCAAGTATTTTCAATTCCATATATTAAGAGCATGCCAGTATTTTTGTCTTTAAGTAGTTTTTTTTCTATTTTGAAAACATAGATATACACATTGGAATCTCTCGTCTCTTCTGTACGAGACTCTGCATCTTGTTGCCCTTAGCTGATGTTTTTCCCCATGTCTTTCCCTATTGACTCAAATAGGTGTTGGCTGATGATTACTCAAAGCTTGCAGTTCTTTGTGCGGATCGTACCGTTTATCTGCATGCCAAATACGGAAAGCATTACAGTGTGAGAATTCCCAGGTGCTCGTTTCATTCTTTGTATCTCGGCAATATCTTTAACTTATTCTCTTCTATTATATATAACAAAGAAACATGCTACTCTGTATAGATTTAAGGGATAATATTTGCATGATACTTTTGTGAGCAGGATGGGAAGGGACATAGAATATGATTCCTGGTCCTGTGATCTTCTATGCGCCGCCTCTTCACCAGATCTTTACAGAATAAATCTGCAGCAGGTTTGCTCTGAAGAACTATTTATTATTTTACTCTTCTGTGTGGATGTTACAGTTTCTTTGGATGACAATCTTGTGTTGCTTTTAGGGACGTTTTCTTTCTCCCTTGAGCACTCGTTCACCAGCACTGAATGTAGTATCTCGGAGGTGAATGAATTCACTCTTTTCCTTCAATTCCTTGAGTACTTGTGTCTGTCTTGTAACTTAGAACTGAGCTGACAAAAAAATATTGATTTCAGCAAGCTTCATGGGTTAGTTGCCTGCGGTGGGGAAGATGGAGCTGTTGAATGCTTTGACTTGAGAGTGAAATCTTCGGTTGGTAGGATCAATGCTACTGGCAGTGACGATCAGGTACTAGCACTGTATTTTACTATAATGAACAAGCATGGTAGTGCTGATTAAGGGATATTGGTTTAAAGTTCTCTTAGACACACATCCATCTAGAGTTGTCCTAGTTGGTCCACAACTTCTTTTGAGATTGCCATACTTTAGTGAAGATGTTGTAAATTGCTCTTTGATTTTCTTCGACTTCTTAGTTTATCTTATATTGTTGCCAATGCCCAATGGATCTTCATTTTGCTGGCAAAGTTCTTGTTCATGTCTCTAATGCAAGAGCAAACTTTCGAGGTCCTGAGGGATATAGAGCTTGTTGTTTACAAGCAGTAGCATAAAGGGTATCTGGTTAATGAATTGTACTTTCCTTTAGAGTCAGACCATCATTATGCCATTGAATTTTTTCCCGTTGAAGGAAAGACGAGGCATTCTTAATCTCTCTATCTCACACGTACACACACACATAGGCACATTCACTTGATGTCTGTCTAACTTGGAAAAAAGATTTTCTTGCATTAAAATTTAATTTATTCTATCCATTGGTTTTACAGGGGGTTACAGCAATAGAATTTGACGAAGATGCAGGTTTTCAGATGGCTGTTGGAAATAGTGAAGGAAAGGTATGAATATGACTTCTGTTCTGAAAATTATTATCCCCATGCTTAAGTATGTTGAGTGGCCGTACTTCAATTTTGAAAAAATGGTTATACTTAAACTTAAAAGCCACCAAGCAAAACCTGTGCTCCATTTTTGGACTCACAACCTGTGTCAGGTGGATTGGAGTTCTTGAGGCTGTTATGGCCTTCTTTTCTTCTTTGGTTTTTGCTTTTCCCCTCTTGATAAAAATATTTCCATATGCTGTCATTTTGGGATTTTTCAGAGTAAGGGGCTGGAGGCCGCAAAAGAGTTCAATGTTTTAATGTTATTAAACTTTTTCCTTGGATGTTCTTGATGTTGCATCTCCATAATAATGAAATTGCTTTTGTTGTTGATGCTTAATATACAGGTTTTGATCTATGATTTGCGTTCTTGTTCTCCTGTGCAAGTTAAAGATCACATGTAAACCTTCATCCCTAACATTCTTGCTTAGGAACTACTGTCTAATAATGAAATTAAAAGCTAAAATATTTTCTGGCAGGTATGGGAGTCCAATATTGGACATCAAATGGCATCATACTTTAAATTCTGAGCAGACAAAGTTAATTACCACTGACAATCATATTGTCAAAATTTGGGATCCAAATACAGTAAGAATATCTCACCCCCCTCCCTCCTCCTTTTCTTGTACTTCTGTTAATTTGCTTAAAGACCTAATTAATTTATTTGCATAGAGACCTAATATATTTGGTGCAAGAATTATATATAAAAAAATAGTATATGTGCAAGCAAAATAACTAACACAAAGGGAAAATTTTCCGGGTAGACACGAGGTTTGGCTTTTTTGTGGGGTGACCAAACCTCGAGAATTTAGCGTGATAACCATGAGATTTTGACAAATTTCATGTGCTAACTAAACTTGTTTAAAATCCATTAGAGTTTATCTAAAATTACACAAAACAACCCGTAAATTATATTTTTTCACACAAACATCCAATTTTAGTGTTTTGTTTTTAACAAGTCACCCACAACCCTTTTAATTATTCAAGAGGCTACACATTAGTTGCAAATGGAAAGAGTAAAGTAAATTACGCTAAACAGCAAAAAATTAGGGCAGTTTTTACAAGACTTCAAAATTAGGAATAATCATCCTATTTTGGGGTTGTTTTCAAAGACCTACCAATAACCCTCTTACGGATATAAAAAATTACCTAATATTTTGTTTCTCAAACTAAAGCTTATTATGGACAGTGATACGTTTACACTTAGTGTAAACTTTTACCTTTACACTTCCAATTAAAATTTAACACATGGCAGGTTAAAAAAGTCATTGTCTTCCCCATTTTTTTTCTTCCCCGGTAATTACGAAAATCAAAACCCATTTAATGGTGCTTCTCTTCCCCAGGCAAGTTGGAGATGGAAAAAGGTTGGTTTAGTTCATGTTCATCTTCTACCACTTTAATCACCCAAAAAAAAAAAATCTTCTACCTCTTTAATCTAACAAAACAACGGCAACAACAACAATGGTGACCAAATCACCGCATCTCCCTACCTCTTTCACTACTTGATTGTATTGTCGACCACTGCCGATTGATTGACGCTAGTTGACGTAGCTTCCATGAAATTGTTGCGGCTTCAATCTGTCGACCACCGGACCTCGTTGCAGGAAGCCAAACCAAGTTGCTGCTAAACATCGCCTACAAATTCGAGAGGAATAGAAACCCTGCCTAATCTCGCCCATAACCTTGCCCTTTTCAATCTATTTCGGCGAAAATCAACGATATCGTACGAGCTTGCTTCTCTTGCGCTTGCTTGCGCGAAGGACCATTGGTGCCTCTCCCATGGTGGTTTCCTCTCCCATGGCGATTCACTTTTAGAAACTGGGAGTTTTCTTCTTATGAGTTTATTCATTGAGAATCTGAGATATTGTTTTCAATTGAAATCGAAGAGAGTAACAAATTGGTGAGAACCCAAGTTTCAATCATAGCAAAGAAATCCAGAGAGGAGAGGAGAGAATATGAAAGGTTTTCACTTTTCAGAATTGGGGAAAAAGTTACTTTCCTAATTTTCACTTTTCAGAGTAGTATTTAAATATATCTATACGTGGGAGATTCTAATTGGAGGTGTAAAATTATAATTCTACACTTGGTATAAACGTACACTTTTCCGCTTATTATATACGCATAATATATTTTACCCAAAATATTTTAGCATATTTAGAACAATTTTTTATTGTTGTTATTCTAAAATGCATTGAAAGCTGTAGAAATTTATTTCACAGACCTATCAATAACCCTTTTGGGTGGTTTCTTCTACTTCTATTTATATAATTTTTATTGTATAACAAAATACTGTTCTAATCTATGGATTGTTTTTGGTAATTTATTGACTTATTTATGTAGTTAATTTAACATATTAAACATTGAAAGGGTCGTGGTGGTTCTTTGAAACCAAAACTCCAAATTTGGATGGTTTCATGTAACTTCTTAATTTTAGGTGGTTTTGTTTAATATAATAAGTCCTTATGCAAATAATTTGCGCATTGCCCTCTTTATAACTTGAAATTTTTCCGAAACCTCGTGTTACCATGCAAAATTCGTGAAGGTGTAGGTACCACTGTACCACACTATAAAAATCAAACCTCGTGTTGATTCAAATGTTGCTTGGAAGAGTTATATTAAACTTAGTTTCTTAGTCCAAGTGAAGGAAATTACTATTTCTTTATTTCCAGGGGGAAGGAATGACTAGCATTGAGCCAACAGGTGGAGCAATAAATGATGTTTGTGTTTTCCCTGAGAGTGGGCTCATGTTATTAGCTCTGGACTCCAGTATGATACCATCTTACTTTATACCTGCGCTTGGTCCAGCCCCCAAGTGGTGTTCTTCCCTGGAAAACTTGACAGTGAGTGTCTTTTCACTTATAAAGCCATTTCCTAAAGCACAATCACATATTTTTAGTGAGGAAGATTTGGCTGAAACTTGTAACAAGTGCCCGAACTCTCCATTCTGTTTTTGCAGGAAGAGCTGGAAGAGAGTGCACAAGCAACTATATATGAAAATTATAAGTTCTTGACGAAAGAAGAGCTAGAGAGACTGAATCTGACAAATTTGATTGGAACCAATCTTCTTAGGGCCTATATGCATGGTTACTTCATGAAGCACGACTTGTACAAAAAGGTATTGTTCTTTTGATCTCTTTTGGGGACCTTAGGAGGTTATTTCTTTCATATTTGTCTTTTCTCTTGATAATAACTGTGATGCTATCTTTTTTCCTAGAATCACCTTGTAATTGTTCTTTTAAAGTGTCATTGCATGGACGTTTTTGTTTTTACGAAAATAAATAAATATCATTAATACGATGCTTTTTGGATTGATTCAACTTTCAGTAAGGTTGAGGATTTCCCGTGCTTTATAGTATTATGTGTTTTAGCTTTTCCTAGCCTGCATGTATATAATATATGAGCTGATTTAGGTTGTTAAGGTCATCCTCAACTATTAACATTTGTGACTGGTATGGTTTTTGCCTTTGCAGGCCAAGTCTATTGCAGATCCAGATTCATATGATGCATACATTGAGCAACAGAAGAAGGAGAAGCTTGAAAAGACTTTTGCTAACCAAATTACGGTGTGCCCCCAACCAAAACTAATCTAATTCTTTTCACTAATGGAAGATCTCCTTGTCAGCATTCCTGTATTCCTTGCAAGAAATTTGTCCTTCTGCATATTTTCTAACATGCAATTACTATGTCAGTTTTTGAATTTAATCCTGTTATTTTTAATGATTCTTGTTTTTGATTATGCTTTTTGAATTCATGGTTGTTAATCCTTTTGGTTCAGGGTTGTGTACGATCTTTGCCCGTTATCAAAGCATTATCCCTCTACGGCCTGTATTTTCTCAAATACTCAGTATTAGGCATGCATTCATTTTAAACGGATGCCTTTTGGGCGGGGGGAAATGCATACAATTAGTTGATCCTTTTGGGTCAGGGTTTTGTACAACCTTTGCCCGTTGTTAATGCATTATCCCTGTCGGGCCTGTACTTGCGACTTACCCATGTGCATTTTTGAACTGCAACTTTTGGATGCTGATGGGTGTCAATAAAATTACTTAGTGTTAGGCATGCAGACATTTTGAAAGCTGCCGTTGGGGCATGTGTTTTAGGGACTCTTTTTATGCTATGGGACGAAGTTTATGAAGCTTTAGCTTTAAATGTTGAGGTGGACTTGTTTCTTCTGAATGTGTAAGTAATTTACTTGTTTCTCTTGCAGATAAAGAGAAAGTTACCAAAAGTTAATAGGAAATTGGCAAGTGCACTTCTCGGAGAAGAAGAAGAAAGGACTGCTGCTGATGCTGATGCTGATGCATTTGAGAAAATACCCAAGAAAAAGAAAAAACGCAATAGTGAGATACTCAAGGATCAGAGGTTTGCTGAACTATTCAAGCGCAAGGTAAGTGCTCTGAGTTGTCCATCGTGCAGTTATCATCGATGTGCCAAACTTATCACATTAATTTCCTATTTGATAGTTGCTTTCAGGCTTAGCTTATTCAATGAACTGTTTCTGTATATTAATGTGTTTCTGTAATTTTTCCTTTTCATGGGATCCAGGACTTTTTAATTGATGAACAATCGGAGGAATACTTGGCTACGCATCCTGGATTGAAGAACCAGGCTACCCCGATTGAGGAGCACTTTGAGCCTGTTGATGAGGACATTGATGAATCTGATGCCTCGTCTGCTTCCAAAGATGATGCATCTGATGAGGAAGGTAGAGCTAGAAAGAAACGCGGTGGACCAAGGTGAGTTCTTGTGCCTATATTATGCTTCAAACTCAAAAGACTAGGCAGTAATCTTGCATCGACTTGTGCTGAAATTTTGGAAATGTTCGAATGCATAAAATACAAGATTGGAGCTATGTTAGGTGAAATGAAATTGTCCGTAGACCATTCTGAATTCCGCAATCAAGTTCTTGGAAGTACAAATTATTTTCCCAGTGTAAACCCTCAAAGTCCACTATTTTTACCCCATGTAATTTTCTGTTTGTGATCATTTCAGATTGTATGAGGTCAAGGATGAACGTCATGCTGATGCGTTCTTCAGTCAAGCGTCACTGGCAAATGAGGACTCCCTTCCCTTAGGGGAGAGGGTAGCGTCTCTCCGAGATGACCATCAGGGCACTCGTTTTGGCAAGCATGTGAAGGTGGGTCCTGGAGGCTCTAGGGAGATTTCTTTTGTCGCTAGAAGTTCAGCCAAATACAAGGAAGATGAAGAGGATGACAGGCGTGGGAAGAGAAGGGGGGTTCAGTCATTAGGTCTAAAGGGCCCTCCACCAAGGTTCCAAGGCGGAGGAAGGGGGGGAGGTGGCCGTGGAAGAGGCAGAGGAAGAGGTCGAGGTCGAGGTAGACGGTGAGACCAGTCCTATTCACTGGATCTAAAGGGACCCCCATCAAGGGTCAAAGGCAAGGGGGAGAGCAGCTGACCCTGAAAAGCCGAGGAAGAGGGTAAGGTGGAGAGGTATAGACGATGAGACCAGTCTCATTCACGAAATGTCTATAATATCGATTAGGCGGACTGTAGGCAAGGTGGTTCCAAGTTTCACCAATGTTTACAATGTTGCAATGTGTAAACTGTTGAGTCATGAAGATGCAAAGAAAGGGAGAGGGTCCAAGAAATAGTTATAGACGAGTTGGAGACATGTTGAATGCAATTAGAAATACACACCTTTTTTCTTCTTCCTATTAATCAATGCTTATGTTTGATCAATTTAGTGAATTGTGAGTTCAAGTTTTATCTATTTTAAGATTCGAGTATTTGATACGCTCGCTTGTTTGGAACTTTTTTCAAATGCATGTAGTACCCAAAAAAAAAACCTCTCCAAATAATAATAACTAAAATGGTAATTCAATTGATGGAAATTGACTAAAATTTGATAAGATTCATTCAAGTATTGTGAATTATGATGCATTTAAAGATTTAAAAAATGCGGTCTTAACTTTATTAGGATCACAATATATTTGAGTAAAAACTATTTTCATTTTCATTTTATGAGATTTTGACATATTTTCGTGGACTAATGTTTTGGAAAAAGTATAAAAATCTGGAATGTCAAAAAACCCCGAAAAAATGTCATATTCCTTACAATAAGACTTACAGACACATGATTTCAAAAAAAAAAAAAAAGACTTACAGACACATGCTCGATATTACTGTTGAAACAGGAGGCCCGTTGATCCGATCAAAAATTTCGAGCACTTGTTCAAAAGCTAACTTCCATAGCTATAACTTTACTAGGGATGACTTTATTGAAATCCTCCCCTAAGATACCAAAAAGATTATTTTTCTATCAATTTGTAATCAGAACAAATTAAAGGCTTTTCCAAAGGGGTAGTCCACGAAAATCGCAAAATTTCAAAAAAAATAGAAATCCAAAATTCGTTGCTCGACGTCCATAAAACACCCACCTGGGATGTAAAAATAAAATCCCCGGAATGGTCATATTCCTTACAATTGGACTTACATACACATGCTCAGTATTTCTGTCGAAACAGGAGGTGCGTTGGTCCGATCATAGATTTCGAGCACTTGTTGGAAAGCTAACTTCAAGGGCTACGGAATTAATAAGGATGGCTTTTGTGAAATCCTCCTCGAAGATGCCCAAAAAATTATTTTTCTATCAGTTTGTAATCTTGACAAATTAAAGGTTTTTTTCCAAAGAGGGTAGTCCACGAAAATATCAAAATCTCAACAAAAAAAATCTAAAATCTTTTACTCTAGGCAAGATGTGATGCTATTAAGGCTACACGTTCATAAAACACCAACACATTTCTTTTTATTGAACGAGAAGTTAACGTTTTTTAGTTAAAAACTAACGAAGAGGCATGCATTTGGTGAAAAATGAAAACCTCAGGGTTATTTGACGAAATGTGTCAAACTGTTGTACACCACACGAAACACCTTTTACTTCAAGGCTACCGCGTGAAATTTACGGGATTTTTTTAATATTTGAGTTGGATATATCGAAAGACTTCCCATGTAGTGTCGTAGCCCTTAAAAATAGTTTTCTCACAATAGCTCAAGCGCGCATATTAATCGGACTAATGTATTTGAACTTTTTTTAGATTATATTTATAATTGACGAAAATCTTTAGATATCTAAAAAAATTCAAAACAACATTTATGTGGTTTGTAAACATTAACACTCGCAAGATACAAATATTGTGATGTATCAAGGGATTTAAGGTAGAAAAATTGTGGTTTTGAGAAGATATATAAAGGATCTTTTTCAGAGACGGGCTTGGGCAAGTTAAGGATTTTTTTTCAAGAAAAAGTGTCAAAAAGGGATCTGTCATCCAAACAGAGTCCCTTAGAATAAGAGCTAGCTCTCAATAGAGGATGAAGCGGAGATAACTTGGACGTGATAAAGGCAATAACAGGAGCTAAAGCACCACAAATCTGAATACCTAAACCGAGTGATGGTTCAATCTGAAAGCAATTGGCATTTGATGAAATAGCCTACCTTGTAACGTACATGTGAAGGTAGGCGAATGAATATACTTACTGCATCAATCTTTCTTTTAAAACATGATAGAACCGGAGGAAACAGAGGGAACAACTGGATCTACTTATACAAAATTGTTTACTTTCAAACTCAACAAAACTATACTTAAAAAATAAAGATAGAAACTAATTAACTAGAGACGAAGGCGGAGTAGTAGCCAACGCCGAGAGGCGCCTTGGTCGGAAAACAAGCCAAGTAGAACAAAGCGGCCATGATCACAACCGGAACAAGTAGAAGCAACAGCGGTGGTGGTGGAAGAGGCGGAAGCAACGGTGGCAACACTAGTAGGAAAACCGTCACTATGATCATCACCCAAAGGGAGGAGAAACCGCTGTGGCATCCGATCATGCATACAAATACGCTATGAAATGAAGAAGAAACCGCGGTGGCGGACACGGCGGCTGATCAGGTGGATGTGGATCTGAGAGAGACATATTGCATGACTGGGTGTACATACATATATATATATATATATATATATATATATATATACATAAAGACAGATGGAGGAATTGGGTGTGAAAAGACACAAATAAGGAGGAGGGGGAAGGGGGTGAAGGTGGGGATGTTTGGGATATTTGAGGGTCCAAACAGGTGTGGGAAAATGTCAATTAAGTGTACACATGACATGTCTGATGTCCTCCACAATTCAATTTCAATTTCTAGGGTTTTTTCTATGTACCTTTTTGTCACCCACTGGCCGCTGTGGGTGTGGCCTGTGTTGGGTGTCTTAATTCAAGTAACCTTAATTTTGCATAGAGATGGATGTGCATCCATAGATAGATAGATACATTGTTTCAAATGTGACGTTTTTATTATGTAGACAAAATCTATCATATACGGTTGGTGAATCTAGGCATCTAGCTACCTCCAAATCAAATCCTCATCAAATGTATTTGCTTTTTAATGCATTTACCATTCACCTAATTCTGAATTATAATCAAACCCTCATCAAATGTAGTTGGATCTTCAAAAGCCCAATAATGAACGAGCAGAAAGGGGTCACAACAAGTCATTGGGCCTTTGGCCCAATTTTTTCATGCAACCACTTGCCTATGATTTTTTTTTTATGGATCAAACTTTAACTTGCCTATGATTTTATTGAATTAGAATAAAAATATCGTATTTTCAGAGGGCTTGTTCAATTCAGGTTTGGAATGGGTCTTATTCAATAATCCCTCCATTAAAAAAATACTACCTCCGTTCCAAAATACATGGGCTTTTCCTTTTTGACACGTTTTTTAAGAAGTGGAAAACTCTATGAAATATTATTTTTTTAATCAAATTTTTTATATCATTTGATACTTATTACTAATAATTATCAAATGATATAAAAAATTTGATTAAAAATTTAATATTTCATAGAGTTTTTCGCTCCTTAAAAAGCGTGCCGAAAACTAAAAACCCATGTATTTTGGAACGGAGGGAGTATAAGTTTTATAATTTTTTTAACGGAAATTTCGCGACGTGCCCATGAGGTATTGCAATTTTCGCGAGGTATACAACTTTTTTGCATATTTCGCGTGGTACCCTTGACATTTTGAATTTTTTCGCCTAACACCCTTCCTGGTTAAACTTAACGGATCCGGGTGAACACCGTTAATTTTGAAATTAAAAAAAAAAGAAAGAAAAAAAAAGAACGGATGTTCATCTTCCCCAAATTCCTCGTTTCAACGCCTTCTCCTCGCCCTCGCCCTCGCCCTTTTCCACCGTTTCTCTCTTACTCCCCCCGCCGCCTTCGTCAACCCTCTCTTCGACAATTCCGGCGAAGATTCGCCCATCCTCGAGCAAGACAGTCTCTTGAAGACCTTCTTCTTGGTGCTCTTCTGGGCGTCCGTCTCCCTCGCCTTCTCCAAGGACGTCGAAACCGTCGCCACCGCCGCTTAATCGGCTACGCCCTCTGCTCCTCCCTCCTCGCCATCATCAACAAGTTCGCCATCACCAAATTCCCCTTCCCCAGCCGCCTCACCGCCCTTCAATACTTCACCTCCGCTCAAAGCCAACTCGTTTTGAGTCGAATCGGTGGATTTGGGGGCTGAGTCGACCGAGGGTTTGAGTTTCGGTGGTGAGTCGGCGGAGGCGGTGTAACACCCCCTTTTATAACCCGAGGGAATGTCACAGCGCCAGTGATTACTCGGACTTTAATGTCTTTGTAACCACCTTAGGCATATAGGGACATGCAACCATGCTCCCATAAACAAGATGATAATAACTAATACATAAATGAAATACAATTAAATAGCGTAAGGCTTGAAATATAAAAATAACTCTTTATTGATATGTCCTCGAAAATTTAGGATTTAATTACAAATTGAGAACAACACAGCGGAAGACTTTTAAATAAAATAAAACAATAAAACTCTTATACAACATATCTAGGACTTTTAAAATTTAAATACAATGTTAAAAGTAACTTAAATGTCTTCTCAACTTCTCTTCTCTTCTGAGACTCGACATAAACCTGCGAAAACTGGTCTGGCATCCGGAATGAAGGACACCAGCCATCCAAATATAGGGCGGTTAGTTCGCAAGAACTAGCAAATGACGGCTCGAAAACTGGGACAACCTTGGATTCAAGTGACCATGAAACGGTAAGAATTAAATCCAAATGAGATTATTAAGAATATTTTATGTGAAGGCTTAACATTTTAAGACATGACTCATGTGACATGGATAATCCAGTAGGATTGAGTAACAAAAGATGCGAGCGTCAAGCACTCTTAGGAACCATACTCCGAGTACGAATGGAATATGATACAACGCTACTTGTAATCACCGAAAAAGAAAACACTTTTTAAAGTATTACTTCACTCACTTCCTCACGTTGAATAGCTTAAACACAAAGTTACACACTTAACACGTTTACGACTTTTATTATCAGTTGAAAGATTAACACACACAATATTTGTTATAATATGATACCGGCCCCGCTCTCACTAGCAGATAGCAGCCTACTACCGGAGGTAGTTTAACATTTCTCTACGGAAATGATGATACCGGCCCCGCTCTCACTAGCAGATAGCAGCCTACTACCGGAGGTAGTTTAACATTTCTCCACGGAAATGTGTTAGTTTCATGAAACCCTTTATAGACCGGGCACACACAGTCCCGACCTGTTTCCATTATTTTTATTACTTTACATACTGCATTCACTTTACTCTGCATTGATTGACACATTTTATTTGATTGATCTTGATTCAATTGAGTTCCAATCGTAACACACAATCCTCACATTGTTAACTATTTACTTAAGACATTCTAGGTGATCACACAACACAATATAACCCATGTTATTTATAGGTAACATGGATGCCAAATGAAATTAAAGCAATTAAAATAAAAGGATGGAAACATCAAAGAAAAGGCATGTTCCATACCTAACCAATTAGCATGAAAAAAACAAGAATAAATCATGCTTTAAATAAACGGTGGGTAACTATATTATTATCTTATCTTAAGTTCACCCAGTTAAACTTGCCAAATTCAAACTGAACGGTAAATAAATCACACAAGCAGGTGAATTGCAATTTATTTTATTTAACTTGGCAAGCAATCAAAGACGGGAAAACGAACAAGACACGAAGGCACCAATTGAGCAGAAATGCTCGGAATGTCACTTGCCTTATTCGTCTTGTTGGATTTCGGTACCAACTATGGACTTGAAAGTACTTGTGACGGAGTTGACGAAGTCTACGGTCGAATCTATATGTATGAAATACAAGGCACAAAGAATGATTTAATAATTGAAATTTTAATAAACGGAATTGACTTGTTTAATTCGACTAAGAATCGAATTAATTTAAAGAGTCGGAAGCAATACCAAAATGATCTTCTTGGGAATCTTGAATCATTGAGGACGGACAAGGATTCGATGATAACGCTGCGAATTACGGAGGTTACGCAAGTTAGAATAACATCTAAAACTGCAGGATGATTTCTGAAATTTTAGAAACTAAAACAGGGGCATATTTTATAAAAACAGAAAGTGTGGGAGATTAGGCGTAAATAACCTTCTTCAATCTCCCACCCGACGGTACGTGCCCAGCGTTTTTCCGGTGAGGTTCCGGTGAGGCTTCGGCGAGGCGTAGCGGCTTCGATGGTGTTCGGAATGACACGCGACTGGTGGCGGCGCTCTCGTGGCGATGAGGCGCTCCTCCCTGGTGGTCCTGGAGGCAGCGGCAGCGGTTGGAAGCGGCGGACGAGTGCGGCTCCGGCGGGGTTGAATCGAAAATAGGGTATTCGAATTCGGGATATTTTTGTGAAACTTTTGTGAAGGGGATTGTCGATTAAGGTGTTTAAAACACGATGAACTAGTTTGAGAGCTCGGATATGGAGAGGAATGGTGGTGGTGTGCTTCGAAAGTGATCCCGAAATGGGTATTTATAGGAGGAGGATTTGGGGACAGATTTGATTAAAATGAATCCGAAAATCGATTAGATAAACACTACCAATGCTACCCCAATCTTCAATTTGCTGAGATTCGTCCCGAATTGAGCGGATTTGGATGAGCTTCGAATTTGGGGATAAGTTCGTTCGGTTGTGGTTCGATCCCGAATCTCCAAATTGGTTGGAGTAATCTCTTTTCCAACGGGTAGGAAACATTCTAGAAACAAAAACGGTGAGATTCGGGCGAGATTTGAGGGAGTGAAATTTCACATTGTGCAACAGTGTGTCGACCGGCGGGAGGTTTAAGACAACGGTTCAGGGCCGGTCCGGTTTTATTTTGCTGGTTCGGTTCACGTGAACCCAAAGGAAACCGGTTCAGTCCTTAAATACATTGTTTTACCTATTTATAAATATATGCATATCCGAAATTTTATTTATTAAAATTCTTCATAAGTTAAATAATAAAAATAACAAAACACTTAATGAAATACGTTTTATTTTGCATAACACAATTTTCTAAAACGTTATATTAAATACTTTTCGCAAATTAAAATAAATTATAATTACGAATCCTCCCTTATTTTTCAAGAAAATATATCACTTAGTCTCAAAACAATATAACTTAAAAACCTATTTATTTACTATATATGCACATAAGATGAAATATCTTTAAACTAGTTATAAAACTTTATACATATTCTGTTTAAAAGAAAAAAAATATTTCTAAGTTCAAAATAGAATACTTACCTTTTATTACCAAAATTATATTTACTTAAAAAGAAATACCCAAAGATAATTTGGGGTATTTCAGGCGGGAGGTGGGAGGTGGCGGTGAGTTGTAGTGGCCCTCGGCAACGCCGGTGAGTTGAACATTCACCCTTCGCGGGCTCTCTCACCCTCCTCTCCGAGTCTCCGATGAGCCCCCTTCCGACCGTTGCCTCCTTGCCCTCGCTCCACCTTTGCACGGCGTCGCAGACAGAGGAATCGTCCGACTGTAGGGGCGGGGTTCCTTTTCTTCAATCTTTTGTTCAGCATCCACCATTAGATGGAATTCAAGTAATTTTTATCCAAATTGAACCCTAATTAAGAAATTGAGAAATTAGATGCCAAATCAGACGCAAATTGATGTTATTTGCTCCCCTCCTTAAGAGGCTTGTCTCGAGGAGCTCCGTCTGAAGGCAATACTCCCTCGCCCGGAGGTCGTCATCCTCGCCGGGGTCAGATTTCGTCGTTCTCTTCGCTTGTCTGTTCTTTCTTTCTCTCTTTTTTTTTTTTCCAAAATTGAAAACTAACGGAAGTCTGTTAGATTTAACAAGGAAGGCATGAGACGAAAAGTTTGAAAACCTCAGGGGCACCACGCGAAATATGCAAAAGAGTTGTATACCTCGCGAAAATTGCAATACCCCAGGGGTACCTCGTGAAATTTCCGTTTTTTTTTTAAATTAAAAACTATATAAAATATTAATTTTTTATACTTAAATATTTATTACCTTTTTTTTTGTTTGACTTAAATATTTATTACTAATAAATAGTTAAAAAATTATATTTTATTATTTTAACTATTCATCACATTTTTTGAGAATGATGTGGGTGCAGCATAACTTTAAATGTGGACGTGTTTATTTATTCATGTAATGCAAGTTGCGAGTTGCGTTCGGTTGGAGAATTAAAGCCCGACCAAACTGGCATAATAACAAATTGGCCATTGGGGTACTCCCTACCGCGCGATTGACGTGATAGGTGATATAGTATGTTATATTGTACTCTATATTATGTAACATATATGTTTTCTTATTAAGTAACAATTCGAGCTCAGACATATCTGAAATTTGAGAGGTCAACAGATCAGTTGATGGAAAAATCGTTAAAACATACCATAAAACCGAAAATAATGGAAAAAAGGCTCAATCTACACGTAGCATGCACTCTGAAAAGACCGAAACTAAACAGACCTAAAACCGTAACGTTGAGGATGCCGACGAAGAATGAAGCCAAACACCACCAAAGAGAAGCATTGCAAGTCAGTGGTATAGCAGGACTCTAACTCCTGTAGGCAATGAAGACGAAACTCCAAGGACTATTCTCCCGGAAACGGAGTCGCCCTTAGCAACACACTACCACGACCCCAACCTGCCCTGACTCCGAACGCTGCAAACCCAACCAGGTTGTAGAACTCTCAGAAACATCACAAATAGAGTCACACGCTACCCGAAAAAAACACCAAAAAACCGGTCAATCATGATGCGGATTTCAACACTCATAAGACGAGGGATATTAAGCCTTGCAAGCAAGGGATTATAACCTTTTCGAGTTAGTTTTCAAAGATAAATAAAAGATCCCAAATTTTTTTTGATTTTATAATTATTACAAGTAATATATGTGAATATATATACATATATATAGAGAGAGGATGGATCAAATGTTAACAAGCCTTATTGTGTTTTGTGTTAACAGATCTCGACCATTGAATTGAGTGAAATCAAAGGACTAGATTAATTGAGATTTTCATAATTTTTAAAATAAAAAATAGTGGGCCCCATGAGTAAAATTAATCCAATCTCTTCCGATAGAGCGTGTTAATCCAATTCTTCAAATATCTAAAAATCCACCCAAATCTCTTTCTCTCCCAACCCTAGCAACCTCTGCAAACAATTGAACAGTTATCGGCGTCGCTCACCATCTCTTTCGCATCCATGGTCGAGCTCAACCAATGCCTCTGATAGAGTCTATTTTAGTCTGGTTTTTAGTATAGATTCGCATATTAATTTAGAGCATATTTACATATTTTATGGTTAATTTGTATTATTTGGTTTTCGGAGTCTACACTCGTATTTTATTACATTTCAGGTATTTATGGGCTGGATCGTTTGAATTTGGAAGTTGATGATAACTTACGGGGTTAATATGCAATTTGGAAGGAAGGATGGGCCGAGCTAAATTCGTACGGTCACCTATTGAATCGGAGGAGAAAGATGGCGCGCAGCTTTATATATTCTACTCCGTATTAGATAGATAGATTAGGTAGATAGATTATATTAATATTATATAGTATATATATTAGATGGATAGACTAGGATATTACTCCGTAGTTTATATTATATATATACATTCATACGGCACTCTAGAAAAAGGCCGATACGGAAGGAGGCCGAACATACGTAACCGGCCGAGGCCGACTTTAGTTCCCACTCTTAACCCTAATTGTGTTTTGTTTTATTTTTATGGAGACCTAAACTCTCCCGTTTTATCTACAATTTGAAGTTTTGTTTGGTTTGATTGTGAGTTCTGAATCTTATTCCTTATTTCCTATATTGAATGTTTCGACTTCTTTGTGCTTGAATGTTTGATTGTTTTATTCTATCTCGACTGATCAACTTGGTAGAATCAATTCAATTGCTAGGGTTTTGTAGATTCCTGATTGTGAACCTTAACCCAAGTGGCAAACTTATCCCTTTAGGGCTGATTGAACTAATTGGATGGGTAGGAAGTTGGATGTGTTGTTAAATCCTTCTTTAGGGACTGGAAATACCTTAGTTAATCTCTGGTCTTAAAGCTATCAATTGGGTTAAATCCTTCTTTAGGGACTGTTCGATTGATAAGGGTTTCTAGGACTGATTGGACTAGTAACTATATTAGGTCGGGACAAGGGCATTCATAGGAATCATAAAAGGACAAGAGGAAGTTACAATATCAATTCAACCAAATAAAGTGGATAGTTGTAGGTAGAACGATTTTCTCTAAATTGCTTCGCATTAATTTGTTTATAGTTTATTTTATTTTCTTTCTTATTTTCATCACCCAAAACTCCCCGTTTCATATCAATTGATAAATAAACTTAACTTAGGAATAACTTGATTCTCTGTGGGATCGACTCGTGCTTACCACGCTACATTAGTTAGGTAGGTTCGAAATTATTTTGATACGGTTAACGCGACTAAAAACCGCTCATCAGCCTCTCTAACAACAGGTCCAGTGGATGTGCAGTTTCGGCTACCAGTCGGCGGCGAAGCGAGAGTTCGAAGTCGGTGTCGAATTGAGGGCGACCAGCTATCGTTGGTAATGGACGGGGCGCTCACAGAAGTCGAATTTGGCTCGGGGATTTCATGAGTTGTGTATTTTGATTTTGAGATATAGTAGTTGGGGATTGGACGAGGCGCTCTCGGAAAACTACGATTCGAGCTCTCTCGACGCCAACGACATGTGGTCTTCATATTCGTCTGCATCGGCGAGGTCAAAGAACATCGTCTCCGAGAGGAATCGCTGGAAAAAGCTCAACGAGCGGCTCTTCGCTCTCCAAGCGATCGTTCCTAACATTAGCAAGGTCAATTTGTTCTATGTCCTTCCACAAATATTTCTCAATTGAAAATTCGATTTGATTCCTTGAACGCCTAATTAAAACTAGGTTGCTTTAGACTTGCAGTTCATATTTTTAATCGATTGCCTTTTATTTTTTTTCTCTTTCACATTTACACGATTTGTAGAGATCTGGCGTTTGCATTTGGATGTATCTTCACACTCCACGTGATTTATTTACTAATTAACAAAAGGAGTTATTCGACGATGAAGTGCTTTGGTGTCTAGCGTATTGATTGAAAACTCCAATCTTATAAAGTGGTCATTGGTGCTCAAGACCATGAGTGGTCTTCTACGTTTGATATATACATTTTTTTTTTACTATTCGGCAAGTTCAGAGTAACTATTCATTTATAATAAGAAATTATTCATATGTAAGTGGGTAATTAGAAGTGGAAAATCAAGAATTATATTTACATACTCTTTCAACTTAGCGAATAATTACTATCAACGTATCGAATAATTACTATCAATCTAGCAAATAGTTGCAAAATTGACTAACCCTTTTGTTATTATCTAAACAATAACTCCTCTTTACAAACGAATAATAACGATTAATTTGACGAATAATTACTATTAACCTAGCGAATAGTTGCAAAATTGACCAACCATTTTGCTATTATCTAAATGATAACTCTTCTTTACAGACGAATAATAACGATCAATTTGACGAATAATTACTATTAATCTAGCAAATAGTTGCAAAATTGACCAACCCTTTTATTATTATCTAAACGATAACTCCTTTTTACACACGACTATTCGGCAAGTTCAGAGTCACTATTCGTTGATAATAAGAAATTATTCATATGTATGTGAGTATTTAGATGTGGGTTTATTGAAATTCAAACTCTGTTTAAAATTGTTCATAAATTTATCGAATATTCGTCAAATTCACAGTCATTATTCATTGATAATCTGGAATTATTCGATAGTTTGTTCATTGTTATTCATCGAACACACAGTGTAAGCGAAATCTCATCCTCCCTACCAAAAAAAAACGTTCTCTAAAAAAAAGCAACACACGCGCTTTCCTCTAGCAAGTTGTCTATAAAAGTGGTGGGGTCTACTATTTTTTTTAAAAAAAAATAAAAGGGGAAAGTCTCAATTAATCTCACCCCTCAATTTCTAATCCATCAATGGTCTATATTTGTTAACACAAAACACAATAAGGGGTGTGTACACATGACCCAATCTCTCTCTCTCTCTCTCTCTCTCTCTCTCTCTATATATATATATATATATATATATATATATATATATATATATATATATATAACCGAAATCATTAGGTTCGGTTCGGTTATTTGCCGGTTCGATTTTAACATAGTTGAACCGAATTTCCTTAAAAAGAATTTTTTTAAAAAAAAATCTTTTAAAAAAATTCAATTTAACACAAACCGAACAAAAAATAAATAAATGTATTAGTGTATATATGTGTGTGTATACACTGTATATATATTAATATATATGTATATATACACACTACACCCTACACAAAAAAAAAATGCGTATTAGTGTATATATATACAATGTGTAGTTAGTGTACATATATGTATTTATACACTTTATATATGTGTATATATAAAGTATACAAATATATGTATATAATTTATGTAGTGTATAAAAAGTAATATATATATTGGAATATTTAAAAAAAAATCGGTTTAACACAAACCGAAACCGAAAAATGAAAATTCTCGAACCGAAAAACTTCGGTTCGGTTCGGTTCGGTTTGTGTTGTTTCGGCCCAAAAATCCGGTTTGGACCGAATCATGCACATCCCTAGTCGGAGCCGGTGTATTGGTGGCAGAAATTGAATATTAATTTCAAGCTAATTAATGTAGTGGATTGGTGGCTTCTAGAGGAGACTTGAGGCTCCACGAGGAGATTTGGGGATCCCGGATGAGGGTTCGGGTCTCCCAACAGAGAGCGTTTTCCATGTATCACTTGTATGGTTGAAACCATTGTTGAGTACGATATGTATTTGTAAGACCCGTGGTCTTAAGAGGCACCAGTCCATGCCACTTAGTCCTCTCAGGTCCGTTATCCTCACTTGGAGCCTAAAAAAAAAGAGCCGAACATACTGTCAGCGAACCTTCGAGCCCGGAGTCGGCTCTGATACCATCTGTAGGACCCGTGATTTTAAGAGGCGTCAGCCCATGTCACCTAATCCTCTCAGGTCCGTTGTTCTCACTTGGAGCCTGAAAAGGAAGAGCTCTTGTGACATGAGTAGGACTTGAATCACTTATAAATCACTGTCAACATCCTTATAATATCTGATATGGGACTGGGGTGTTACAATATTTACATATATAAAAATCCAGTTGTTGTTGTGTTTTTTTTTTTCCAGATTCGTTCTCGCACCAAAAGAAGCCAGAAGAAACTGCGTAATCACCTTTCTAGGCAGCAATCTCCGATGGCAAGGAGAAGCACCCGGAGATGCCGAAGATGGAGGGGAACGAAACAAGCAACCAGTCCATCGACAAACCACACAGCCGAACACCATTGGCGAGAAACCTAAGCAAGGGACGAATGAAGACCCGGAGAGGGCGAAGGACCCCCAATTGAAAGCTAAAGCCGGTTACATAGACCCGAGAACCCGAGCGCAACCGGCGACCAAACCGAAAGTGGAGAAGGAAGATGAGATTTGGGTGAGGGGTACGGTACACATTTAGGGTTACACAAACCACCCCGAATCGAGACAGAAAACAAACTGAAGGCAAGTCTTTCGACCACCACCGACCAAAACGATAGCGAGAAGGAGCGAGGTTGTCGAAAATGGAGATGAGGAGGAGGATCTGCAGAGAGTTGGTTGAAGACAATGTAAATTGGGGCCGGCGTGTGGCCCCTAAGAGCCGGCGTGTTCTATTTGCCTCAAAGAGATTTTTTTTTCTTTGTAGATTCATATTCGTATAACAAATCTGGTTATTAAACTAAAAACTTAGCAATTGAGATTAAAATTAATTTATGATTATTCGGTGGCATTGGATAATTATTAATTGAAATGAAATTATTCGAGAGTACTAATGATTATTAGTGCTGTTATTCGAGGCGAACAAGCCAAGTACAAACACGGATGTAGAGGCGGGCTAGGGTTCGCTCCAACCCACCCCATTATAGTTCCGTGCATGTGTGTATACCAACTTGTATTTGTATATATCGATTTAAATAATTACGTACTGGAGTACTTAAAATACATATAGATCGACATTTATTGAAGTCCGTAACAACACAACACATAAGTCGAGTGAGGTTCATCTTAAAACTAATTGGCAATATATAAGAGGAGTAATCCGCTAGTTTATACTAAGACTTGACCATTCATACCTATTTTAAATGTGAAAATGTGGTACTTTTTTAGTCCCTTTACCTTCTCTCAACAACCTTACAAATTAAATACGACCTAATAAATTAAATACGACCTAATAAACCGAGTCAATATATAATGGCGACGAACGTGGCTATGTATTACTCCGTATGTATATATACTTATATAGAGGTAGCTGCTAGTTGTCTGTACGAAGCAGACAAATTACCATAAATTCCCATCACCTTCAAGCTTCTGGATGATTGAAGTCATACATGCCACTTAATAATTAGCCTTTTCTATTTTTCAGTTCAAACATGCCTAGCTAATTTGTACGTACCCTGGCCTCGTCTTTATTTTCCCACTTTCCCGACCTATATGGCTATATATATATATATTTCAATTTCAATTGTGCTAGGCGCTAGCTAGAAGAGCTAGTATCGATCGATCAGGTGTTAGAAAATACGTACATAAAAACGGCAAAAGAAATAAAATTGAAACCTTCACTTTATTAGGTTGAGATCGATCGATGGTGAAATTTATGGTACGTACGTCTTAATGAACTGCAGATATATGAATCCAACGATCCATACATATGATTAATGTAAGTATTCGATAACAGCGTGCGTACAATTGGTATGTCAATTAGGATATTACTCCGCACTCCGCAGTAGTTAATTAGTGTACCTATCTAATTCAATATTTTTGCATTCACCTCCGGCATCAATTTTTTCAACACTACGTCAGACTCAGTACTTACGTAATCATCAATTACGCATTATTCCATCAAATTGGACCATTCCATTCCCTCTAATTAGACCTGACCAAACGCGTGTAGGCCTGCTCGACCCGCATTAGTGGAATGCGGGTGGGTTTGGACATGGGAAAAAGTCCGATTTAGGGAGGAGGCCGGAGGGGAGGAGATGAGGTGCAAGACTGTGGGAGAGGAGGCTAGTGAACATGTGTCATATATGGACTCATGGCGGAGGACGAGGCCGGATGGGAGGCGATGAGGGAGGAGGACATCCTTTTTTTTCATTCACAAATTGAAAAACAAAGAATTTTAACTCCGCATTTTATCCGGAATTGCTTTCTTTCTTTTATTTTTTCCTCTTCAAACTTGAGATTTTCCTAATAAAATGCGACATAAAAGCGTATTTTTCTGATACATCTGACAAAAAATATTCAATTTTGTAAATAAAAATGTGAATAATAACCACTCAACCATGATCGATCAGCAAAGTCCGGCACCATATATATCTAGCTAACAAGAGGTAACACACAACTCAATGGATATGAAGTAATATTACAGTACAACAATATATATACGTACATAAATGTATTTTGTTGTTTAATTCACATATATATATATATATATATATATATATATATATATATATATATATATATATATATATATATATATATAGATAGATGAGAGTGTTTTTTGTTTTGTTTGGTTATTTTTGGCATATATGCATGGATACATATATGGATCTATAGCTAGCTAGCTATAGTAGTACCACACACTATATATTATAACATGATCGATGACTGCTAAAAAGATGAAGAATCGGATTGCAAGTTGCAGGATGGGGCTGGTCGATCGGTTAAACTACGTAATTTAATTTGCTATCTACTACCTTCAATTATTGTTTGGAGGATATTAAAAGGCCGGGGACTTTTTTCCCACCATAAATTATTTATATGATTCCATTAATTATCAATGCCGATCCTCTATATATACATAATACATATGTTGAGTGCAGATAATCCCTCTGATAAAAAAATATATATTTTTTGTCTGATATAGAAACATATATAGTTTTCTGAAACACTCTTTTGGAAAATTAATTTTCGTTTTCTGTTTATTGTTCTAATTTTTTTAGGATTAATATTGCATTGAAACTATGAATTTATTTTACGTTTTGGTTTCTTATCGGGACACATGCACCTTTAAAAAATTGGGGGAAATAACTTATTTATTACAGTAATATTTTTTATTTTATTTTAATTATAAAAACTAGGATTTTTTTTATTTAATTTATGTGAGTACACTCTTATTTATTACAATGATCTAAAATGACAGTTTTTGAATAAAATATTTTTCTTTAGGGAAAAGATCAAATGAATTATCAATTATAAATTAAATTCCAAGGTGTTTCTGAAATTCAGCATTGATATAGCTAGCTATGAAGCTATAGTTATGTATTTAGCTGCAGTAAAACTAGTAAATATATGAATATTGATGCATGCTTTGCTGAATATCAAATATATCCGACGTGGGGGCCGGGCAACGCACACCAAGCGCAAACGCACTAACCAAACCGAGTGAGGTTCCATCCTAAAACCAATTGGTGTTAGGTGGGGTAGCCCACCGGCTTATATGCAAGGTTTGGATACAATTTCTAACCAATGTGGGACACTCCCACCATATTCTCCACAGGACTTTCGATCCTGATGTGAGTCCTCTCTGAACTTAAAAAGAGTTTGCAGCTAGCCAGCTAGAGTCTAGAGAACCCATTTCTGAGATTAAGGGTATGTCAGACATGAATATATAATTTTGCACTGATGAATAATTCGAGGACGTATAGACTAACTATTAAAAACATCTGATTCAATTCGATGTTTTTCTTACAAGTAAGAAATTAAGTGAAATAGATTATATATATATATATATATATATATATATATATATATATATATATATATATATTCATGAGCCATTCTAAATCAAAGTAAAATAGATATGAGGAGCTAACTACGTACCACCAACACCATATATATATAAGCTTAGCATATATCTGATAATCGATCTATATCAAGCCCTACTGTGCAAAGAAGATCGATTTCGATCGCCTGATATGATAAGAACCAGCAATGCAAATTAACTATTCTAAGGGACTAATTGATCCAACTATATATATGCAGTTGTGCATCATTCAATTCAATCAGTAATGCACCACATAATTACACTTCATCAGCTACCAAATTATATACGGATCGGATCGGATCGGAGTAATATGCAATTAAGTGTGTAATTAATTAAGGTTTATTAATCTTGGTGAATTCAGCCCTCCTAGCTATAGCTACTTTATTTCCCAACATCAAACCTTCAATCGCCCCCCCCCCCCAAAATCAATCGATCACAGAAATTAATAACAAAAAAGAAATAGTCTTTCGGAATATTTACTTACTGATCGATCGAAGTAGATTTAAAGAATCGATCTTTAAGAATAATATATATGTAGATCAGAGCTGAGGTGAGCTGAGCTTCAATTCTTGCGCGAAGAACCGGGATTGAAGCTGGCGAAATACTGATGATCATCCAGCATGTATTGAAGCGTGTGATGATCAATGAGGACCACACGATCGTCGTCGTCGTCCTCACAAGCTCCCTGATCCAACGGCTGGGAGTAGGGATCGGAGGATCCGGCGCTAGGCTCGGCTGCACCGCCATTATTATCTTTCCCCAATATCTCCATCTCCATCCCCGAATCGGTTTTATTGCTATTGGAACCATACACGTCAGCAGCGGCATCAGCTGAGATGCTATTGTTATATTCAGACGAGTACTTGGAAGGGTCAACTGGCCAAACGGAGTTTTGACCGGTCAGCTCCTGAACAAGGGATCTGAAGTTGGAGGCGCTGGCGTTCAGCTTCATTGGGTTCGAGATGTAGACAACCTTCATCGGCTGCTGCTGCTGCGACGGCGGCGGCGGCGGCGGCTGTTCGTATACCGTCTTCTTCTTCCTCCTGTCCCTGGCTTGGTTGCCATCCATAATTAATTTCCAGATCGAAATTCACAGTGAATTAGGGTTAGGGGATGCGCGCAGATCGAGGAAAAGCTGAGTAGCTGGATTGATTTTAGCAAAAGGGGCATTGAAGGAGGAATCAAGAAGAGGAACAAATTGAAAAGAGGAAAAGTGTGGAAGATGGCAATGGAATGTAAAAGGAAGCAATTACAAGAGTAGGAAGAGATGGAAGGGAGTTCACTGTAGGGACTGGCCGACTGGGATATCAGAGATGAGATATTATTAATTTATTAATTTCAAATAAATATAAATATAAATATAAAATGCAGCACATCTACTTTCGTATAGGGCGCGTGTTTTGTACGTAACCTTTTCATGTCGGTACTCCGCCTGCCACAGCCCACAGAGTATGCATATGGTTGCAGAGTAATATAGGAAAAATTACTCAAAATAATACCAACTATCACATGTGAACCAAAAATAATACGAACTAAAAAAAGTCTCAAAATAATACAAACTATCCACCTATGAACCAAAAATAATACAAACTTTAAAATCAACTGAAAATAATACAAACTATGAACTTTTAACTCAAAATAATACAAACTTTTGAAGTTGGACTAGGAGAAGAATAAAAACAAAACATTATTTACCAAAATTATAAAAATATGTGTATAAAGTCACATTTTTTACAAATGCATCCCTTTTATTTTTAAATGCACCAAAATCGCTATTTATTTATTCAACTTTGCAAAAAATCACTTTTTATTTTGAAATTAAATAAAATCACATCCATAATTATTTTTTAAAAAAAAGAATCATATCCTAGAATTCATGTAATTTATAAAAAAAATTGGGGTTGTATTATACACGATTAGACCTGTCAAACAGGTCATTTGGGTCAGTTTCAGGTCGGGTCACTTCGGGTCTCGGGTAAAACGGGTTCCGAGTATTTCCGGGTTGACTAGAACCCAGGTTTGACCGGGTTTCGGGTTATTTCGGGTCGATTTCGGGTTTGTCAATTTTTTCTTTTTTAAATTAAAAAAATCGTGATTTAATAATTTTGCAATAAATTTTAATTATATATAAAAAAAATTAATTATATTTAATTATAAATCAACCGGGTCAACTGGATTAAAATTACCGGGACAATCGGGTCACCGGGTCAAAACCCAGATTACCCGAAAAAATTCCGGTATTTCGGGTTCGGGTCGAAACCCAGATTACCCAGATTACCCGAGACTCGAAGTGAACCGACCTGAACCCGACCCAAATGACCTGTTTGACAGGTCTAATTGTGTATAATACAACCCCAATTTTTTTTATAAATTACATGAATTATAGGATATGATTCTTTTTTTTTTAAATAATTATGGATGTGATTTTATTTAATTTCAAAATAAAACGTGATTTTTTGCAAAGTTGAATAAATAAATAGCGATTTTTGTGCATTTAAAAATAAAAGGGATGCATTTGTGAAAAAATGTGACTTTATACACATATTTTTATAATTTTGGTAAATAATGTTTTGTTTTGATTCTTCTCCTAGTCCAACTTCAAAAGTTTGTATTATTTTGAGTTAAAAGTTCATAGTTTGTATTAATTTTAGTTGATTTTAAAGTTTGTATTATTTTTGGTTCATAGATGGATAGTTTGTATTATTTTGAGACTTTTTTTAGTTCGTATTATTTTTGGTTCACAGGTGATAGTTGGTATTATTTTGAGTCATTTTTCCAGTAATATAATACCCCGGAGTATGATCATCGTCAAGGATACTACATATAATACTCCAACTTAATTAAAATTTAACATTTTACTATTTATACACATTTTTTATGTATTAATTTTTTGAATAATTTTTTTTAATAGTTTCATACTTATTAATAAGTACTCCCTCTGTATCGCAATACTTGTTGTTTTAGGGTGGGAAAGTTGTATCAAAAAACTTGTTGTTTTAGCTATAATTATTGTCTTTATAGGTAATGATTGCTCTTTTTATAGGTAATAATTACTCTTTTTAGGTATTTTAAGCTATAAAAGTAAAGTAAAGATAGGTTTTATTAATAAGTGTGCACAAAGCTAAAACAACCAGTATTGCGATACGGAGGGAGTATGAACAATGAATTTATAAAAATAAATATAAATGACAATTATAGTTTATATACTCCCTCCGTTCCACAATACATGTCCTTTTAGATTTTGACACGTTTTTTAAGGAGTGAAAAACTCTTTAAAATATTATTTTTTTAATTAATTTTTTTATATAATTTGATACTTATTAGCAACAAGTATCAAATTATATAAAAAAAATTAATTAAAATATAATATTTTATAGAATTTTTCGCTCCTTAAAAAACGTGCCGAAATCTAAAAGGACATGTATTGTGGAACTGAGGGAGTATCATATTAATTGAATTGAGGAGAATTGAAAAACTCTTCTCTTCTGACACCCATCGGGTCACTGTTAAATCTTTACTGTTGATACGACGGAGGTAGGAGCGTGGATTTGGACTATTGGGGTTTACGGAGTAGTTTTTTATTTGTTATTCTACCAAAAAAAAAAGTTTTGTATCTGTTAAAACTGTTTTAGTTCCGTTTGTTTTTATCTATCATGGGTGTTTTTGTTTGATATGTTCCGGATGAATGTTTTGTGTTTTTACTTGTGTTTTGTCTACTTTGAGTTTACTGCTGGTTTGTGTGGAGAATATGATTTGGGATTGTCCCACATTGGTTAGAAAATGAATACAAGGCTTGCATATAAGCCGGTGGCCGGACTACGCCACCTAACGGGGCCAATTGGTTTTGAGATGGAATCCCGTTGGGTTTATGTGTTGTTCGAGTCTCCCGTATGTGGGCTCGCACACACGATCTCCCTCTAGCTTGTCTTGACCCTATCGGACCCAGACGACTTTAACATGGTATCAGAGTCGGATTCGGCTAGTTCTGGTATGGGCTTCAGATTAGTGGGGTTGCTGACATTGTTGACATGTCACGGGCGTTGAGTTATCATTTAGGTCTTTGACCCTTATTTTAATTAAAATTTTAAAATAATGTTATATTTATTACTCCCTCCGTTTCCTTTTAAGTGACTTTTTCAAATCATGCACGTAGTTTTAGAACGATAAAAACTATATTAAATATTAATATTTTAATAATATTTTTTAATAATATGATACTTATCACCAATAAGTATGAGATTATCGAAAAAAATATTTTAAAAAATTATTATTTCATATAGTTTTTCACACCTTAAAAAACGTGCATGAATAGTAAAACGACAATTAAAAGGAAACGGAGGGAGTACTAATAAGTACATCGTATTATTTTGAAAATATTACTTTTGAAAGGATATTTTCAATATTCAAATCATCTAAAATTATAAAAAGGGTATTAATTTTAAATTCATCTACACAGTAGTCCGTACCATGCAAGGGTTTTCATACAGAGAGTGAGCTAAACGCGCGTGGCAGAGTAGTGTGGGGTGAGAAGGGGCGGAAAGCGAACAAACCAAAGGGCGACGTGGCGCGATCTCGTAACGCTCTCGATCTTGTTGACGTCATACCCAATCGAAGCACTGACGTCATTTCCCTCCAGGGCGCCACAGCTTGGATTTCAAAGCACTGTTCCCGCGAGTAAAAATCAAGTGTGGTGTGGTTCACCATACTATCGGAACGACGTCGTTTCCCCTACCCATCCAACGGCCCAAATTAATCGTGTGGCGAATATCAATCCAACGGTGGAAAACAGGTCCATGGCCCACGAGCACGTGCCTTGACTTCTGCTAGTGCTTTCCCTCTTCTCTTGGTTCACGACTTCTCCTTGTCGTTGTCCTTCTCCGTCACGTGACTTGACTTCTTTTCCTATCATCTCCCTTTTTTCAGTGTTTGATTTAAAAATTTCAAAGTGTGGAAAAATATATGTGGACGTGGTAGCTGATTTGGGATATACTATAATCAAATCAAAATAAATGTAATTGGCTTTCAAGTTTGAAGGATCTTTGAAAATCAAGTATTTTACTAATTACTCCAAAATCATACAGCTTTTGTTGCAATAATCATAAACAAATTAATTAAAGGGATTAGCTTCACACGGAATATCAATGATAAGCTAACTAACAAAAACAAAATCACATCACCACAAATCTTCATCCTACACAATTACGGAGTATCATTTTAAGACAACAGTAATTAAATATCATACATACCCTACCCGGCCTATGAGTCTATGACACCATAAGTTAACCAGCCTAAGAGACTTTAAGGTTACGGAAGTAAATGTTTTAAGCTACTTGTAACAATTTTACGGAGTATTGATTTTGCCATTTTTTGAATAATACATATAAAAATAAATTTGAATTACATATAAGAAACAAATTACTTACGAGTTTGTTATGTTTATTTATGGTATTTGATATAGACCCTATGGTCATATTTTACAAAATGATTTGTCTAACCTATGCCCTAAAAGTATAGGTTAATAAACCATAAAAGAAAATGGATTAACCTTAAAAATATTTTAAAAGTGGCTATATCAGTGAATTTAATAGCATTTTTTTCAAACCAGTATATTTAACTTATCCTCTTAGGTATATGTTAGAAAAATTGTTTACAAAATGTCTTTTTTTTTTTTTGTCAAATATATTTTTGTTTGAAGAAGAACTGAAGAATTATTAGTTCTCCATTTAACGGATTTCATTTCTAAAAGTTTATAATTATTATTTTTAATCCAAAGAAGGGCAGTAGCCTTATGTATTACGGAGTATTATTTTTCTAAAAGTTAAAATATTTACACCAAAACCTACTTAGTGTTGCATTTTGACAAGTCTAAACTCAACTGAATATTGTTCTTAATTCTATTAGTGTTGGGCCTATTGGGCTTTCTTCCTAGAAAAATACATTACAAAAGCCCATATGAGTGACACAGCCCACGTTAATTATTCAGCGGCCCAACGTCAGGCTAACAGAAACACACACTGATCACTGTGATCAGTGATCAACTTGGTTATTTATTAATCAAGATCCACAAAGACAAAGACAAAGACAAAGACAAAGACAAAAACATATTCACTTTAAAACAACAGCTTGAATTTCAGATCCACCAACCACTCAAAACTATACTTTCAAACTCCCCGACTCATTTGTTTTTTTTGGCAAACTCAAACTCCCAGATTCTTGATGGTCATTTCTATAATTCGATCCGCTCGGAGCAAGGTCTGGGGGTCGAGATGAGCAAACGATATGAAATAGGAGTGATGTAGGACTAATAGGCAGATAGGTCCAATCTAGGCGTGGCTAGAGCCTGAAGCCTATGAGCTCTCCCAAGCACCAACCCAAAGGCTTCATCCGAATCCACATCCACACCATCTTCCAACCTCCAATCAAAGGAATGAGCCAGAGTCCCTATGATGAACTGGACCATGGCTAGGCCCATCCTTAACCCGGCACAGATCCTCCTCCCTGCCCCAAACGGGATCAGCTCGAAGTCATTCCCCAAAGGCTCCACACTCGAGTGCTTCTCGCTCATAAACCTCTCCGGTTTGAACTCTAGTGGATCCTCCCAGACCGAAGGGTCCCTTCCGATGGCCCACACGTTTACGAAGAGTCTCGTGTCTTTCGGGATTCGGTAGCCATTCACTTCACATGCTTCACTTGTCACCCTTGGGATGTTTAGTGGGACTACCGGGTGTCTTCTGAACGTCTCTTTGCATATTGCTTGCAAGTACGGCAATCTAGGGATGTCCGATTCCTCAAGCCTCCGATTCTTGCCCACCACTTGGTCCATTTCTGCCTGTGCTCGCTCCAGGATTCTCGGGTTCTTCAACATCTCCGCCATCGCCCATTCCACCGTGCAGGATGATGTGTCTGTTCCGGCTATAAACAGGTTCTGCCACAACATAGTTTCCTCTAAAATCTCAACAACTTTGCTTGCACTTAAATTTGACAATAACAAACAATAAATTAGCTTACCAAGAGAAGAGCCTTGTAGTTAACCATGTTTAGCTCAACACCGTCATTTTCGCCATTGATCCCCATCACAAGATCGAAGAAATCAGGGTTCTCCGAGCGCTCAGAGGTCGTTGCGACGTGCTCCTCGAGCATCTTTGTTATGAGCCCATCGAACTTGTCATGTAGCCTCTTCATCTTGCCCTGGATACCCTGTAAATCCATCCACTCAATGGAGGGTATAAAATCCCCTATGTTGAACAATCCAGCCAGCCTCATGAGCTCAGTGATCATGTCTTTAAAGTCACTGGACTCGTCTCCGTGTGTCGCGAACACCCTCCGGCTAATGCTCTTCTGGCCAATGATGTTAGCCAATGCGCAAGACACCATCTCCAGGACCGGAACCGGCTGCCTCCCTTGCTTAGCAAGCTCGTAAATATCACCGACCATGAAGCCGACTTCTCGGTGCCTCATCGGAGCCCAATCGGCAAAGGTCTTGGTTCCAAACAAGTGGAGGTTGGCCAGCTTTCTCAGGAGCTTCCACCTAGGGCCGATATCGGCAAACACCATGTCCGACGCGTTGTAGGCGATGTAGGTGGGGCCCGCACCAGGCGGGCGGTTGGTGAACTTGTGGTCAAGGCTCTTCAAGAAGGTCCTTGCAACATCATGGCTGGATGCTACAACTATGTCACAAGTGCCCAGCTTCAAGTACATTAGGGGCCCATATTTCTTGGCTAGGTTGGCTAGGGAGACATGAGGCATTGCCCCTAGCAAGGGGAGGCACCCTACAAGGGGCCAACCGGTGGGCCCAGGAGGTCGATTGCTCGGGAAGGCTCGACGGAGGACGAAGTAGAGTGCAGCTGCAAGGAGGAGGGTTTGGAGTTGGAGGACCAGGGCTGTGTCCATCTATCTCCCAAGTCCCAATTAAGGCTGTGATTTGGTGTGAGTGATCAAAGGGAAAGTGGGGTGCCTTAATGTGTGTGTTAGGTGAGTTCATTTGGTTTCTTGGTGCTTATAAAAGGTGGTTAACCGGGTGGTACCTAACACCCCAAAATTGTTTTTTTTTTTTACCCCCTCCTAAAGGGGTAGGTGCAATTTAAATGCCTTAATTACTGCTATTAGTAAAGGTAATTCATTTGGAGGGTTGGGGTTTTCTTTAGCCTAATTTGAATGCTTGTTGGATACATGATTCTAATTCATTAGGTAAGATGTGTTGTTTACTTATATTATTATTATATACAGTATATAAGAATTGATTAAACTGTTGATATTAATTAATGCACGTTGGCTCCTTTGGACATGATATATCATTGTGTTTGATCACCGCTACTTATATAACTATATAAGAGCTCTTTTGATATGTCTCTGTGTAGTTGAAATGCAATATGCAATTTACTCAATTACATAACCTCCATTACACAAACTAACACCCATTACATAAGAGCTCTTTTCATATGTTTGTGTTGTATATTTGCACAAACTAACCTCCATTACATAAGATGCACATTTTGCCATACTAGGCAATATTTTCTCAACTGGAAAGCCCAAAACAATGATTTTTTGGGCCTACAGTTCAGGCTTTGGGGGCACATGCACCATTAACGTTGAGATCAAGAATCGCTTCGAAATATCACTGGGTCTGAAATTAAGGCCCACATGCTAAGCCAATTTCAAACTTGTTGATGAGTATGTATATCTATATCTCTATAAATTCTTTAAATACAATAATTTCAACATATATAATTTATTTACCTTAATTATCTCATTTTCAACCAATCTCTTTTTTTTTTCCCCTTTTCACATTGCTTTTTTAAATTTCACATAACTCATATGAAAAAAGGATCATCTACACCCTTATTTGTAACATAACACTATATATTACACAAAATTATTTAGCCTATAAATCTAAGATGCAAATTTTTTTAAAAATTATATTCATAAAAAAATTATGAAAACAATGTTTTATACTCCATCTGTTATGCAAAATGTGTCATTTTTTATGCACACTTTTTTAGGATGATAAAAAATATATAAAATATCTATTTTTTTATATAAACAAATTAATAAATTTGTAGTAACTATTAATAAATACACAATTGTTAAAAATATTTTATATTTTTTTTATCTAAAGCATATATTTCTATATTGTTTAAATGAAAATGAATAAAAATTTAGTAAAATCTTATCTTCAGTGTGTGCATGTGTATATATATAGTAATATATATAATATATATTAATAGTTACTATATATATTACAATATAGTAAAATATATATATATATATATATATATATATTAGTATATTAATATGTTGTATTAATTAATTGAGAAAAAATGCAATTGGTTAAAAATATTACAATTAAGAAGAAACTGATACATGACATAAATGACTTTACATTTATTATATATAATTGATTGATTGATGATTTGTGATATGAGATACTTGTTATGTTTGAAAGCTGGAACATGGTTTTGGTTAACCCTTATATACTATCTTTACTTTACAAAAAAAAAATTTATTCATCAAAGTTTAAGAATATATATGAAATGTATTATTTAGCCACCATAATATATTTTTATTTCTATTTATTTATATAAATGTGTCATGGTACGAGAATGTAAAGAGGAGTCCTAATTACCTGTATCTCATTTTGATCCTTAAAGGGTTAAGGGTGTTGAGACTCAACGGAAGTAAAGTTTCCAAAGAGATGTACGTGAAGAACAAAATTTGGAAAGACCAAAATAAATCAACAACTTTATCTAATACTAAAAAAAAACATATCATTTACTATTCACACAAATTTGTAAGATAATAAACCCTATACTATAAAAGATCAATTTAATATATTTTTTTTAAAAAAAATATAGAGCTTTTAGTTTTTTTAAAAATGTATATAACTAATAATATAACATGCATGTTTTTCTTTTCAAAACGGAGAGAGTATATAGTAATCATTCCGGAATGGCTCACTGAAAAGGACTTGTGGGTAGTATCTATAGGTCCCCAGTTCAAACTCCGGAATGACCGCTCTTTATTTACCAATTCAAGGAGAGAGTATATAGTATTATGTAGACCTTCGAGCACCCATAATAGAGATGTTGTATTGGGTATTTTAACTTTTAAAAAAAGAAAAGAAAATTAGTGTCTTTTTGCAAGAATTTGCAAAGAATTTGAAAAGGAAAAGAAGTATTATGAGTTATGACAGGAATTTGCAAATAATTTTTTTATTGAAAAATGTGAAAGTCATTATTGCAAGAAATAAGCTCATATATGAAGAAAACTTTTAACCTAAAATTTCTGACATTTTTCTTTATAATAAAACACTCACCTATCAATCATTATCATCATTCCATTAACTTTTTTCATAAATTTTATTATTTTTAAATACTCACTATATTTAAATACACACAAACCCTAACTAGAAAAACCTAAATAGAGACGGATGAGAGTATATTATAAAAATCCAGCAGGTGGCCTGACAGTTGAGCATAAAGAGGCTGAACAAGTGATGGGGTGGGTCTCCAGCTACCTGCACTCCACATAGAGCTGATCTCAGTCTGAGAATGAAATGACCCAAATTACGAATTAAAATGGACCATATATATATATGAATCTGTTTATGAAATGACCCAAATAATTAATTAAATACTCCGTAACTGTCCTTAATTATTCGGATAAACACCGTACGTACAAGTACAAACCTAAATAACATACGCAGGTGGTTCTTAATTATTCGGAGTAATTAACTTACAAAGACGCATACATTAATTTCTCGTGTGACATCTATATGAGAGGTCACAAAACACGGACACACTGCAATCGAGATGCCAATTAAGTGATCGATCACTGATAAACAGGTTGGGCCAACCTTGGTGCTGCCAGAGGCTGAATCCGATCTGCCTTGACAAGCACCAACCCAAACGCCTCATCCAGTTTAACCTCCCCCCCATCTTTCACCCTCCACTCGAATGAATGGACCAATGTCCCCAAAATAAGCTGCACCATGACCACCCCCATCCTCAGCCCTGCACAGATCCTCCTCCCCGCCCCGAACGGTATCAGCTCGAAGTAGGTCCCTCCTGGGTTCACACGGGCGTTCTTCCCTTCCAAGAACCTCTCTGGTTTGAACTCCAGAGGGTCGTCCCAAATCGTAGGGTCCCTCCCTATAGCCCATGTGTTTATCAGCAGCCTGCTGTCCTTAGGGATGTGATACCCTTTGGCTTCGAAGTCGACTGTTGACACCCTTGGGATGCTCAGCGGGACCACCGGGTGCCTTCTGAATGTCTCGTTGCATATTGCCTGCAGGTATGCCAGATTCGGGAGGTCCGATTCTTCTAGCCTCCGATCCTTTCCCACCACCGCATCCATCTCTTCTTGCAGTCGCTTCAGCATTCTCGGGTTCTTCAGCAACTCCGTCATTGCCCATTCCACCGTGCAAGCTGACGTGTCTGACCCGGATATAAACAGGTTCTAATACCACATATATACTTGTTAGCTATAGTTATAATTTGTATATATATTCTACTGCTATTTGCCAATTACTAATAATTAGCCTAAATTTGATAATTAACTTACCACGAGAAGAGCCTTGTAGTTCTTGATATTAAGCACAACGCCCTCTTCTTCGGCATTGACACCCATGACTATATCGAAGAAATCAGGGTTATCCTTGCGGTCAGCAGTAGTAGCCATGTGCTGCTCGAGCATCCGTGTAATGAGGCCATCGAACTTGGCATGTAGCTTCTTCATCCTGCCCTGGATCCCCTGCAGATCCATCCACTCAATAGAGGGTATGAAATCCCCTATGTTGAACAGCCCCGCCAACCTCATGAGCTCAGTGATCATCTCTTCGAAGTCCGTCGACTCCTCCCCGTGCGACGTGAACACCCTCTGGCTAAGCGTCTTCTGGCCAACAATGTTAGCCAACGCACAAGACACTATCTCCAGGACCGGAACCACCTTCTTCTCTTGGCTCATCGATAGCTTGTATATATCCCTCACCATGCATCCAACTTCTTGGTGTCTCAAAGGAGCCCAGTCATTAAAGGCCTAATTATAATACACTGAAATTATTTGTTTGTACGTAGGACATGATTATCTACACGTGTGTGTATATATATACCTTGCCGCCAAGCATGTGGAGGCTGGCTAGCTTCCTCAACAACTTCCACCGGGGGCCAAGCTCGGCGAACACCATGTCCGAGGCGTCGTAGGCGATATAGTTGGGGCCCGCACCAAGTGGGCGGTTGGCGACATTGTGGTCGAGGGTCTTGAGGAAGGTCCTTGCAACATCAGGACTGGACACAACAATAGTGTGACCGGTGCCCAACTTCAAGTACATGAGAGGCCCATATTTCTTGGCAAGGTTGGCTAGGGAGATGTGGGGCATGGTCCCTAGCAAGGGCAGGCACCCTACAATGGGCCACCCTGATGGCCCTGGAGGCAAAGGCAACCGGCGAAGGAAGAAGCGGCGGAGGAGGGCTCCGGTGAGGAAGTAGAGGGCGGCTCCAAAGAGGAGGGTTTGGAGAAGGAGGGTTGTGTCGACCATCTTCCAAGCTTAGGCTATAGGTTGTTGATAGAGGTGGAGTTGTGTATGTTAGAGCAACACGCTTCGGTGCTTATTATATAGGCGCTTAAGAGTTGGGTACGTGGTTCAAGAATCAAGACCCCGTACTTTTGCCCATTTTGCACAAAATCCCCAATTAGATTTAAGTTTTTATCCAACTACCCTTCAATTTCCAAGTCTATATTAGCTAGTTTTAAATAAATAAATAAATATATATATATATATATATATATATATATATATATATATATATATATATATATATATATATATATATATGGTAGGGGTGGTGATCGAGTTTAATCAAGATCTCCTACATTACAATATGCTCCACTCCTTACAACACAAAAATATTTTGACATTTATTTAATCTTAAAAAAAATTATAAAAATTATATTTATATTACTAACATCTATATTTATATATTCATAAAATTATATTTTTAAAAATAATGTTTTACAATTTTTAAAAATTAAAAAGGCAATATTTAACAAATTATAATTATTAAAAAAATTAAAACATGATTTTTCAAAATAAAATTTTATGAATATATAAAAATAGATGTTAGTAATATAAATATAATTTTTATAATTTTTTTTAAGATTAAATAAATCCCAAAACATTTTTGTGTTGTAGGGAGTGAAGTATATAGTGATGTAGGGGATCTTGATTGGAGTTTGCAAAGAGATATAAAAGGGTGATTACATTATTTTAATAAAGGGATTTTACGAAAAAAACTAGTTTAATCAGAAATATATTAATAAAATATTTTAAAATTATATTTATTATTTATAAAATTATATTAAAGAAATAACAATAAAAATAGTAAATTTAAATCATAATACGAGAAATTAAATTAATAACGATAAAAAAATATTTAATAATATAAAACTAATGTTGATAATTTAAAAAGGTCGTCTAATTTGTGAAAATGAACTCGATCTATATATATAGGAATAGGAGTGTGACATGCAGTGGCGGATCCTGAACTTGTTGATTGAGGGGGCGAAAAATTACGATAAAAAAATATTATATGTAAAAATAAACCCTAATTTATCTTTTCCGAAAAATCATCAATATTATGGACGTGTAACTAAAATAAAAACATAAATCTTGCATGATTTATTTCACGGTTTTCAAATATTTCAATATAACCTCCTAATTTGAAGTTCTCGGATATAACTATATTATTAAGATATGAAATTAATAAATGATAATTACAATAAAAATATATCGGTTGATAAATGATGTCGGAAATATTGTAATTTAGTGTTGAAATTTGATCGAAACGCTTATAACTTTTTGCTCAGATATCGGATTTGACCTTATAATATATCAAATCGAAGCTATCGACGAGAGGAATATATATATATTAAATTTTATTTTCAACTAGGGAAAGACTGCCACCACTGACCCTAAAAAGAATCCGCCTCTGGTGACATGCATGATCTTAATTACTAGCTATAATAATATGATGAGGGTTACTGAAAAAAGACACACACACTGACACACAATAGCATGCCTTAATTAGCAAAGCTAGGCCAGGTACATGATCCGCAACTTATGTATAAGAATAAAATACTCCCTCCGTTAAGAAAAACATGTCGTTTTAGGAGTAAAATCTTGTTAAGAAAAACATGTCGTTTTAGGTATTTTGGTGTCCACTTTCCAAAATTACCCTTGTCATGATTAGATGTTTGTTAGTTGTAGTTTTCAATAAAGTGAAAAAGTAAAGTAATAATTAGGGGTATAAGTGTATTTTTGTTTGCTTTTATTTGCTTTCTTAATAGATGTGCAAATGTCTAAAACGACATGTTTTAATTAACGGAGGGAGTAATAATTATTTGTATGGATCATTAAGAGTTTGGGAAATCTAAACGATTTTTAGACTTGACCGAACTATAAATTCATGTGTTATTTTAAAACTGGAGTTTTTAGCACGGTTTTTAAGTTGAATCAAGTTGTAAAGTCACGTGTGATTGAGGTTTTTAGCACAGGTTTCAAATAAACCAAGCTATATATAAAGTAGTCTTTACGGTTTTTACCATAATTTGAGGTTTTCACCGGAGTCAATCCCTATATATATATAAAGTGAATTATGATTATTCCTGTAATTAATACTATATCTGTTAAAAACATGCATGTTATTATATTTACTATATATGTTTTTATTAGATGAGAAAAACTATACGGAGTATAAAATATCAATTATTTTATTAATTTTTTAAATATAATTACACACTAATATAAATTATATATCTTATATAGTTTTTATCTCATTAAAAACATATATGAACAGTGAAGTGATTATTTTTTTTAAAACAGATTTAATAATTTTTTGTTGAGTTGTATCTTCTTTACATTTTTTTTATAATAAAGGAGAAGGAGGCCTTTCGTGATATTTTATTGGAGCTAGCAAAGTGCAAAAGATTAGAAAACAAAATAGGAAAGGCTTATACATTACTCCGTATTAATGAAGCAAATGAGAGCAAAAACTAAGAGGTTCTTTTATTGTCCGGATCCACTATAACACCGAGTGTTACACAGTACACTCAATGTTACACTTAATTATTTTGAATATAAATTCACATTAAAAAAATTTATAAAATTTATATTTATATTCTATACATTTATATTAACATGTTTATAAAATTTTATTACAAAACACTATTATTAAAAAATATGAATAATTAAAAGATTGATTATTTTAGAAAATATTTTTTATATTTTTTTAAAACATATATTTTAATAATAAAACTTTATAGACATGTTAATATAACTGTATACAGTATAAATATAATTTTTTTAAAATTTTTAATGTGAATTTATATGCAAAATAATTACGTGTAACACGAAAAGTGTTACAGGGGATCCAAATTGGTTCTCTTAATATAAATGAAAAACCAACCGATAAAAAAAAAATTAAAAGGGAGACAACAAAACTATTTATACTCAATATATACTAATGAGAATTTATGTATATAAGGGCTCGTTTGGAAAGGGTATATAGATATAGGATATAGGCTATAAGTATGAGATATAGATATCAAGCTATGGGTATTGGGTATGGGTATAGGATTGATATCTATATCTTATATCTCATGTTTGGGAAGAGTATATAGATATCAGAATAGAAAAAATAACTCTTTATTGAAGCCGGATGCCATTGATTCAAAGCTAGAATAAAAAAAAAATCCTACAGTGCTGTTGTCTGGGCACCAGTGAAGTCCCAAAATAAAACAGATGACATCGACCAGAAAGAAGAGGGAGCAATTTCGAACAGACCAGTCCATCCCTCAATGATGCTTCTTCAACAGATCAGTCTATCCCTCAATTTCGAACAAATTCCTCATTGAGTTAGATAGTGTGTAGCAATTCGAACAGATGTTGCTTCTCAATAGAGATGATGCAATTTCGTGAAGAATTCAAACAGAAGTTTCGTGTGCAGCAATTCGAACAGAATTTCGTGAAGGAATTTCGTGTGTAGCTCTGGGCAGATGCAATTTTGAACGGCATGAAAAATTCGAACAGAAGTTTTCACAAAGATGCAAGTGGTGAACAACAATTTCGTGAAGAATCGAGAAGATGCAAGTTTGAGCAGATGCAATGACGAGCAGATCTATAGAGAAGGAGGAGGAGGAGAAGAAAACGTTCTTGCTCAGTCGCTCATCTCTCTTTTTCTATAGCCCCCAATTTTGTCAGATATATATCCAAATAGGAAGAAAACCCTAGAATTAGTAGATAGGATCATAGGAGATATAGGATTGATATCTATCTACTAATTTAGATAACTATACCAAACAAGGGATATAGATATTGGGCTTTCTATACCCATAGCCTATATCTATATACCCATCCCAAACAAGCCCCAAATTATTTTAAAAAATAATAATATTTATACAAATTTCATTTTTTTTAAAATGTAGAAAATTCAAAAGAATATGGTAGAGTTGTAATTGGGTGATACTATATATACCGCAAAAATTTATTATATACATCACAACTTTGCGCCTTCACGAAGACGAAGACATACATTTAAAAAAATAACTGAGGCTCAAAGTTTTGTGGTATACAGTATATGTATATAATACGGAGTAAACTTTTATGTTGCATTTAGCACATACGGACTGACTGTTTTCCTGGTGTGTTGTTGAAATCATTCTGGAATGGCTCACCGGAAAGGACTTGTGGATAATAGTCATAGGTCCTCGGTTCGAATCCCGGAATGACCGTTCTTTATTTACCAAATCAAGGTGTGGTTGTTGAATTTTTTTATTTTTTATTTTTTATTTTTTTTAGACGTGGGGGTTCCGAGGTTATCGACTAGTCCCCCACGGGTCCGGGCTCTAGCCTGCAAAGGACGCGAACCGGTTAAGCCAGGCGGCAAGCCACCAGGCAGGCTCACCCAAGCCAATGAAGGCTTGAGCACCCACTAATACACAAATTGTGTAAGAAGTGGGATTTAAACCATTGACCTCTTGCAAGGGTCACCTCTCCCTTACCACTAGGGCAAGGGGTCATTGGTTATTGTGGTTGTTTTTTTTTTTGTTTTTGTTTTTTTTGAACTGAAAAAAATTCGAGAACCAAACAACCTTGGTATCTCGAGGGACCGAAAAATCGGTATCCGGAAAACCGGAAGGAACAACACACATACAACAACAAACCGACCAAACAAAATAGAAACAAACAAAAGTGGACAAAAGACGGCTCAGAGATCAGACGCTTGTTGTGGTTGTTGAATTGGCATCAGCCACACACACCCTCTCTTCGTCTATGACTCTGAATTAAATTTCTCCATATCGCCCATTCGTACGTCCAAGTTCCAACATGAGACAAGGATAACCGATCCAAACACAAATAAATATAAATTTTTACACTTAACTACTTATTAAATGATTTTTGTTAACAAATCACCACGTACATGTGTATTTTCATTAAATATAACATATTTTAATATTTTATACTTTAAATTTAAAGTTTAAACTTGAGTATATATATAAATTATATTTATGGTAGGGTTAAAAAATTATTAATAAATTAGAGGCAAAATGTATAAAAAAAATTTAAATTCTATATTTATTTGGAGGACAAAGGTTCTAAATATGGAAAATACTATTGAATTTTATTTAAATATTTAAGCAAACTTTAATAAAAAAAACATTTGAGCATGGAAAATATTTTAAAAAAAATATTTAGATAATTTTTTTTATTTTTAGTATATGGTGTAGGTGTTTAGAAATTAAATGAAAGAAAATGAGACATTTATTATTAGTATAAAAATATTATTAAATTTAAACAATATTAATGACTTATAAATTATTTAATTTTGATTAAAAAGTAGTCTATAAATTTTAAAAATATTTTAAAAAATATTTAGTAAAATATATGTTTTATATCTATTTGAAATTCTAATTTAAATATGAAACTTAAAATATTATAATATCGTGTGTGTGTGTGTGTGTCCCGCCTACGTGGCTTCACGAGGAGGCTTCATTCCACATGTCACCATGCGAAGGATTCCACATCTCCCACTCTTTTTTCTATCTCCAAGTGGACCACAAATCTTCATCCACGTAGTTAATTTTTGCCACATCTTCATGGTAACCGTCACACCTTTACTAACTACCCACTAAGTTCGTCTCCCGCCTACGTGGCTTCACGAGGAGGCTTCATTCCACATGTCACCATGCGAAGGATTCCACATCTCCCACTCTTTTTTCTATCTCCAAGTGGACCACAAATCTTCATCCACGTAGTTAATTTTTGCCACATCTTCATGGTAACCGTCACACCTTTACTAACTACCCACTAAGTTCACTAACCACCCCACTAACCCCACTAAAATATTTTTAAATATTAATGAAATTAAACTAATTTCACATATAAAACTATTTAGTTTATTAATAAAATCAGAGAAAATGATATAATTATAGAAAAAACTATATGATATATTTTATTATAAAATAAATAGTTTTTTTAATATAACCACTATTATTAACCTTTTTAAAAATACTTTAGCTATCGAATAAAGTTTATTATATATGTATAATCAATTGACATCTTGATCTTACATTGTGATAATACTTCTATTTATATTATTGTTTAGAAATTATTCGGTTAAGGATTTATAAATAAATTTCTAACGAACCATTATTTTCTTTTTTATTATTTCATCGTCTTTATAGATTATTAAATTCTTTTGTGTATTTTTTTTAACATATCCCTACCACTATCCTCTCTAAATTACTTATATTGTTATTAGATTGTAAAATAAAAAAAAATTAACCAAATATTAAATACCCGTGTCTTAGACACGGGGCTTACACTAGTATATACTCCCTCCGTTCCAAAATAGATGGGTGTTTGCTTTTTGACACGCTTTTTAATGAGCGAAAAACCCTATAAAGTATTATTTTTTTAATTAAAATTTTTATACTATTTGATACTTATTACTAATAAGTATCTAATTATATAAAAAAAATTAAATAAAAAATAATATTTTATAGAGTTTTTCGCTCTTTAAAAAACGTGTCGAAAAGTAAAAGACCATGTATTTTGGAACGGAGGGAGTATATATATAGGGGGTGGCTCCTGTGGGAACAACCCTTAAGATGGGAATGTAGGAACAAAAGATTATTCGTGGGAAATGAAAACATTATTCGTCCAAATAAGATAGTTTAGTTCTATTATGTATTAAGAGAAAGTATGAAAATGAATACATTATTCGGAAATAATTAGTGTTTATGCAAATGATGTGAAATTCAAAATATGATTCATCGACCAAAGAAAGACTATTCATAGGAAATCATAAATTATTCGTCCGAATTGATGTTAAAATTATATTATTCGGTTAAATTAAAAACATTATTCCATTAAATATGATATATTATTCGGTTAAATTTGAGAGATTATTCGGGTTGATTATAAATATTATTCCTATGTAAGATGAAAATTATATTAGTAATATTATTCGGTTAAAATTATATTATTCGGTTACACTTGATTTATTATTCGGTTATATTATAGAGATTATTCGTATGTATGAGGTTGATTATTTACATATTTATTTATTTTGGAATGTTAAAATAGTAATCAATAAACTTGTAAATTATTTGGTAAAATCAAAAAGAGTATTTATAGGTACGAGGAACTTTGAAACAATTATGTATAAAAATTATACATTATTTGGTAATTATTATTTGTAGATAATTTAATAATCATTAATTGGTTATTTTTGAGAGATTATTCGGTTACATTACATAGTTTATTCGGTTAATTTTGAGAGATTATTCGATGATCCAGAAATGTTCCTACGTTCTCACCATAAGGAGTGTTGTCATCCGATCCACACTCTATATATATATATATATTTGAAAAAACTCTAATAGATATAGACAATGAATGATGATTTGTTAACAAAAAAAACAATTAATGGGTGGTTCTCTATAATTTTATATTTAATGGGTGATTAAATATAAAAATCTATATTTAACAGGTAGTTTTTGTAAATTTCCCTTAATAGTATAAGTATCAATAAAAAAAACGGAGGGAATAAAAGGTAAGAGTCGTCTCAATTCTGTCACATGATCGATCAATCTCGATAAAATGACTGATCCACATTCCACAATCATCAAATAATAAAAGGTAAGAGTCGTCTCAATTCTCTATATCTATTTTTAATATCTGACTAACTAGTTGGGCAGGAAATATTTGGTTCAGAAGTTATTCATTTCATTTTTTACTGGGGTGTAAAAGTTGAGCAACATTCATATTAGGATCTAGATTATTTTGAAATTGTTTTAGAGAGAAATTTTCTACCCAGTTATCATACCAGATGTTTATCTTTTCTCCATTCCCGATAATTCAGTGGAGGCCTTGTTGGAATTGATCATTCAACTGAATTAATCTCCCAAATTGCCAGGATGTGTTGTGGATGTTCAAGTTCAATTTATTCGAGTTTAGATTATATTTTTCGGTCACAACTTTAACCTAAATATTATCCGGTTGGGTATGAATTTGTATATATTATATTCACATACATATTTTTCATTTCTCAATAAAATATATTATGTTCAGATACATATTTTTCATTTCTCAATATATATAAAATGTACTTCTCAACAGAATGTAACATGGTTTAGTAAGCACGTGGCCGGTCTTTCATTCTTGGTAATTGCTATTCCGTATTTAGGTTAGGTGGCACCGTTTTTGTTAGGTAAGCTCGTGCCATCCGAACCGTGAGTACTCCCGTCTCCCTCCTAGGGGTATTGGGGGACTCCCTAAGTTTTTAGGGGGAATACGGAATACCACTCATCTGGATGGGAATGGAAAAATTAAATAGAGACGGAGATGGGAGCGAAATTAATTCTTTGCACGGAAATGAGGATAGTAGTTTCCGTCCCGTCTCCACTCTTGTTGGGGAAATTGTGGTGATCCTTATGGGAAATATGAAATCCCCATTTTTATTTCAATTTTACGTAAGTTTATATTATTTTTCTTTCACCTAAAAAAATTTACCTTATAATTTACATTTATGAGATAATATATGTAATATTATATCATATTTTTTTACATAACTTTAATAATATTTTATAGTTTTCTATTGAATGGGGAAAACTATGAGTTTTAGACGAGGAAAGCCGCGGAGAATGCAAATGGGGAAAATTAAGTGGGGCGAGGGCGTTTTATAGTCCTCGAGCGGGGACGGGAATTGTGTTAATAAACAGGGACGAGGAGCCATATATAATATGTAGTCACAATTCATTTGTACATAAATATTTTAGGAAACTAACTTAATAAATATATACTACATATTTAATCAAAAATAATATTAAAATATATTTTAAAATTAGCTATATATTAAATTACGTGAGATTTAATTAACAATGAAATAGAAAAAAAAATTGTTTATATTTATATTTATATTATTTTATTTATTAGAATCTATCTAAATTATATATAATATTATATTAACGTATTTTTCGTGCACGCGATTGGACCTACAATACTTTATCCATCTATATTATTCACACATCTCATCTTTTTTTTTATACATTATGCAAACGTTTGGTATATGCTACAGAAACCGCAGCATACAACCAGGATCATTCTTGATGATGATGTAGTACAGATAAGTGGCGACCGCATAATTTCTTGGAAGGGGGGATTTTTTTTCCCAAAGGCCGATGTGGGGTAGTCTCAAGCGGGCAGGAGGAAGTGAAATAGGTACAAACTTGCGCCAGGAGGTGGAATTTCTTAGTTTTCTAAAGGCAAAAAAATCAGTATAACCTAGACAGGAGTACAATACCAAAGAGTACCTCGAAGAGATCATTTGCAAGCTAACAAAACCATTTTGATTCTCCAAATCAATTCAATGTTTCAACAAAACCCCCAATTCATTCATATTTCAAACCTCAAATTTTAAACCCTAATCATATCTACCACATTCATTTCAATATATTCTTCAAATCAATTCAATGTTTCAACTAGGAATGGCAATGGGGCGGGGACTCCCCGATCCCCGTGGGTAATCCCCGTCGTGGGGACGGGGATGGAGACAGGGACACTGGTCCCCACCCCGATCCCCGCCCCGCCCCCGTTGGAGAACCCCGTGGGGATCCCCGATGGGGAGTATGAAATCCCTATTTTTGCTTAGGGCTGTGTATGGTTACCAAGAAGTAACCGGTTGAAATTATAATCTTGGAGGTGTTATACAATTTAACCGGCTTATTGGTGGTATGGGAGCAAAAAAAAATAAGAAATCGGTTAAAATTTGTGGTTTAATTAAAAGCCGGTCAATGTAGCTTATTTAGGGGTTTATTTTTCTACAATTACAAATTTACCCCTCCTCTTTTATCTTATTTGGTTTGAAAGTACCACAATACCCCTAATAAAAACCAAATAAACTCCACTTTTTACAAATAAACTGTTTTTCGCCCCATACGGAGTTTATATTTTTTCATAAATTTTTAACTACTTTTACCAACAGTTTATAAATTTTACCCTGTTTATAATTTTAGTCAGTTTATTAACTCCGTCCCATACGAACCCTAGATCTTACATACGTTTAAATAATTTTTCTTTTATTTTTTAATATCTATCTTACAATTTACATTTATAAGATATTATATATAATATTCATATCATATTTTTTTTTACATAACTTTAATAATATTTTATAGTTTTCTATTAAATGGATGGAAACCATGAGTTTTAAATGGGGAACCCGACGGGGAGACCATCGGGGAATGCAAATGGGGAAAATTAAGCGGGGACGGGGACCCGACAGGGATGGGGACGAGGGACATTTTTTATCCTCGAACGGGGACGGGGGGGACTTTTTAAAAACGAGGACGGGGACGGGGAGGGTACTCCCCGCCCCGTTGCCATCCCTAGTTTCAAAAAAAACCCTCAATTCTTATTTCAAACCTCAAATCTCAAACCCTAATCTAACAATTCCATTTCGATTCTCCAAATCAATTCAATATTTCAACAAAACCCCCAATTCATATTTCAAACCTCAAATCTCAAACCCTGATCTAACAGTATCATTTTTCAATTCTCCAAACCAATTCAATGTTTCAACAAAAACCCCAATTCATACTCCACCCATTGCCTCAACAAAACCCCCAATTCATAATCCACACCCCAAAGAGGTAGTTTGTGTTTAATGGGTGGTTTCCTACAATTTCGGATATAAGAGGTAGTTTAGAACAATATGACATATACTTTTTGATTTAGGCTAAACTACCTTTTATATCCGAAATTGTAGGAAACCACCCATTAAACATAAACTGTTAACAAAAATCCACCCATTGCCTCAATTTCGTTTATTTTCCGTTAAAAAACTTGAAGTTACAATTTTGCCCCTATACTTTTAAATTTGATGCTACTCTTTAGAGTTGGCAAATGGGCTGATCGGGTCGGGTTCGAGTCAGGCTCGTTCGGGTCGGGCTCCTATACTTTTATATTTGATTCTACTCTTTTCACCCCTATACTTTTTCATTTAGGCTTAAAAATAGCTTACATTTAAATTCTGGTTGTTTTAAGTTTACATATTTTTTTTTAATTTTTTGAGTTATCTAGTATTAAAATAGCTAATGAAAATATAAATTTTCCTTCAAAAAGAAAAAAAATAATACACTTTTCATTTATTTTTAAATCCTAAATAAAAAAAAATATGTGCTTTATTTTGTACAAAAATAAACAAGGCCTATTAATTAAAAATCTAGAATATTTTTTCTACAATTAGTTAATTAAGTACATTTCAGTTACTAAAATAAAATTTCACCAAAAAATTAAAACATTTGGACAAAAAATAAAGGTTGATAGTTGAATTGACTGAATTATATTATATATGTTCTGTCTTTGTTTTTAAAAATATTTAAAAGGCACTTTGTTAAAAAAACTTCACTATATAAAATATCTTTTATAAAAAAATAGAGATTGATATTTAAATTGAATGGATTATATTCGATAAAATGTTTTTTTTAAATATATAATAAAAGGTTTTGTTAAAAAAAACTAATTTTAGGGGGAAAAAAACTCTAATAATAGAGGTAGAAGGGTATAATGGTAATCTAGCATATTTTTATCAACTAACAATTTAACCGAATAGTGAAAACGGGTGGCTTTTTATTAATGGTTTGCGTTTAAGAGGTGATTTTCTATATGAGGAATGGTTTAGTGCAATATATATAGCATATTCAAAGAGGGTTTCCTCTTTCCTGCCATTTACCCCAAACTCTTTGAAATACATTTCTTCTTGGGTTTTCTTGTTACAAACTTAGAATGATCCAGCTAGCGATAAGGCCCATTTAATGCCTAATGCAATTGATTTTTGCACCTTAGATTTGGGCCTTTTGGGCTTTAAGGCCCATACGCATCAACGTAAAGAAAAGGTTGACCAGAAATCGCTTTGATACTCTCTGTACCAGTTTGCCCCATTGGAGAATCGAAGAGAGAAATCACGAAATTCGCCTCGAAGGGGAGAGAGAGGGAGGGGTGCAAAAGCAGGCAAGGCAGTGGTTGCTTTCTTCGCTTCGAAGATGAACGGCGGGCCATCTGGATTCAGTAAGTACTTCTCTGTTTTTCTCGGAACATATTTCAGAGATTCAGATCAACTGTATTGATGAACAATTGTCGAATTTTGGATTTCTTTGATCGCTAAACAGCAAACGCTCCCGTGACGAGAGGTTTCGTGATTGCTTCCGCCTTATTCACCGTCTTATTTGGAATCCAAGGCCGTTCTAACAAGCTAGGGCTTTCCTACGAAGTAAGTGTACCTCATCAATTTGCTCATTTCTCGTGTAATATCGCCTATTGCACACTTGGATTTCCGATTTGATCAAACTCTTCTCTGTGGTTCTGAAATTAAGGTGTTCTAGAATGAGTGCTTATGTTCTGACCATAAAAAATTGTACCTTGAATTTAACATTCCAGTTATTAGTTGTTGTACATGGTTCGTCCTCCAATTGATTTGCATTCTAGGGCTAATTCTGTGGAACCTGTCTTTTGGATAGGTATGGTGTTAGCTGATTTAACCTAACAGTAGCTTGATTTGAATAAGATTGCCCCTAAATTTTATGGTATATGTAATTAGATCTCAGAAAAGCTATAGAGGAGCATGAATCAAGTCGGGGTTGGTTGGAGCTTACGGGAAATGTTATCCTAGTGAAAGCTTTTCCTTCTTATTTTTCTCTGGGGAGGCTATGTCTGGTTTCTGCAACTTTAGTTTCTTTTCTTTTGATTATGCAAATGCGCTATGGATGTTAGATTTGACTTGGGATCAGGCAAATTCTTATTCTTAGTTGCTGAACTGACAATTTATGATCTAATTATCTATTTACAGGACATTTTCCAGAAGCTTCAGCTGTGGAAGTTCATTGTGTCCATTTTCGCATTTTCATCTACACCAGAACTGTTGTTTGGACTATATTTGCTGTACTACTTTCGTGTGTTTGAGAGGCAAATAGGTTCAAATAAGTACTCGGTGAGCTATCCCATTGCTATATTGTCTGAAACTATTGGTATGTTGGGGAAGGCTTAAGAAGATGTTCATGAAATTACATATACCAGAAACATAGCCTGGTACATTGCTGTTTGATTAAACAATTGTGCTTTCTCAGTTGGAGGTGTCTCATATTATTTGGAAACATAGGCTGGTCATAGTGCCGTGAAACACTTCTAAGGTTGGTTAGGGTATACTTGGGTATAACTTACAAACTCCCACGAATTGAAAATATAGGAATTAAAATCAAAAGAAGATCTTCAAGGGCTTATTGGAGGTTATATTATGAACTCCAAAAAACTGCTTTCAAGTGCTTTGCTTTTACGAATTCTTTCATTTGATCTACTTTTATTTGACTTATTTGCAGGTATTTATCTTGTTTTCTGTCACTGTTTCATTACTTTTGGAGGTGGTGACATTAGTTGTTTTAAAAGGTAAATCATCTTATAAAGTGTTCAATAATTTATGCATACAAAAAATTGGCTGTTATGTATAGATTGGATAGTTTCTGGAATCAGACATTCAGGAACTATGAGTAAGAGGGAAGATTTTTTCGGAAATTCTTAAGACTAGTATGACAGTAAATTGTTTGTCCATATATGATAGTAAATATTTCTTTTGTTTTAGATACTTTGGAGTTTGGATTTTGAGCATAAGGTGCATGATTAGTTGAATGGGAAAATGATAGGACAAAGGTCAAACAGACCTGGGAAGATATATTGAGCTAAACTTGGCAACCTTTTCACCTCAAAAACATCTTTTTGTGCATTGAATCTAGTTCCCTTTTCTCATCCATAATATTTCTTTATGTTATTGCTTCAATATTTTGGCTCCGGCTAAATAAATAAGAAGGTATAACTACTCTTCTCCTGCTGAACAAATATGTCTTCATTTTATTATGACTGCTTTCCTGCAGATCCAAGCTATAATGTGATCACTTCTGGACCATATGGCTTAATATTTGCGTCATTTGTGCCATTCTTTTTTGATATACCTGTTTCAACGAGATTCCGAGTATACAGCCTCCGCTTCTCTGACAAGTCTTTCATATATTTGGCTGGTCTTCAGGTAATAAAAATACTTGCTTGCGATCTTCCAATTTTAAAGTCTTCATAAGAAAGAACCATCTTGCAATCTAGTATCTCTCTTCAGTGTCCTGATTGTGCTTCTGTGTCTGTTCTTTGGCTTGTAGCTGCTTTTATCCTCTTGGAAAAGATCCATGTTGCCAGGATTATGTGGCATACTTGCTGGTGCTTTATACCGCATGAATGTCTTCTACATTCGCAGGATGAAGGTTCACCTTCACTTCCTTTCACTCATTTCTATCTCCTTGCTGGGGCCTTTTTTAGTATGATATATTTTCAATGTGGCTATGATGTATGTACTTATCTTGGGTAGTAACACTTAATTTGCAATTTATAGTTCCCTGGGTTCATTTCTTCCATATTCTCGCGGTTTTCTTTCCATTCTACCGGAAGTCCATCGTCCACACCAGCTCCCAGGAATATTTTGGGTAGTGCACCTTCATATGCAGCACGGCAAGTTGAGGCAAGTTTGCTAATGTTTCCTATCTTTCCTTTCTACTTCCATTTTCTTTTTCATTTTATAATAAGATAGGTTGGGTTTAGTAGCATACTTGCATAGTTCCCACATTATTTGGTCTGGAACAAGAGAGTAGGAGATCTACCAAAGGAAGACTTAAGAAATATACACTCTCAATTCTCAAATATCATTTTAATTAGCAAGTGAACTGAAGGCGCTTTTACCCCAGACAAGAAAGAATAAATTTAATAGTTTGTTTGTCGAAGAAATGACTATTGATTCGGAAGACTAAATATTTATCAACAAACTTGCATGGTTCCTTTATTGTAGAATTCTGAACTTCGACTTTGTCTTTTCAAATGGGAATCTTTCTTTCGGGTATGATCATTGCTCAGAGGCAGCAGGAATAAATTTAGTATTCCTAGAAAAGAAATGATGCATTGTTAACTTCTATTTGGGCTGGCTTGAATGCAGAGAACCTACCCATCTCCTGCTGTTGGAGCAATTGAACCACCCGAGGACTCCATTGCGACACTCGTATCAATGGGTTTTGACCGAAGCTCTGCAAGACAAGCGCTCGTGCATGCTGGAAATGACATCAATGTGGCCACAAACATCCTTTTGGAAGCACAATCCCATTGAGTTGTTCATCCCCAGACAATATTTTGGAAGTCTGCATACTAGATGCAAATCTTGATCTTTCCCTGATGATCCACAGGCAGTAGTTATGCACTTGTGCACACATTCAGTGGCTACGTTGACAAGACTAAGAAAGAAAAATGAATATCTCTACAGGCACCTGACATGTTCATTCTTGTAGTTAAGAGATCGGGGGCTATTGGTGATTATTCATATACACTGGTAGCTTAGTCAATTAGGACACTGCTTAAAAGCAAACTCCATTTTCAGACTTGAATGACCTAAAAAGGCTATTTGTAAATTCTGGGTTCCAAGAGTAATGCCCGTGTGGTTTTATGCTTTATTATGCATTTGAAAGTATTCAAATCAAATATTGCTTAGTGAAATAATATCTGCACGTTGATTTGGAGCTGCACTCTGCACATATTCTGTGATTATTCATAGTTAAATAACTTTGTTTTGTTACAACTTACAAAAGGGTTTGAGTTCTTGGTCTGTAAGAACGATTTACCCAAAGTTGCAGCATTAGTTTTAAACAAAGATACGGCTATAGGGGACATAAGCAGAGGTCAACACGACCATTTACTCAAGGTTGTCGCCATAATTTTAAACAGGAAGGTGTGTATAGGGGCCCTAGAAAGCAAGCTAGAGTGCTATGCAGTGTTTATATCCAGCCGGCCTTTTTGGAGCTGGAATGCTGGGGTGATCCAGCTTCCGCAACCGCACTGGATGCCGGACCAGTTGAAATACCCCAAACGAGCATCGCACTGAGCACACAACAAGTTGCCCTCCATTGCACCTTCTTCCACTGGAAACCAATCAAATGATCGTTATCCTAGTTAGATAAATAGTACAGATTGTGGCAGTTTTTATGCATGATGCAAAAGAATAATACGCCAAAACTGAACAAAATCAGGAAACCAAAGGTAAAAAGGGGTTGTGTTTCAGGAACATCCATAATTTCCTGAGAATATGGTAAACATAATCATAAATGTGCTAGCTATCTGAGATGAACAGATTAGAGAATCTGCAATTTTTTTGGCCAAGCTAGTAAGCATCAACTGAGCAGTTGGTCAGGTTATAGTTAATATGACAGTATTAGGCAATTAAAACAAAGCTTGCCTACATATATCTTCACATAATACCATCATGTTCTTGTAGATATGGTATTTGTCCTTGAATTTAGCTCCCAATAAATATTTATTCAGATTCAATATAAACCTCTTATAAATTAGATCAAAACTGAGAGTTAATATTCCAGGCATTGAATTAATATCAGTTTAGAAGAGTTTACCTGTTTTCATCCAGCGCAAAGGCTCGATAAAGATAGAAGAGCAATCAAATTCATCAGCTTTATTGTACAGGTTGCCACTTCTTTTCCTGTGCCATCCAAAGGATGTCTCGCCCTCACCCGGGACATGTTCCACCACATTCTCACGCAATGCGACAAGCCTTTTGCATTTTTTGCAACGATATCCAGGACTATAATTTACAATTCCTACAGGGGATGTTTCTCCATTGGAGGAGACAGTTTTTTCTTGCAAGGCTGGGTCTACTCCAAGCTTTGAACTATCGATTCTCTCCCCCCGATTGAAAGATTCCCCTAATCAGAATGGGAAAGGAAGAAAAAAGAAAAAACAAGATTTGCAGCCAGACAAATCAATTAGTGAGAAATGAGAAAATTTTGCATTTGAGGCAATCTCAGACAACAGAAAATGGATCATAATTCATAAAACAAGCTAATACTACGTAAATGGGGAAACTTTTACACCTCAAATACTCGAGGGATCAAAAGGGCAAAGCAAGGGTAAGGAATTGTTGCATAAATGCATCAACTCCTCACCGGAACCTGGAAGATATGCAATTGATTACAGGTATGCTATTCATTCATAGTATCTAAGCATTGGGAGGTCAGTCCAGTTCATTGATGAATTTTGGCTAATGCTGCAGAGATACTCGGAGAGACCATCTTGACAAGTTAGGGGAAAGCAAGGGATCAAAGAAACTTACCTAAAACTTTCAGATGGAAGCGCTTATATATGGGACTGGCATGATCAACCTTGAAACCCATCTCCTCAAACATCTTCAACTGCAAGACAACAAGGGCATTTAACCCATGACTTCTACATGATTTCAAAGCCTATTTCTTTTAAGCAGCACAGAAGATCTTCTTGGTGATCAACTGTTACCTATTAATGGGATAGAACTTCTCTCACCTGGTCCAGAAAGCTGTCGTTGGGGCATACAAAGTCACAACTCTGTCTTAAGGACTCGAGTGCATCTGCAGGATACACCATAAAGAAGAACATGGAGAATATCAAACGAGGTTAGAGAAACATACAATTTCTATATAACATTCATTTGATTATACAGAGTAGCATGTTCCACATGTTGCCAACATAGTATGCTTATGGAACATGAACCGCTTCAACAGATAAGGAGTGTCTCCTGACCTTCTTGAGACAGATGTTCAGATCGCATCAGATATGCTGTAATGATAGCTGCACTGCAGTAAACATATACAGAAAGGGCAGAAACCCTTAGGTCTAGGCAAAGTACAAAACATATAAGATAAGCTACCAATATATACTGTGCCAGGTAACTTGACAGCCATTGAGCTTTTAAAAGTTTCTTAGGACGAAAAGGAAACTAAAAAAGTTCAACATATACTCATTCACTCTAGATTTGTTCTTCTTCAATTTCTCCCAAGCAGCCATTTATAACAAGGCAACAACTTTTATGGAGCGGCACTGGCGGTTAAAGAATTACGAATCAAGATATCCTCTTCATTAACTAATTGCAACAAAACTAATAGACTCAGCAACAATCGACTTCATTTGACATGTATTAGTAACAAACAGCTAACAAAATCGCTGCAACCATAATGTACATTAAGCAAACAAACACAAGAAGGACTACAACATGCAGATATAAATCAATAAGATGACAAGCTGGAAAAATATCAGTGAAATTTATACCTCCTCGAAACACCAGCAAAACAATGCACCAGAACAGATCCCTGCTTCCTACTCTCTTCGATGAAATCCAAGCAAACATCCAAATAATCCAACAAGTTTTCACTTTCCATGTCCCGAATTGGAACAGCCATCCTAATCACCTTCAAGTCCTTCCCAGCATACTCCACAGAACACAATAGCTTCTCCGATGCTGACACCGAGCTCTCCTCCGATCCATCATCATCATCCTTATCACCATCAGCACCTTTCGGATCCCCAAAGTACACCTTCCGAATTGCCTTCGCCGGAATCGACAGCGCGCTACGCCATTCCGTGAAAAACGATATCGAAGGCGAGCTCAGCAACGACAGTACATGAGTGATTTCGGAGCTACCTTTCTCGAGAACCTCCGCAGCGTCTCCGATGTTACCGATGAACAAATGCTCGCGTACAAGATACGGCATATCACTCCCCGAACCTCAAGCTAAACCGCAAGCCGAAAATCGTTCAGCTGGCCTGCAAAACATCAGTCATACAAAATCCGACATTGATGATTTCCATAAGCTAAAAAAGAGGGGACGGAACAAGAAGCAGAAACCTGGAAAGTGATTTCAGCTCCAAAGATTACGCTATCGACGCTTAATTTTGCTCAGTGAAAAAGATCGCAACAGAGAAAGTATCAAGAAAAAGCAGTTTCTCTCGATCGGAATTCGAAATAGAGGTGGAAAAGACAAAGCAATTGACAGAGTTGATACCATACCGGAGAATATGCCGGCGAATATCCGAATTGAGAGAGAAATCTCCGGCGTCTGGATTTTCGCTCGCTCGCTCGCAATCGGTGGCTACGACCCTTGTAAGCGCCGTGGTTGTTTTTATACTCAGCGCATAAAAGGGCTTCGCACGTGTGATTAACTGTGAAGTGGCAAAGGGAATATTGTATATGCGTAATGCGTGCCTGACGATACGTGTGAGATTGCTAATCAATCTGAGCCGTTGGTTTTTGCTCTCTTGTCATCTGGCTCTACACGTTGCATTTTTTCTTTTTCTTTTTTTAAACTTGTTGGGATTAAAACTTGCCACGAAGGCATGCTGACGTGGAATATCAAAGCTGTGCTGGATCCTACGTGGCAACTGTTACGTTTGTGTTTTCCTTCACGTTGTACAACTTATTGAGTTATTTCTATAATTTGAAACTCCAAACTAAAAGATGAAGATGTGAAACAAATGGACACAAGAACAAATCATCATGTTTAAACAATCAACAGAAAACAAAAACACACAACACATTCATAATAAAATATCATACGCGTCCCATAAAATTGAAAGTTGTAAGAAAATGTCGTGCCGTGATGGGTACATCAATTGTATGGTGGGAGTCGATCCATTCATTCCAAGGAACAGAATAAACCAACTTAGTTGATGAAACAATAAGAATTATATGATATTATATACTTACCTTTTTAAAAAAAGAATAGTTGTAGTTGGACACTTGTAGTTGAGAATTGAGATATTTCTCGGGTTGGTTGGAGCTTTGTCGGTTGGTTCCGTGGTTAGTTTCGGTTGAGGAGCAGTTTTGCGGCCGTGGTTGATCGAAGTGATCGTGTTGGTGGTGTTTGTGGTCTCCGAAGATCCTTCATCTAGGTGGAGGGAACGTCGTGTGATACACACTTCCCCAGGAGTCGTCTTTGCCCTTCGTGGATTACTGCTTTCCGGCGGTGAGACATCGTGTCAGCTATGCTGTCCCATGCGCTCGCTATCCACTTATCCTTGCCGGGTCTCCCTCTTCTCGCTGCTGTGTCCGCTGATGTGCTTAGGGTCTGGGGTTTTTCGGGTTTATTTTGCGTAGTTCTTTTGTTGTATTAGGTGACTGTATCCTGTTTTCTTGTTGTATTTTCGTTTGCTATGTTGTATGTATTGACGGCTTGCCGTTTGCCGACGTTGTCGGCCTCTCGAGGTCCGGGCTTGTCCGGTCTCGAATTATTTCCTAATAAAAAAAAAAGAAAAAAGAATTGAGATATATAAAATCACATAAAGCTAAGAGACAAGTGTGGAAAAAGATTGGGCACAAAATGGATGGCTGTTAATCATATGCCTAATTGTCATTTTCGTGGGACACTCACACTACACTTGTACGTTATCCTTTAATAATTTATGAAAAATCATTTACTATTTATTTAAGGCATCTCCATCCTAAATTGGTTTCCTCTCCATGATTCCATCTATCTATCTATGTTAAGGGAATAAGAGATATATCACATTAATTAACAACCTCAAAAAAATGATGGAGAACATGATATCACCTTCCATATCCGCTTCAAGGTTTGAATATAATTTAACAAAGTAACCAAACTAATCACATATATATTTTCGTCACTTAACACCAAGTTTTTATATAATATATACATGTGCATGTGTTACATACAAGTGACAAGTACACTGATTAAGCTTTGTCATTTTAGCAGTAAGGGGAAAAGGTTGAGATAGTTGGATACACAAATGCAAATGACAGATACAGGAAGACGAATACGGACCATTGAACTTGAAACTTGAAGAGGCCACATAAGACTAAAATCAACTGACAATAGAAGGAGTAACCCACTAGCTTATATACTAAGACTTCTTTGTTTATATTGTCGACGTTGGACTCTTTTGGTCTCTTCACAACTTTCATTCTCTCAACAGTCCATCTATGAATTGTCTATTCCAAACCCAATCAGAAATCAGAAGAGAGACCTAGACAAAGTGGTTAGCTAATCTCATCTTAAAAGCCAAAAGGGGTGGATTCAATTCTTACGGTCTCTATGAAAGCGAAAGCAACAAAAGCAAACGCAACAACCAGACACCACATATGAGTTGTGACACTGTTTCTTATCCCTTGACTTGAACGGTGAGGATATGGTTTTGTTCTTCATACTCGAATGTCATCAACATCAACCTCAAATCAGCGGATTCTCTAGCACAGAAGAACAAGCTAAGTCACATTTTTCTTGTATAATTGATTATGAATTTGAGGTTTCCAAACTCGGGAAACTTGATTGATGTGTAAAGAAGACACCGCAAAGTGAAAAAAGGAATCTGATTCATGTATGTTTTTCCTAGCTTAAGATGTACCATCTTTGTATTACACTGCTAACTGAAACAACTATTAAATATATCAGCTAAGACAAGGACAATAAAAATCATCTGATCAAGAACAACAGTTACAATCCTGCAGAAAGGTTTTACCTCTGATCATCAACAGATTGCCAACTCAAGCTCACTAAATCACTAATTTCATAGGCAAATGCATAATAGAATCAAATCAAAGACTGAATTTCTCCAATTTGAAAGAATATACCAAGTAGGAAATCGAAATTCAAAGCCTAAACAAGAACATCAACTGAATTTGTCAACTGCCAAAAATGAACACAACGAGGTATTTTTTAGCACATCTACATCAAAGTGACACTATTACACGTCTATCGAACCGCACAGGCAAAAACTGTTGGGTTTTGGGGGCTGTCTGTGTAAAGTCGAGGAGGACGTTCATTCCGTTAGATGCCAAGAAAGAAGACAAAATGAGGTTGGGCCTTTAACCTTTGTAAATATTATTGGGCCTCACAATAACAAGTAGGAATTTGTACGTAAAGCCCAATGTGTGTATATTTGCAAATGGTTTTTTTTTTTTTTTAAACGTGCAAATGTTTTTTTTTTTTTAACGTGGGTTCCGAGTTTGTCAGCTAATCGTCACTGGCTCGAGCTCTAATTTACAAATGCGATTCGCCCCACCTTTCAGAGACAAGAGCTTCCAAGAGACCATGGAGAAGGCCAAGAGTCTCCACTTGCAACGCTGATCCCTGCCTGCCCTCAACCGTTCGTGCTGCAAGACAAGGGTCTACCCAGAGAATCATGAATAACAAAACCGAAAGCCGCTTGGTCCATAGGTAACTTAGAGCACCCACAATGGGGGTTTTTAAACATCAATATAAGAAACATAATAATAAAATAAGAAGAAGAACAAACCTTTTATTAAGGGATGATTTGACAGGTTTTCAAGTAACAAACCATTAAAAACTTACTAAAAATGAAGAGAGATGGGGGCCACTTGGGTAAGAAGGAGGAAAGAGAAAGAGATAGGATGATAGTGGTGGGGTTAGGTGGTGGGGCCAATTTTATTTTTATATTATTTAATTTTTAATAAGGTGAGTTGTAGGGATGTGAGTGTATATTTTGACGGGATTTCTAAGGAGAGAAAAAGATAAAAAGTAAAGCTAAGGAACCCAATATAAGTTTCATGGATGCGGATGCTCTTAGTGCCACCAAAATTTAGTTTCACAAACCCTTTTCTTGGTTTATTCTATTCTATTTTCGTTGGTTATTCTTGTTATCTTGGTTAATACCTTAAAAAAGTTTATTAAATCTACAATTATTTTAAATTTATATATAAAAAAGGAGAATAAACAATTTTAGGAAAACAAAATTATCTTGGTAGAAACTTTGACTTATAAATAATAAACTAAGATCAAATGATACAGAACAAGCCCCCAAGCATACCATTACCCAAAGGTGTTGAGCAAGAAAGCAGATAACAATATGAAATTAGACATTTTACTGGTTGCTTCTTCTACATGCATTTTCCCAAGTAACCCTCCTAACTTCTTCTGTACAGATTCTAAACATTTCCAGTTCCAACACAACCACCACAACAACAAACACTAGCACCTACAGTTGGGGGGAAAACTTATGTAGGGTGGATCAATTAAGAGCACGGGAGATGCGAGGAGGAGCATCGATAGGAAGATTTCTACCCGTCTAAAAGGGCTGAAGAACGCGCTAGAAATGGTAGCGTAATGCTTTGCCATTGTGTGATTGACCACCTCGTCTTCACAGGAAAGGAAGGTTTTTTCCCCATCGGAAGACATTGGGAGTTCTTAAGACGGGAATGAATAACTTATAGTTGAGAAGGGCGTCTAGATGGGGTTCGAATAGACCTTTTGGAATGAGCGTGAAGAAATGCCGTGTAGAAGCCTCACAAACCCAAGAAAGCTCAGCTTTCCATCCGAGTGTCTTATCCAGTCTTGAAGAACCACATGAACAGGCACAGAGGGACCGAGTCCAAGTTCCTGGTGAATAAAGCAACAAAACAACCTTCTTTATATTCTCTTCCTTGAAGGAACTGATTTTGATAGCGAATAATATAGCAGAGAAAGATACCGAGGCAAGTTCCTCAATCATGATGGGTCTGTTTCCATCCTTCTCAAATAACTCATAAGCACGGCGTGCGTGTTGCTCCCAGGTTTCCATGGCTTCTATCTGATGAACGCTTATGGCTGCAGCACAGAACTCCTCAAAGTCGAATTTCTTGTACTGGAGTGAGCTCACCTGTCAAAACATCACTCACAATTAGCTAACCTATTTTACCCAATGTACATGCCAAAAAGATGACAGTAAGCAAACAAAACGGATTAAAAGAGTGAACACTACCGAGCTTGCATATTCAATAACCCGTGCATCCTTCATGGCATCAGTGGAGCACCTTATTGCAGCCTGCAAGTTGGAAATACTTAGAGATAGAGCTAAAAAACTGAGCAATGAAAGAACGGAGGATCAACTGGAGCTTACTGTCTTGAAGTCCTGCATAGAGAGGGAACCGTGTTTGGTTGGACCTAGCAGCTGAAATTGCGCCTTGAAATAAGCTAATTGAGACACCGTCAATGTCTTCGCAAGAGCCTGCACAGTAGGACAATCTTTACAAATCATGCAGCCACGCAGTGAGCAAAAAGCGAACTATTCTTTCGCCTTTTACTAAAGGACAATCTTTACAATTATGAGCTGTAAACTACCAATTACCTCTCCAATCTACAACGATCATTCTTTTCATATTCTTAAAGGCACCTTATCCGATAAAAATGGCATAAATATTTGCCAGCTTATGCTGAGCACAATTTCAGAGTTGCAAGTTAATAAAAAGCAAGGATTTCATACCCTGAGAGCTGATTTTCGCAGAGATGATGAGAATATGTAGGCCTTTACTTGCTTGTATATAATCATATCCAAAGGTATCTTGATATCTTGATAATGAACAAGCCAAGGATGACCTGAATACAAAAAAAAGTGGCCGGAATCATAAGAATTTGACTATGTTGAAGTATCAAAAGACTGTTGAAGTTTTCAAAGGACTTACTAAGAGCCTGAGCAGCAGTTAGCCTCTTTCGGTAGTCCTTGTTCAACAATCTCTTGACAAAGTCAATTGCATCTGTTGACAAAGATGGCCAAGGGGCCTCGTCAAAAGTTGGGTCTGCCTTTAGAACTGCCCGGAAAATTCCAGACTCTGTGCGAGCCCAAAAGGGGCGACTTCCACAAAGAAGAATGTAAGCAATCACACCAATACTCCACATGTCTGCTTCAGTCCCGTATGACCTGTGTAGAACTTCGGGGGCTACGTAATAAGCACTTCCTACTATATCAATCAATTTTTCATCTGCAAAATTTAGCCCACGTGTCAGTGGCTCACGCATTCTCTCAGTGTTAAAAGAGAAACAAATGCATCAACTAGTAATGAACGTAACCTGGCTTTACATAATCTGAGAGTCCAAAGTCAATGGCCTTGAGAGTAGAATTGTCATCTTTGGAGCTAAAAAGAAAATTCTGAAATAAAAAATAGTAGACAGCATCAACAACCACATGACGATGACAGTTAAAGCGAAATCAGAAATTTAACATTGAGGCAATACCGAGGGCATTTAGTTTTAGGGCAGAGAAAGACGTCTTCTCACCACATTATACAATTTATGCCAAAGACTGAGATCTATCACACCATAAAAATGCTCTACCGGATGCAGATATGGAAGCAAATTTCTAACAAATACTTTTCACGAAAATTACCAAATAAACTGATAAATGATGTTAAGCGAAAGCCGGAGCTGTTTCAAAGATTAGCAATCTAGCATTTGACTGCATTGATGACGGAGGTATTCAGCCTAGCGTATATTGAGGGGGCATTACCTCTGGCTTGAGATCCCGATGGACTACACCTTGGAGATGACAGTAGGCAGCCACACTTATAATCTGCACCATGACAGCCTTTGCCTCATCTTCGGAGTATTTTCCTCCCCTAAAAACGCAGATGTCAGTTGAAGTTACATATGTGGACAACGCAGAACAAACCTAGTGCGCTTAAGATATGAAGGTTTAATGATCAATCAGTACCTTTGGAGTATACTATCCAACAGTTCACCCCCTTTGCAGAGCCTGCAGTGACAAAAAAGCATATAATGAGTCATAACAAATTTTCTACAGTGAAATCAAAGATTACAACCATACGTAGTACGCCTCCATTAAAGTACTGTGTGAAGACCAAGTCCAAGCAGTATTCAGACAAGCTTTGACAAGCTAACCACTAATGCATATTTTTTCAACATGATGTCTACATCTAGATAGTCATACTGAAAACTATAAGGAAGACTAGAAGTCATTAAATACTATAAACGATAAGAATGCAACTATAAAATATATACAAGCAGAAAGAAAGAAATTAAGAGCATGATATACCAAATCTAGCAGCAAACTTACTCCATTGCTATGTAAACATTCTCATCATCTTCAAAGGCATCATAGAACTGTACTAGGTTCTTGTGTCCCGTTAGAGCCCGAAGTATGTTAACTTCTCTTCTTACATCTTCAATTGCAATTGCAGTCGTCATCTGCCAAAGCAACAAGCTCCATAATTCAGCAAATAAAATACCGAGGTAGTTTGAATCTCAAAATAGGAACTATAGCAGAAGATGAATACATGCTGTCATAATCAAAGGAAGAGTGTGAAAGGCTTATCTTCCCATGGGCGGAAGACATTAAAACATAAATAACCAATGATCTTCATGAAAACGAATTCTAAGCAAGCATAGCCAATCGAAAATGTAACCACATGGACCACTTGGCAATCGGATCAACCTAATAGTAAAGAAGAATATTCTTACAAGTTAAAGTGAACCCCATACCACTAGAAATTATAACTCCATAGATAGAAAATAATTTGGCCGCACGCAATGCTCAAACAACAAGCAATTCGGTCATAACTCGCCCGTCACGAAGATTTCCTATATCCAACTGATCAAGATGTAAGATATTGACAAGTAATCTGATCAAACCGAAGTTCCAGACCTCTTCTGCTTAGACACAACACAGATTTCCCAACAAAATTTCCAGCTCAATTGCAGTCATAGCTACTGAATCTCCTTATACGGTTATACCACACAGACCTAAAGCTAACAGATTGAAAAAAAAAAAACAGATTAAATCACAGATCAAATCATTCATTTCTTCCACAATTGATCCATCATTGCTCACCTTTATCATGAAAAACAAACTTAAAATTGATCATAAACAGCGGAAAAAAAGGAAACACTTGGAGAAATTATTAAAGATAAAGATCACCACACCTTTGATTTAGGGATGACTTTAACAGCTACCTCCTGACCTTTCATGCTCCCCTTCTTCCCCATAGCAGAACAAGTATAACCAAAATGGCCACGCCCAACCTCGTCACCAAGCTCATAGTGACTCACAAACTGCTTGGAAAACCCAAACCTCTTATCCAATCCAACCTCGCACTCACTCCCCTCCGGAATTGAGGCCTCGTTGGGCTTCACAGATCCGTGGCGGCGAGCGAGTAGGGCCCGGATGTGCTTCGCCGGCGAGGGTGGCGGGAACGGCCGCTTGAAGAAGCGGAGAGGCGTGGAGGTCACGCTGGAGTTCGCCGGCGAGTTCTTGAACGCGCTGGGAAGTGGACTTGGGCTGTAGAAGGGGAATTTGGGGGTCTTCCCGGATTCATAGGTCGATGAAGGCAAATTGCTGCTGTTGCTTCCTTGAATTGCAACCGGATTTTCATCCGTTCGGTTGTGAGGGATTTGATTGGGCTTACCATGACAGAGCCCCATGGAATCAAAGCCCCAATTTCAAAGCCTTTTTTCCGAGACAGTGGAAGGAAGCAACGGCAACAGTGAAAACACCGACAGCAGCGGAAACGGAAGCAAGCGCTACAAGAAGGGGGAAATTGAACACAGATGGGCCATGATTTGTACAGCTTGAGCTCTCAATCAATGAAAACGATGTAGAAAAGGGGAAATCCTTTACCGATCAAACCAAGAACAATGCAATTATGCAAGCAACCCCGATTGAAGAACAACAACAAAGAGAGGGGTGAAAAAAGGGAAAGGAAAATCAGCAGAAAGAGGAAATGGAATTGGGATGAGAGAGGATTAGGAGGAATTCACAGACCAGATTGTATTTCTAATGGGGAAATTGGTACGGCCATGGGGTGGGGACTGAAACCAAATAAAAGGGGAAAAAATAAAAATAAAAAAGGAGGTAAAGACTAAAAAAGATGCTTAGCATAGGCAGCAAGAAAAGGAAAGAGGAGGAAGGTGAGACTGAGAGGAGATATCAACATTCCACTTCTTTCTCCTCTCTCTGTGTTCAGTTTACTGCTTTTCTGCAACCTTCCTTTATTTTCTTTTTGTTGTGGTAAAATCAATTAATCGAGCTATCCCTTAACGTAACGCATAATCAATTAATATAGTATGTGATTGTGAGTATTCAACATGATCGATTTCTTTGCTAATTAATTAGACAAATTAACTTTATCGATATATCAAATTAATTGTAAGCTGTAACCGATAAAAATCCCATCTTTGAAGAAGGGTGAGAACTGAGAGGGTCATCAAGCAATGTAAAAATCAGAAAGAGGATTAATAAATGGAGTGTTTGGAGAGCCAACGCAAAGATAAATAAGGTGGGGTTTGATTTTGGATCGTTACAGCCTGTCTTTATGTGATCGATCACTGTTCAACACAGTCTCCGGACTCAAAAAGAGAGATGCTTTTAATTTCTCTTTTTTCATTTAGTCTGGATAAATAAGCTTAATCTTTGGAATTTGGAATGAAATAATATAATTACTAATGTTTGGATTTAAAGGGTTTATATAAACACTTATGAGAGTATTTAACAAATTAAGTGTTTTAAATAATGTGAATTTAAAATATGATATTATGTAGATTGTATTAATTAAACGTAAATATAATTAATTTATATGGTTTTATAAAGTATTTTTTATTTTAAAATCACATTATTTTAATTAGTGTTTGGGATTAGCTTATTAAAATTATCAAAAAGTTGAGGGTTATCACTTGGAATTTTTTTAAATCTTTGTGCACTATATAGAATTTGTAAAAAATTATAGCTATTACATGGAATATCCCTATTTTGCAATTGACAATGAAAATTTTCATTTTAAATCTTTTTTTTTATTAGGTAAAAATTCGAGGCCAAACAAACTTGGACCTCGAAGGCCGACAAGTCGGCAGACGGATAACCGTCAGAAAATAAACCGAAAATACAAAGATGGTGCAAAAACAGGCAAAGGAGCACTACAAGACAAAACTAAACACAACTCAACCGAACAAGATGCGGGCGTAGACGAAGGACGAAGCCAAGCACTACCAGAAGGAGCACTGTAGGCCAGCGGCACGTCAGGAGTCACTTGTGGGCAGTGAAGACGAACCTCCAAGGAAACAGTCTTCCAGAAAAAGAAGACGCCTCGATACACACTACCTCGACCCCAGCATATCCCGACTCCGACTGTCAGACCCCCATCAAACGGACAAGAAGGCCTAGCCACGTCAAACGAAGAGCCCCACGGCGCCTGAACCGAAAGCCCCAGAAACCCAAACGGGATTTACACAAACCTCACAAGGAATTATTTATTTAAAGGTAATTATTATATTTTGCAACAATACTTTTATTTAATTTATTAATTTATCCAATGGGTCACCTTTGAGCCCAAGGCAAAGCCTCCGCCGGACCCAAGGAAGAACAATGCAAGTTAAGGCACTGCCAAACTAAACCTTACCAAGGGGAGGTGGAAGGAAACGACGGCCAAACAGCTAGGGCAAATTTGTCGGCGCCGCACTGGCCAGTTGGATGAGCCACGACAAACAATGGCAATTAGAAAAATGGAGAGGGAGACGAATCCCCAACACCCAAATCGCGAGATGACAACACCCACCTAGGAAGAGGATGAGGAGAAGGGGTGGGGCACATGGTTGAGCGGAAACCTCGACGGAGATCCCAGATTAACGAGATCCTCAGGAGGAAGGAGACAGAACCCCAATGGGGAGGACCGGAGACGCTGAAGGCGGTGCCGGAGGAGCCAAATCCACCCAGCCAGAACGAAAATCGTAAGACTCCGAGGAGGGGGGGAGAGGAGTAGGCAGGGCGGGGGACAGAGACCCCGAGGATCCGACAGGGAGTGCCCAAGCACAACCAAGCGGCGGCCAATGGAAGGTAGGGACGGAGGGCAACACGGCGACACCAAAACCCGAGGACTCCGTGTCAACCTCTGAGGGCAAAACCTCCGAGGACAGAGTCAACCGAAGGGCTTAGTCTGACGACTAATACCGACCGCCGAGGACAAAGACCGAGAAGAAATTTCTACCCGCGGAACTAGGTCCGGTGGGGCAGGTTTGAGGGCCTCCGAGGAGGATTTAGAGACCTCCGAAGAGGGGGTTGTGGCCTCCGAATAGGTGGTTTTATAGCCTCCGAAGAGGGGTTTCGGACAATCACCTCGGCCCAGGAGGATCCGAGGAAGTCGGAGTGTCAATGGTGGTTCCGGCTCCCTCTCTCTAGAATCTAGAGAGAGGAGAGAGCTTCCGTTTGTGATCAATGATCGATAGCAAGGTTCCAATTGTTTGTTTGTGGAAATTTCCATTCTAAATCATTTTACAATGAACAAGTACCTACAATTATGTCCATTATCATCGTGAGGTCAATAAAGTAACGGTGTTTCTATTCTATATTCCAAATATATAAATAAAAACATTAATTGATAAAGATTCTCTATTATACATAATATCGACTCTAAAAAGACAATTTTAAATAAAAAAAAATATTTAATTTAAAAAAATCTTTCTCAATCAAGATTCTTATCCCTCGAAAAACCATAAACCAATCCGATATCATAATTGTAAAAGGGAAAATCCCGAAATCACGATACAGGGGCAGTTCCGTCTTTTGTCAATTACCGCCTATTCTATTGTGGTGACCCACATAAATGTATCGACCGTTTCCTATATTTAATGCCTCGACCGACATCAGTACGGTAGCGGTTTCTTTTATAAATATCAAAACTATTCGAATTCCTTGAATTAATGGCCTTGACCGTTTCATTTCTGCTCGACTAATATAAATATGAGAGGACTGACTTGAGCGTCGGAGGGTCCGACGGGGGAGACAAGCCCCGCCCCGACCTCGTTCGTTCTTGTTTGCATGCTAGGGTTCGGATTGAGAGCATGATCAAGATCGATCAACTATGATGCAGATTTTATCCATCACATTTGGCGCCGTCGGTGGGAATTCGATCAAAAAGCTATGCGATCGAAGTTCCTGGTGAAGATGAATCATGATCGATCACCATATCAGATCTAATTAAGCACCCAGGGCCGCGTCCTCCCTCTTCCTGGTGGACTCCGAAGCCCTACTCAAGAGGCCGACCGTCACTGGGGTCAGGGGCAATGCGCGTCATCTCGCTCGCCGCCGCAAGCAATTGCGATCTTCATCGCCATCTCGCATACGTGACTTGCAGCCTCCGCCTGTTGGTGTTGCCTCCAATCATCCATGTCCGTGCGTCGACGACAAGGTGGTGACGGTTTTTGCCGGTGCCGCACCTCCAGCCCAACCTTACCGCCGTTGTAGATCGACCCCGGTGGCTTCGAAAGACGGGCTGCCGGTAGTAAATCTAAATCCGAGAACATACTAGCATCGATGGACGAGGCCGGGTTCACCCGAATTTGCCGTTAGGGATCCTTTGCCGAGGTCGAGGTCGAAGGGAGGACATTGGCCGAGCCGAGGATGCCGCTTCGAGTTCTTGCGCCGCCGCCCTCTGCAAATCGTAACGAAGAAGACGATGTGTTGAAGATTTGTTTAAATTACAAATCCATCCTAGGAGCTCTCATAAATTGCAAAATTGGCCCGAACTTTTCAGAAATTACGAAATCGGCCTAGAGTTTCCGTAAACTACAGGTTAGCCCATATTTACTAGATTATATGATTTTCTTTACACTTACCCGTCTAACCTCTGCACTAATCGGATGAAATACGAGTGCTATTAGTTTGATTATTTCATGCTAAGTTTAATATATTTGACTATTTATTCTATATTGATTAACGTTAGTTTACTTGAGTTCCCGCCTAGTTTGTTCTCATTATCCCGATAGTCCCTTGTTTGGCTCGGTTTGCTCCGTTTATTATGCAGCTTTGAATAGGACACTGTAAAAGGGATATGAGTGCGAAACTCATCGAGTTTGATTTAACGGTAATCATATGGTCAGCTCCGACCAATGATGGTGGGGCGCCGGTGCAACCAAAATAAGTTGGGGCATTGAGAGCTACAAGTCAAAGGTGTATTATTCTACCAATCCCTAGCCAGGTCAAGAATAACACTACAACAAAATTGGGGGTAATGATGACCACCAAGACTCCTACTACTCGAACAGAGCTAAGTTTTCTACTCCCGTTACCTGCGAAGAATTTTTTAGTAAAGACATGGTTATGTGTTAATATTCTCCTTGAAAAAGTTTAATGAAAGTGAATGTGTAGGGGCATATAAAATGCTAGGGGCACTACACATTAAAATACTAATCTTTTGATGGCTTAATTGCTCTAAATTATGTAGAAGTGCAATGTCTCTGGCCAGGTCTGGCAACTGTAGATGTCATGAAACGACGTCTTCAAAGCTATGACAATTATTCGAGAAAGAGAAGACTCGCCACTTATGGCCAATCAAATGCCAGTTAAGGCAGAAGACTCGCCACTTACGGCCACCGGAAATAGAAATCGCCACTTACGGCCACCGGAAATAGAAATCGCCACTTACGGCCACCGGAAATCGCCACTTACGGCCACCGGAAATAGAAATCGCCACTTACGGCCACCGGAAATAGAAATCGCCACTTACGGCCACCGGAAATCGCCACTTACGGCCACCGGAAATAGAAATCGCCACTTACGGCCACCGGAAATAGAAATCGCCACTTACGGCCACCGAAAATCGCCACTTACGGCCACCGGAAATAGAAATCGCCACTTACGGCCACCGGAAATCGCCACTTACGGCCACCGGAAATAGAAATCGCTATAGCCAATTACGGCCCCCGAAAATCGCCAATTACGGCCCCCGGAAATCGCCAATTACGGCCACCGAAAATCGCCAATTACGGCCACCGGAAATAGAAATCGCCACTTACGGCCACCGGAAATCGCCACTTACGGCCACCGGAAATCGAAATCGCTATCGCCAATTACGGCCACCGGAAATCGCCAGTTATGGTCACTAGAAACCACCACTTACGGCCAACGGACCGTCATATACGGCCAACGATAGTCACTCAAGGCCAAAACCACCGCTCAAGGCCAATAAGTTGCCAACTCGCCATTTACGGCCAATGATTCACCGATTTTTCGGGCTTCCTTCATCATTGAGACATGATGAGGAAACCCGAGGGGCAATTGTAAAAGGGAAAATCCCGAAATCACGATACAGGGGCAGTTCCGTCTTTTGTCAATTACCGCCTATTCTATTGTGGTGACCCACATAAATGTATCGACCGTTTCCTATATTTAATGTCTCGACCGACATCAGTACGGTAGCGGTTTCTTTTATAAATATCAAAACTATTCGAATTCCTTGAATTAATGGCCTTGACCGTTTCATTTCTGCTCGACTAATATAAATATGAGAGGACTGACTTGAGCGTCGGAGGGTCCGACGGGGGAGACAAGCCCTGCCCCGACCTCGTTCGTTCTTGTTTGCAGGCTAGGGTTCGGATTGAGAGCATGATCAAGATCGATCAACTATGATGCAGATTTTATCCATCACAATAATTAAAGTTGAATACGTAATGTATTGGTAGATTATATAGTACATGCGGCGTAATTGTTTAAAAGTTTATTAGGAGATAATAATTTATTTGATATTTTCTAATTTTGATCTAGTACAAAAAGTATATATATATATATATATATATACTCTTTATCGATGCTAATTAAGAAAATCTTACCCAACAAAACCCACAAAGATGGTGTGCGATCCACGTACATATATAGATGATGCTTCTTATTGAATTGGAACCTTACTGATTTATGGATTTATGAATTTATTGAAGTAAGCAAACCTAACAACTCTAAGCTTCCATGTTTGGCTCTTTCTTGCAGGATTTCCATTGACGTGTCTTCTTCATTATGTATATATTATTATATAGGGAAATTTACAAAAAAACCACCCACTAAATATAACATTTTACACTTATATTAACCACCCGTTAAACACAAAATTACATAAAATCACCCATTAAATGGTTTTTGTTTTCAAATCACCACCCATTATCTATTTCTAATAGGATTTTTGTCAAATGTATATGATACTATAATATTTTAAGCTTTATATTTAAATTAAAATCTCAAATAGATTTAAAGATATATTTTACTAATTTTTTTAAAAATATTTTTTAAAAAAAGTTTGATGTATAAATGAACAAATTTGTCATATTTTATCATTAAAAATAGTTATAAATTTTATAGACTTCTTTTTAATCAAAACTAAAATAAATTTATAAGTCATTAGCATTGTTTAAATTTAATAATATTTTTTTTGAGAACCTAACATTTTTATACTATTAATTAATGTCTCATTTTGTTTCATATTTGTAAACACCTATACCATATACTAAAAATGAAAAAAAAAATAAAGATTATTTAGAAATATTTTCCAAGCTCAAAAGTATTTTTATTAAAATTATTTTTATTAAAAGTAACTTATTAAAGTTTGCTTAAAATTTTAAATAAAATTAAATAATATTTGCACATTTAGAACCTCCATCCTCCAAATAAATTTATTGCCCCTAATATATTAATACTCTAATTTTTTTTACCCCTACCATAAATAGTATTTCAACTTTAAACTTTAAGTATAAAATATTAAAATATACTATATTTAATGAAATTCTAATGAAAATATGTGGTGGGTGGTGATTTGAAAACAAAAACCATTTAATGGGTGATTTTCTATAATTTTATATTTAATGAGTGGTTAAATGTAAAAGGTTATATATAAGGGGTGATTTTCTGTAAATTTCCGTATTATATATTTCCCTGAAGATTAGGGCAATATGAGAGCAGTTGAACACCAAATCTACATAAATTTAGTCATGATTAATTAATTAATTAAGCCTTTTTCCATACAAAAAAATTGAATTCTAAAGACTAAAATCGATGTGTCATTGTCTTTGAAGTCCTCGATAACGAAAGCCAATGTGTAGCTCTAGCCTCTAGGTACCTATTTGCCTACTTCTAACTTTAATTTAATTATCCGCAAAATTTCGCAAATCCCCGTGCAAGTGGGGTGAGAGTCACCCGAACCCGGACGTGTAAGCACGTTTTTATTTTTTTTTAAAAAACGTGTTTGCACGTTCTCATGGACGTGCTGCACGTTCTCATGGACGTGCTGCACGTTCTCATGGACGTGCTGCACGTTCTTAAGGACGTGCAAGCCCGTCTAGTAAAGACGAAGAGGACGTGCCTCTTCGTCTTCGTCTTCATTCACCAAAGAAATCGAGAGAGAGAGCAATCGCCGGCCGGAGCTTGACCGAGAGAGACAGAGACAGAGACCGAGAGAGAGAGACCTAGAGAGAGAGAGACCCAGAGAGAGAGAGAGAGAGAGGGTTGGCATGGTACGGTACCGTGGGAAAATTTCGATTACCACGTACTGTACCGATATTATTCGGTATGTAATTTTCGTTACCACGTACCAACCAAAGTTGTTGGTACCGAAAGTATCGGTTACCGAAAGCCTGGTACCGTGGTACCAACAGTCTCGTTAAATTTTCATTTACATGGTTTTATTTATGGTAATTGTGGTTACCGAAGGTTTGGTACCGACGGTATCAACGGTACCGATGGTACCATCGGTACCAAAATAACGAGGTTGAGAACCGATGGTACTGGATCACCCAGGTAGGGACTTAATTAAATTAAGGATTTAAAAAAAAATTACATATATATTCGGTACCATGGTACCACAGGATTTGAACTTTTCATACCGCATACCGTACCGAGGTTGGTCGGTACCGACCTTTCGATTACCGACTTCTTCGGTTACCGATTTCATGGTACCAACTTGCTATTGGTATGGTTGGGAATCGGTTGGTACGGAAATTTCCGTACCACGGCCCAGCCCTAGAGAGAGATGGAGACATAAAGAGAGAGAGAGAGCTCGAGGCGGCGGTGGCGGCCTTGGAGGCGGATCTGCTGGCGGCGACGGAGGTTGGTGGTGCTGCGACGGCGATAGAGGTGGAGGGTGGTGGAGCATCAGGGGAGGCGGTGGCGATGGAGCCGGTGGCTGAGGAGAGGGTGGTGCTGGCGGCTTTGGCGGAGGAGGAGGGTGGTGGTGGTGGGGCGGCGTCTGGCGCCGGCGAAGGAGGCCGAGCAGTGGCCGAGGAGGAGGGTGGTGGTGGTGGTGGGGCGGTGTATGGCGGCGGCGATGGAGGCGGAGCAGTGGCGGATGCGGACGACGGTCTAGCCTATTACCGCCGCAGGAGCGTCGGACCATTGAGGTGTTCCCGATCCCGACTCCACCGGTATGTTATTTGAATTACTTTTTGTTTGATTTATTTTTAGAGTTTTAAAATATAATTTGATAGATTATAATATAGTTTTATAATAGAAGTTTATAGAATATATGATTGATAATATATATTGTTTGATAGAATATAATTGAAAATATATTTTTTGATTTATGTATATATTATAATATTTTTTTATATATAGTATATAGTTTGATGGAAAAGAATATAGTTGTAATTTGATAGAATATAATAGATAGTATATATTCAAATACATAGAAAAAAATTATAATTGAAAGACAATAAAAAACATTAAAATATATTATTATAATACTTCAAAAGTATTTATTTAACATTAAAATATATTTTAATATATAAAAATAAATTTATATTGAAAGATAAGGACGTGCAAACCCTAACTTTATATTGAAAGATAAATTTATAAAAATAAATTTATATTGAAAACTAAAAATAAATTTAACTAGGGTTTGCACGTCCTTAACAACGTGCAAGCATTGCACGTCCTTAAGGACGTGCTTGCACGTTGTTAAGGACGTGCAAGGCTTTCCTAGTGGACGTGCACAGTCCCAGACTTGCACGTCCTTAAGGATGTACAAATCTTTAATCCGGATTTGCGGTGTATATAGTGACACCCAAAATTTAACATATAAATACCCCGATACTCTAAAAATCAATTTCTTCTAACTAATTGACCGACGAGACCTATATATATATAGAGAGAGAGAGAGAAGTTGGGTCATGTGTAATCATCTCTTATTGTGTTTTGTGTTAACAAATATAGGTCATTGATTGAATTAAATGGGTGGCTGAGATTATTTGACAATTTTGATTTTTTTCTTTAATTAAAAATCAATGGGACCCACTTCTTTCCTTGCCCATTTGCTAAATAACGTGCGTGTGTTGTACGTTTTTTTTTTGCGTTACATTTTTTTAACGTTGTTTTTTTGTGTGGTGCACTATTTGAACTATTCGATAAGGTGATACAAACATTCGTTAACTTATACTTATTATTCGTTAGATAATAGAAAAAGAGTTAGTCAATTTTGCAACTATTCGCAAGGTTAATAGTAATTATTCACTAAATTAATCGTTATTATTCATCCGTAAAAAGGAGTTATCATTTAGATAATAGCAAAAGAGTTGGTCAATTTTGCAACTATTCGCTAGATTGACAGTAATTGTTCGCTAAGTTGATTGTAATTATTCGCTGGTTTGAAAGAGTACGTAAATGTAATTCTTGATTTCCCACATCTAATTAACCAAATAGATATGAATAATTATGAATTATCAACGAATAGAAACTATGAACTTACCGAATATTGACTCTGAACATGAAATAATAACTAAATAGTAACGAATAACCTATCTCATTCCATCGAATATTTATTGCATACCAATGAATAATTCCTTATTCTTGATCAAATAACAAGGAGAATCATGAGCAACCACTAATCTATATACAATAATTCCTTATTCTTGATCAAATACATATGAATAATTCTGTGTTATCAACGAATAGAAACTATGAACTTGCCGAATAGTCATGACCCTACAGGAAATAATAACTAAATAGTAGTGAATACTATATCACATTCCATCGAATATTTATTGCATACCAATGAATAATTCCTTATTCGAAAAATTTGAAGCAATTGAAGAGGAAGAAGAAGACAGAGTAAAACACGAGATTGAGAAGACGAAGAAAGGGCGAGGTACGGGATCGCCGACCCCCACCGCACCTCCGATCACTACACCTCCGTCGCTCCTCCGATCGTTGGATCGCCGCTTGTGAACTCCCTATTGACCCCCTATTGGCATATGTGTTCATCTTTCTCCTCTCTCGGCCTCCATAGATTCAGTCTTATGAACTTCATCCTTATTAATTTAATCAATTTCATTCAGATATATATATATATTCATACATACAATTCAAAGTACAAAAATATAAACATTCACTCTGTGTAAATATTATTCGATCGGTGCTACATTTGAAAACCCAAAATTTCCCCATTAATGACCTAAATCACAGCAAGGTAAGGAATTGAAGATACCGGCAATTAATTGACGGTTTGGCTCAGCCTTCGTCTGACCCCTCTTCCTCCGACATGAGTGGGTTGAGCGGTGCCGGCAGTGGTGGCTTAGGGCGAGCGATGGGATTGGTGGTGTGGATCAGCCTTCGTCCGACCCCTCTTCCTCCAGCGGGTGTGGGTTGAGCGGTGCCGACAGTGGTCCTCGCAGAGAAGGGGTTGAGATAGAGAGGAAGGAGGGATGCGTAGGAAGGAGAGATTATGAGAGGAAATTTTACCTTGGGAGCAAGAAGACGATCCATCATGGGAGCAAGAAGCCAATCCGCTAAAAACGGGAGCAAGAAGGAGGATTTGATCGGGGAGGTTTGTGACGATGAATTAGGTTAAAGGTAGGATTTATAAGGGATTGAAACACACGCTCCAACAACTGAGAGTAATCCAATTTTTTTAGTGGGTCCATCTTAATAAATAAATAATTAATTTGAATTTTGACAAAATCTAGGCCATCCATCTTCATTCATCCAACGATCATTATTTATTAACACAAAACATGTTAAGACTAGCTTGTAAACATTTGATCCATTCTCTCTCTATATATATATTTATCACATTTAATATTAAAAAACACATTAAGTTACATTGCTACAAGAAGGGCGAAGTTCAATTACGGAGTATTTATCATCTAAATTAATGTTGTTCGAATTTGAAGCATAAAAGATTTTAGTTTAAATTTGCTTTTATAGCTTCAATAAAAGAGGATTTATAAAAGATGAGAGTTGACTCATGTTAAATGTTGGCTTCTTTTCTCTTCAATTTCTTATGACCTTTCACAAAAGATAAGAATATATAAGAACTCATACATCAACCAAAAGAAAAGAAAAAAAGACAACAATACTCCTCAAAAAGGTGTACAAAAATACACGAACAAGTATTTTAAGACTTACGGAGTATATGATTAAAAAAAATGTTTCAAATTTTATATTAATAATATATGAAAAAAGGGGGGAAAAGTGAATAAAAAACAATTAAAGAAGATTTATGCTTTTAGATGGGGATGCCGGGAGATGGTTGTCTTTTGTAGAATAAAAAAAAGGAAATTCGTACTCCCACCAATAAAATCCAACGGCATCTTGTTGCTTTTTTTTTCCCTTTTTTTGGTCACCATTACCAATTTTAAAATTAAACCTTAACTTTTCTTCACCATTTTTTTTTTAATTTTCCTTTTGTTGAGAAGCTGGTGATCGAAATTGCACAACTTGTATACACACTAGCACAAATTAGCCGTGTATATAGAAATTTAAATAAATTAAGGATAAAAAAAGAAATTTAAATAAAGTAATTAAGCACCCGAATTAACGTGGATGAATTAATTAATGAAAATGAAAATTGTGCCGACAGTAGGTTCGGGTATGCTTGACCTGGAAAACAATTTCTTGGGTCCGACGGGTTCGTCAGTGGTTTAAGTGGATATCATTAAAATGTTGTGAGTGGTTTATAAGTGATTCAAGCCATACCTAACTCACAAGAGCTCTTTCTTTTCATGCTCCAAAGGAGAACAACGAACATGAAAAAAAATAGGTGATATGGGCTGACGTATCTTAAGACCATTAGTCTTACAGAGTTATAAAATTCGCTTGATTTATCCCCTTATGACTTATGAGGAAGCAAGGGATGGAGTACTCAACCACCTAATGGGAATTTCAATTTCTAGCTAGATTAATTAGATGACTAATAAAACATGTACTCCATCAATTGAGCAAAACTTTTAAATCAGCAATATACTTGGTTTCCCACGTGTCCTTATTGGACGAGCTTTGTTTGGAATTGAGCAACCTAAACAAATTAAATTATATCGATATGAATATACAGGTATTTTGAATAGGCTTAAAAATATATGTCGAACAAAATTAAGTTTGATAGCGGTGGTAAACCCTTAACACTAAGCAATTAGGAAATCTCACCTTTTGCACCAAAATGATTAAGAAATCTTACCAAGCTAATTAATAGGGCAAATTATACCTAACAAGTTTGTGTACTTGGTCCACAATGTATACTTTCGTCTCCTGACCTAGAGATAAATACTCTGTCTTCATTCAATATTAGCAATTATCAATAACAAGTTGGTGTAGTGATTGTAGGTTATCGATACCATGTTAAGTGGTTCGAAATTCGAATTCTTTTGAAAATATGAAGTCGTTTGTGAATAAAGGATCAACAAATTGGTAATTAAGAACCATACATACAATTCCCGATCCAAATGTAGAGATGTAGAGTCGATCGAACTGGATTACGTACTTTCTACTCGATATAGTTATATGCTTGCTAAAGAACAAGCTAGAAGGTATGATTATTTTCCAAATTAAGTAACACCGAACTATAGAGATATATATCTACCGTACGTTTGTTGCACCAATATCCAACCGGAAAGGAGATATGATAATATATATATATATATATATATATGGACTCATTACATTGGTATATATTTGGTAAGAAGTTGGAGGCTTAATTAATTGATTACTTGTATCTAATAAGGGAATTTTTTTTTACGATAACAAGTTAAATCGGAAAAGATTTTTCAAATTAAAATTATTTTTAGTTTTTTTTTTAATATTGATTTCCTATGTTACTTATTTTGGTGGTAGGGAATCTTTTTCGATTAAGGTTCTTATCCTATGCCCTAATAGAAAGACCGTTTTTTTTTTAATTAAAAAAAATGTGGGATCTTGTAATTATTTATGGAGCTGAGTATATTTTAATCTAATTAACTCAAATCTATATACTACTTTAAATCAGAAGAGTTTTGCATACGTGTCTTCCCCACCTTCATTTTAGCTATTTCAACCAATAATAATTTTTTTCTTCTATCTCCTCTTAATTTTAGTTCCAATTTCTTAAAAACAATCTTCTCTCCCCGGTATTTTAGGGTTACTCTACTTGCCTCCTTCTACTTGCAATGGAACTTGATTCACATCCTCCTGTAACTATACTTCAATTCAATCTCTTTCCTCTATCAATTAGTTTCTTCATCGATCGATCAATTAAAACGTGCATTGCTTGATTCTGTTTCGAGTGCTGGGCGCCGCCGGCGATAATGGTATAACTAATATTCTAATTATAATTCAAATATTAATAATTTAATAAGCCGAGTTAATTACCATATAACCCATCAAATAAACATTTTTACCAAGCAAACCTTACTCCTCTTCTATAGGAGTATTCTATATCTATATATCTACATAATCTATAAATTACATAAATTAATATCTCACCTCTTAAAGATCTTGCAATCTTTTCTAACCGATTTTTAATTTTTAATTTTTAATTTTTTCCTATATCTTATCTCTTTATCTTCTAATTAAAATTATTTTAGAGATATATAAAATGATGTTTTTTTTTATTATCTACAAAAAGACCCAGGGCGATCGCGGGAAAGATTGCAAGATTTATAAAATTTGATTTTTAATTTTTAATTTTTTTCCTATATCTTACCATATCTTATCTTTTTATCTGATTTTATCATTTTTATTTATTTTTTCCCATGACAAGAAAAGATTAATCAAACTTTAAATTAAACTTTAGATACAATTATTGTAGAGATATATAAAAATTTGATCTTTTGTAGATAATAAAAAACATCTTATCTAGCATGATAATTTCACATTATTAAAAAAAAAACGATTTTATCTTTAATTTTTATATTTTTTATTTTTTCAATAATTGACTCATTTTTAATTTATTGCAAAACATTGATATTTTTTTCATACTCCCGATATCAGGATCGAACATCAAGAATCCAGAATTAACAGTATAGCTTACCTACTATATATAATTACTTTTATTTATTTTTTATATTATCGCGCCATGGCGCGGGGATTATACTAGTATATATATATACTAGGAAATAGTCCATAATAAATCTAAGACCAGCTCTCAAAATAGATTCCATTTTTCCTTTTTGTGGCTTTCTTAAACACGCTCTTTATTTTCACTTACCAAAGTTTTTTAAACTCACCACTTGAGTTTTGAAGAGAAACATAAAGAGAAAAGGACAAGACATACACATACTATATAGCTTTTCTTGAAAAAATTTATATACATTATACATTAATAAATTGCATACACCACATCTTTTTTCAGTGTCTTTCAAAAGAAATTAAAATTAAAGATACATATATATATATATTACACAATTGTATTAATTACAAGAATAAAAAAATATAGATGGATAGAGAAATAAAGACAACTTTTAAGTCTTTTAGTAATGTTTTACACGTACCCTCCCTACATTTATATTGTAGAGGAGTATCTAGCTAGCTAATACATGGGAGCAGGGGCGGAGCCAGAAAATAATCGAGGGGGGCTCGGGATTTTTTTTTTGTTTGAATATATATAAGATATAATTTTGTTATAAAGAATAGAGTAGAAAACACATTAAATTATGATTTTAATAGGTATTTTAAGTATAAAAAAATTAAAAGGAAGAAAATTCCATAAAGTGAAGCTATTGGGATTTGAACTCAAGACCAAATCATTCAAATTCCCACCCCTTATCAACTGAGCTAACCACATTACTTGATTTTTATTTCAAATTAACTTATTTTAACCCATAAATTATCAAAAATTACCAAAAAAATACATTTTTTTTTTTTTTTTTACGTTTTTCCTCCGACCCGGGGGGGCTCGAGCCACCTCATGCCCCCTCCCTCCGCCCCTGCATGGGAGAGCATCTATTGTTGTAGCCATATATATATATGTAGGTCAAAGAAAATGCACTAGAAAGTAAATAATCCAATACAACTTTGTACAAGTGAAGAAATGGGAAATGTAAGAAAATAGTATATACTTTTGTAATAGGTTATTGGCTAAATTGATAAGGACGGGTTACTTTCTCTTAAAATGGTTTTGTATATATATTCAATCTCATTGTTAACGAATGAGAAAAAAATATATATTGAGCGATGTATAAGTATCTCTATAAATGGTCACTGATCTTAGAAACATACCTTGACCCTATTGGCGTGACTAGAGCCCAACACATCCAAACTGCTTTATTTTAATTAAAAAACTTTCATTTTCAATTTAAACGAATAATTAAACTTACATACGTTTTTATTGTTTTTAATGAGATTAACCCAATATTTATAATAAAAAAATAACATAAAATTAATATACACGTACTCCATTTGATCAAAGAAGCTTAGATATTTAAGTTCTTATTCTTAATAATAATAATAAATACATTTTTATTAGTATAAGATGTATGTGCCAAAATGCAAGCTAGCTAGAACCAACCAAATTAGGACTAGTTTGCACTTTAAAATGGGATTTACATCAGATGTGAAATAAGCATCCCGCATTGAAAATATAAGGAATCCATATAAGGAATTCAAGCCTTGCATATAAGTCGGTGTATACTCTTCCTAATGTCATTTGGTTTTAAGATGGAACCTCATCAGTCTTGTGTGCTCGATTTGGTCAACGCATTGTGCACTCGGACGTATAACCCTCATGTCATATGACCACCGGAATTTAACAACTTCAATCTTGTAGTGATGCAATTTGATACCCTTCCTATCATTAATTATCGGAGTATCATTTATTTGGAGATTACAAAGGGAATTTGGGGAAATGAAAGAGCTGAAGTAGTGGTAGCCTATGAACCTCCCACACAATCACCAAGTTAATTTTTATTTTTAAAAGAGGAGGTAAAGGTTTAGATTGTTAAGAAGGAGTGGAGCACTGTGCAACTGCAACAAAGGCAGAGAATATTGTATAAAGATATTTTATCATAAAAATTTATTCTTATTCTTTGATACCCTCCCTATCTTTTTTACACACATATATGGAGTAGTATATATTGGAATAAAGCTACCTGTTGGCAATAAATAAAAACATTTAATTATTAATTAATTAATTGTAGGGTTATTTTGAGTACGGTGTTATTCGAGCCGAACGAGCCGAGCTTGACATGTTCAAATTTGTTCATTTGTTAAACGAGCTCGAGCCGAGCCGAACCCAATTTTTAAACAAGCTTTCTTTTTTGTCCAAGCTCGGTTTGTTTTAGTAAATGAACGAGTTCGAACCAAACTTTTTACGATCTTTAAATAGTTTTACTTGGACATAACTCATAACGTATTAACTTTAAGAAAATTTTAGAAATTCCTTAGAATTTGAGCTGTTCGAGCCTAAATCGAACGAGTCGAGCTTTCAACCGAGGTTAAAATCATGTTAGGTTCGGCTTGTTTAGGTTAGTGAGCGAGCTCGAGTCGAGCTTTTTTCGACCCGAGCCCGAGCTGTTCAGCTCATATAACATCCCTAGAGAAGATAAATGGTAGTATATCGAAATAAGCGGAAAAGGAACATGGGAAGAACATGGAAGACAGATGTTTCAAAAGCAACACACAGATTGAAAGGAATTTCTTTTTGTTGGTGTGGAAGATATGATATGATCAACCTAATCAATCCCCAATTTTTATGGTCAATATATACAGTAGTTCCATAATTAATTTTTTTTTTTTTTTGGCATTGTTCGTTTCCATGGATCCCTTAGTTTAGGGCATCAACAATGAGGATCCAATGACTATTCAACTGCAACTCATGATTTTCTACCTTTTGAATAATGAGTATTACTTTTTTTTTTTTTTTTTAGAATCATGAGTAAAATTTATTATTATTCATATTAGGAGAAGCTAATTTATAAGTAACTCATCTAATATATCGACACCTAGTTTGACCCAAAAAACAAAGAAGAAGGTATTGATACCTAAAAAATACTCCTAGCTACTAACTTAAAATTAATATCGGTATACATTAATTTCATAAATATTATATTTGCATGCTTTTTAAAAAAAAATAGCAAAAATGTTACAATAAAAAAACCCAACGGAGTACATGATCAAAGATCGTGCATAGTCAATTTAAAATTAAAAACACTTATGCTTGAGATACAAGAGGGCAATATTTTACATTAATGTGTATTTAAGATTTAATTAATTAATTAACTATTGAAGGGGTGTTTAAGGAAACAATGACTGGATACCAAAATGATTCCAATTGACCAAACAATACAATATGGTAATCAGTCTGATCGGGTTGGGTTCAGGTATACTCATTACATTGCCGTCAATGTCCAATCACGTCTGTGTCAGAGATATTGTTTGTTCGGGTCGGATCGGATTCAAGTCACGTAAGTTCAAGTCGGTTAAGTTCGAGTGAAAAGGGATTTCAAGTTGGGTCTAGATGGATTCGAATTCGGGTTGGGTCACTATTAGTTAGTTATATTATATAATAATAAGTAATTTTTGTTTATCCTAATTGTTGATTATTAAACTTCATTTACTGAGTTGTTAATATGTGTCAGGTTTCATGCACGGAAATATCAAAGTGTGTCGAAAATATAAAATAAATGATTATGAATCTATAATTCTGTATGCGCTCGACAGTCGACACACATTAGAATTATATATATTGCATAACAACTTAAAAAAAAGTTAAAAATACAAGGTCATTAAATTGCCACTTAAAGGCTTATTTGACCACTTCCAAAGGAGAGAGTGAGCTGGTGAAGAGGAAAACAACCAACAGATGAAGTCAAAGGCAAATCCCATAAATTAAACATAACAAGTTGTTTTGAAGAACCTCAGCCACTACATTGAAACCTATACATGTATATAGATAGATCAAAGATGTGGTCCATGTGGATATATTATACATGTTCTTCCCTTTTGGGCTATATTAACACAAAACTTAGTATTGGGCCAATTTATAATTATATGGGCCGTGCGGTTCAATTGGGGTTGGGCCTGTCAGCACATACAAAAGCGGAGTCATGTGTCATTCGTGGGTGATTTAGAATTTAGATAGATATGGGTCCAGATTATATGGGTCAATCAAGTTTCGAATCAATCGGATAAGGTGGGAGTTGTGTGTGGTGGGGGGGGGGGGGGGGGGGGGGATGGACCAGTGGTCAGCGAAGATGATATACACGTAACACATCCCTATCGAAGGGCGATGGATGAGATGTGGATTGTAGGTAGATTGAGATTTGAAGTGAGAGTAGCTGCTGCCTTTTGATTTGATTTGATTTGTCAACAATGTGTAAATGCAGTTTGTCTACACAGAGTATGAAGATGGGTACAGGATTACTTACGTTAACGGTACTGTAAAATAAAAGTAACGGAGGGGGGTTAAAAAAAAAAACAAGAAAAGGTAAAAGAGGCGGGAGCGTATGGGAAAGTGGGAAGGTGGGTGGGGCGAATGATTACGGCACGCAACCCCCCGGCTGTGATCCACTGTACGCGCGCGCAGTGAGAGGGGGGGGGGGGGGGCGCGGCGGAGACAGGCGGCACGCCTAATACCCGGCAACCGTGTCAGGAGGCGTCCTCACGTCCGGAGGACATCTTTACTTTCCTTGTCGGCTCTTCCGGTTTTTACCTTTTTAATTTCTCCCAGACTGAATGGGTCCCACTTACTCTCTCTCCGCTTCCGTGGGCCTCTCTGAGCCGTATATCTCGGGCCCATTTTCATCCATCAGACGACACGACTCCAATTTTTTTTTTTTACTTTTTTATTTCTTCTTTCTTTAATTTATTTTATCTTTTCATCAAATATTTACTTTATAACCGAAACCCGATATAATCCGAATTTTAAGATAGATTCTAGTAAAATTTTAAAAATGAATATTGAAATAATGAAAAATTAAGACAATCCAAACCCGAAATAACCGAAACCCGAGACAATCGAAACCCGATACAACCGAAACCTAAACCCGACCCAACCAAATGATCAAATTATTACACATTACCCGAAATCCGACTAACCAAATCTGACCCGGCTCGCCCAATTGCCATCTCAGTCTTTCCTCTAAAAAAAAAGTTTGAATTAGGGGTATTTTAGTCTTTTCAAACAAAATAAATAGAGGTTTAATGGATAAATGATCTTTTGAAAATAAATGTAATTTATGGGTGATTTTCTATAATTTATAATTTTATGGGTGATTGTGTGAAAACTAATACTACCTCCGTTCGGAAAAACTTGACACTTTACTATTCATGCACGCTTTTTTAAGAGCTAAAAACTATATAAAATATCTAGTTTTTTTAATAATTTTTTTAACAACTTCGTAGTTATTATTAATAAGTACAAACTTGTTAAAAAAATTTTATAAAAAAATGAATATTTTATATAGTTTTTATCGTTATAAAAAAACGTGCATGAATAGTAAACGACAAGTTTTGCCGAACGGAGGGAGTATAATTTAAGGACGGTTATGTATAATTTACTCTATTTTATTTTATATATCCTATTGTCTTCGATTTCACTTTTCAATTTTATGGGCGGCTTTAAGTGTGGGCACATTTATGCATTGGCTGCGGAGGCTATGACGATTAAAGGTGGCATTGCCAAGGTGAAGGAGCTCCAGCTATCTAGTATCATGATTAAAGGCAACAACCTAACCGTCATCAACTATCTACGAGGTCTGTGGCGCTGCACATGGGAGATCGAAATGCTGATTTCCGAGACCCTGCTCCTACTCCAATAGTTTGCTAGGGTGCAATTTGGCCATGTTTTCCTGGAGGTCAATTCGACCGCGGACATGATTGCGCGACTCGTCCTACACTACATTCATGCAGGACATCCACGCTGATTCGGCTTTACGCGTACTCATCCGCAAGGATGCTCTTGAGTGGTGGTCCAGTAGGGCTTGACGCCTTGACCTCACCCAAATCTTTAACTTATATAAAAAAAAAAATTCATGTTCCGTCGACTTTCTGTCCTCTTAACATAATGCTTCTTTTTTTCTCTCGTTTGTACTTTTCAAGGTCTTTTAATATTTTGCATTTTTGCGTATGTGTTTGTTGGCAATATTATATTTTAGATCATTTATAAACACTTTCTCGACGTTGTCGGGAATGTTTACGTATAACTTAACTCGACTCCTAATCCTATTACTATAAGGGGGACTCAATTGAATTTGTTTTATACTGTTGTTGAGGAGAGTGTGGTGTAGTATTTGTTCGAGTACTGACTTCATTGTATATTACATCTTATTTTGAAAAAGTTGATTCGTGTACTACAGTATTAGTTTGATGGTGATCGAATTCTAGGATTACAAAGAGATCGAGTAATAACGGTTAGAGATGTGAATGTGACCAAAAGTGTCCCGCATCGGAAAGTTGAACAACAGAGAAACCCGAACGAGGTTTTATCTCAAAACCAATTGGCGATAGAAGGAGTAGCGCACCGACTCATATTCTAAGGCTTGATATGTTCAACTTTCCGATGTGGGACATAATAGTATAATTTGCCATAATTAGATATATAAAACCTATGCTCAAGGGTGAATCTTCAATCTTTGATGTTTTCTTATATCTGTCAAAACGTGATCCGACCCGAGGACCCGACTCGACCCGACCCGTAAAACGTGGGTTTTGCGCAAATATTTCAACCCGAAACCCGAAGCAACCCGAACCCGTTCAATCCGCAAATTTCTGGGTCGGGTTGGATCTACCCGTGGGTCACCCGTTGGGTCAAACTTTAATATAATAAAAACATACTGTAAATAAATTACAATTTAACCTAATATTGTAATTTATTACTAATAATAATTATGATTGAATATTATATTTCTCATCATCAACTTTACTTTATACTTTAACATTACAATTTGTTATGTATATAAAATTATATATTACTATTGTAGCGACATTAATTATTATTTTTCAATAATATAACTGTTATTAGGATAATATAAAAAATTTAGATTTAGGAACTATGTAAATAGTCATTAAAAATACTCCATCTGTTTACTTTTAAATGTCGTTTACTATTTATGTATGGTTTTAAGGATGATAATAATTATATAAAATATCAATTTATATATTATATATAATTTCATACTTCAAAAACTAAAAAGAATGAAATTATAACAAGTAGTAAATTTTTATTGATATTTTACATAATTTTATCATTTTAAAATAACGTGTATAAATAGTAAATGACATTTAAAAAATTATGGATGAGTAGCGCTCTTGACCCGTTGGGTCGACCCGAACCCGTTAATATGGGTCTGGGTTGAGCATTTCACGACCCGTAACCCAAAATGACCCGACTCAGAATGGACCCGAACCCGAGATGACCCGACCCAAACCCGACCCGCCCGACCTGTTTGACAGGTCTACCTCAAATGCATATAATAAAATATAGAAAAATATAAATTGAATTTCATGAGTCGATACTTCTTCTTCAACTCTTTTAGATTCGACCTACTCTTTCTCAATATGAAATTAAATCATACAATCATCAAAAACTTATCTTTAATCTTCTTTTGTTATTTCAGTTGCTAATAATATCAAAAAAAAATTAGGACATCTTTTATTTTATTTTTATAAACTAATTACAGTATATAATACTCCGTATAACTCTGTATGATTCAGGTCCGTCTGGCATCGAATTATTCCTTCATCAAAAAAAAAAACTTTGTATGAATCTAATTGTACTAGTTTTTCGGAAGCGGGCATCAAACGTCCAAAACCTCCGAACGGTTATACTAATTTTAGGCCAAATATACTGCTAAACGATATCTACTCTGAAATGGGAAAAGCAGAGTTTTGCAAGGTTAGCGACAACTTGGTGGGCCATCTGGTATTTTCGCAATCAGCTGACATTCCAACACATAAACACTATATTTGCTCAATCTATTGTGGTTTTTTACCAAACCAATTACACTACTTGGAAGACTAGATCCGCCTCTCTGGAGGACAATCAATTTTTTTCGCCGCTACCTTCGAAAGGCAGCAACAGAAACCGAAATGTCTATCCACCTTATGGCCACTACAAACTAAACTTCGACGGTTCGTGCCTACCTACACAACCGGGCACTTACGGTTTCGTTAAACGAGACCACAATGGCACGATAATATCCACTGGCTCTAGCATTTGCTTTAACAAGCCAGCGGTGTTTTGCGAGGCTCTAGGCCTACATATGGGAGTGGTTAGGGCCCTCCAAATGGGTCTCGATAATTTACTTATCGAAGGCGATTGCTTAGTCGTTATTAAATCTCTACTCGGTGATTGGCACCCGTCGTGGATTATTGAGTTGCTGATGGCTGATACTACGACTTTTCTCCGCTCATTCTCCAATGTTGCTATTTGTCATATTTTCAGGGTTCGAACGCTGTCGCTGACAGGATTGCACGTCTGGCTTATAGCTCCCCTACCGATGATAGCTTTAGCACTGATCTAGAACTTTGAGTTTTCGTCCGCTTGGACGCATTAGGACAGAAGTCGGATCGCTGGCGTCTTTCCTAATTCTTATCATGCTTCCCAAAAAAAAAAATACTCCATCCGTTCGGCAAAACTTGTCATTTTAGCTTATTTCGCAAGTTTTAAGGCAATTGACAAATGTACTAATTTACCCTCAATTATTACCCTCCTTTTTACTTTATCGAAAACTACAACTAACAAACCATCAATAACATCAAGGGCGTTTTTGTAAAGTGAAGGACAAAATATCTAAAATGACAAGTTTTTTTGAACAAAACTAACACCCTAAAATGACAAGTTTTGCCGAACGGAGGGAGTAATAGTTTAGACAAAGGGGGCCGTACCGGATTAGAAATTAGAACATACATTACACACTTAGATGATGTAACGTCATATACACACCGAAGTGATCGTGTTGGTGGTGTTCGTGGTCTCCGAAGATCCTTCATCTAGGTGGAGGGAACGTCGTGTGATCCACACTTCCCCAGGAGTCGTCTTTGCCCTTCGTGGATTGCTGCTTTCCGTCCTTCCGGCGGCGAGACATCGTGTCAGCCAAGGCTGTCCCATGCGCTCGCTATCCACTTCTCCATGCCGGGTCTCCCTCTTCTCGCTGCTGTGTCCGCTGGTGCGCTTGGGGTCTGGGGGGTTCCGGGTTTATTTTGTGTAGTTCTTTTGTTGTATTAGGTATTTGTTTTTGTTTCTATGATGCATTTTCTTTTGCTATGCTGTATGTTATGACGGCTTGCCGTCTGCTGACTTTGTCGGCCCCTCGAGGTCCGGGCCTGTCCGGTCTCGAATTATTTCCTAATCAAAAAAAATAAATAAAAAAAATATATATATACACACCGAAGATTTCATACGTACCGTTATGACCTTTGATGTCACGCTACAGACTACAGTCAGTTATACTACGTATATATTTAAATTTTATTTATTACTCCGGGTATTTATAGTCAACACGTGCCGTTTTTTAAATCACTTACTATACCGAATACGGCAATGTTAAATTATTAAATACGGAGTATTTTGCACAAAAATTGATCTCACCATGAGTTGTGTCAGTTCAAAAAATACTACTGTAGAACTATACAAGGCACTATAGTCAACACCTACTATGGAAAGATTGGATGATCCTGTAATTCATGTGCGGCGATTGTTATTATTAATCCTGCAAATCTACGTGAATGTGTAATCAAATAATGCAAGGTTTGTTGTCGATTGAGTCCGTATATGTATATATAAGATCTCTAGCTACAACTATTTTCCATGGGCTTCTCTCGGCTCGCTTTGGACTTTGGAGGGTGATAGTTTGACGGTTATCAACGACAACATCGAAGCTAAGGCTCGCAAAGCTTCCTGTGGAAAATCGAGATGTTGGTCTATGACTGATCCCTTCTTCTGAGCAGTGCAATTAAGATGGTGCAGCAGAGATTAATTAAACGAGTATATACATTACGTGAACACCCTCAATACCTTAAATTATGAACAATTTTACCCCCAAAAAACAACAAACCGCAACTGCGATTTTATAAACTTTACCATTTGATGTAAATTTCATATATAGTCTCAACTCTCAAGATAGGATGAGACGCTATAAACAAAATTCCATACATCGACTATAAAGTCTATATCATTATTAAGCAAGTTGTGTTTCCATCCTACGACGCCGTTTCGACCGATCCCCGGAACCCGATCGCTGCACAATCCCCTTCAGTGCGTCGTGAACCAACGCTACATTCTCCTCTCCACGGCACCTATCCCCGCTAACAATCAACACATTGCGCGTCCGTCCACCGAGCGTCGATATCTCCGCTCGGAGCGTCTTCAGCTGGAGCGAGCTAACGACTTCCGTCAGATCGGTGAAGAGATCTGACCTGTCCTCGCAACACAGCGAAGCTCTCAGCATCAATTCTCCGTCCACGTCGACCGAGAACTCGTCCTTTTCGGAGGGGATGAGGTGCCTGTTTCCTCCCGTTTTCATGATTTCCGAGGCCTCGTGGTTTAGCTCTCTCACGCGTTCAACCACTTTTGCCAGGAGTGTCGCTTTGTCAGTCTGAATTCAGCAAGGAAAAGCTTTTCAATTCGAGTATTTTTCGAAAATTTACAAATTAAAAAGTCTTGATACTTTCCAAAGCAGTTTGCAGCTTCTTTTGACCGAGGATCAATACACGTGTTATTCGAGCCAAGATTCGAGCATAAAGGAATTGGATTAAGTAATTGATCTGAAATTGGACTTTAAAGTGAAGCGAATTTGATCTGCAGATGATCATAGGTACACAACAATATCCCCAATTTTCATTTCAAAACCCTAGCGATCAAATTAATTGTGGAAAACGATTAATCGAAGAAGAGGAGAAGAAGAAGATGACCTTGGAGCTACAAGGGAGGAGTGACCGAAGGCGATCGAGATGAGAGTTGATCCTCTCCCTCCGCCGCTTCTCCGCCTCCTTATGATTCCGCAGCGCCGCAAGAGTCTTCTCGTCGGGGAAAGTCTCGGTCACTCCACACGACGCCATCTCGAATCTCCGGCGCAGGTCCAACGACGACGACAGAGAACTACCGTAGAAGCTATCCAGAACATTCGCCGGCGCCGGTAGCTCGTAACTCGTCGCCGCGGGGAAGCTGTAGCCGTAGAATCCGGCATCTTCGTCCATGATTTGGTCCGCTAAGCACCTCCGCTGCATGTATTCGCCGGGGAAGATCTCGGATTGCATCTTGGGAGGAGATCGAATCGGATTTGAGATAGGAGGTTCGAATCTAGTGGAAGTGATGAAGATGGAAGAAATTCGTAGTTCTAGGGTTTCTTTTTATAGAGGGAGGGGGCCGAAAGGCGGAATGGAATAATTTTGTCCTTCTCGGGTGGCGCGATGAGGGAATTATCGTTGCGGGTGGGTCCATTTTTTTCCCTTTTTTTTTTTTTAAATATTTTTTTATTGCGAAAAAAAATTCTTGATTTTTTAAGAATAAAATAAATAGAAAGGAGGTGGAAAAGGTAGTGGCCACATCATATAGTTGTTGTTTTTATCATTCCATGAATATTTGACAAATTTAATCTTATTCTAGCGTTTGGAATGTTTAGTGATCGATAATAGTACTACCAAAGATGCATTAGGCATAGTAGATTTTTTTCATCAACTAGGGATTTGAAATACCAAACAATACATTTACTTGGTAAATTGCAAGGTCGAAATAATCGGTTGATGGACTAGTCGTCATGATATAACCAAGAAAACATAAAATATGAAATATGACTCAGACACAAAAGCTCTCAACAAAAGCAGACCGATAGAGTGGAAGTCAAGAAAGATTAGAAAATGATCGTTAATGTCGAGAATATGGGAGAGTTTAGAGACTGACGTAATGTCTTGACGCCGAAAGGACTCATTGTTAGGCTTGATGCTGATAAGGACTAAGGGGTAAAATATTAATTTAATTAATTAATTGATGCTGCAACACATGAATTAGTATCATAATTTAAATGGGCAAAATTTTGCAAAAAAAAAAAAAGTTGCATGAAAATAATCTCTATCTCTAGATACATTAATTTGCAAGAGGGAAGAAAAATATTACATAAAGATGAATTTCTCATCAGATATACATAATGTTACAAAACGCATGCTAATGTAATCGATATGAACACGTTGAAAATTATGCGACCAGAATATAATATAAACAAACGAGGGCAATTGATCGAATTAATTAGTTGTGATGATATCATGAACGCACAACCGATCGACAATATATAGAGGGAGAGGTAATTAAGCATTTAGATATGTAGAGGATTAGTGGTAGATATATATTTAGTTGTATTCCAGAAGAAGGAAAAATTAAATGACCAATCAATAATTAAAACAATTAGGAGCACACGTGTAACGTGTTTGATATAATATAATTAATAACTTGGTAAATTAAGAAATTACTAAAAATGATGATGGAGTAAATTAATAGGTTTAAGGAAAGATGTTAGATTAGTGGATATATCCCTTAATTACATTGTATACTTCAATTCCTTCCTAAAAACACTGTATGTCGTTATGTCTATATATAATTAGGATTTGAAAGATTAAAAGGAAAAAGGAGGTTAGTGATGAACGAGTAAGGAAAGGTAAATGGAGGAGAGTAAGAAATAAGAGAGAAAAGAGGTAATTGAAACATTTGATTATTTTCAATGATATCACCATTACAATTTACAACTAATAAATGTATTTATACTAATACCCTAATACCCATGGTATATCACATATATATGTTTCTATATATGGTTTTTCATTTGTCAACTTGTCCACCTCTCTATAATCAAACTTATCTAATTTCGAATTCTTATTAAATAAGCTACTTTAGGGTAAATTGCAACTAATATCCCAACCTTTAAGGATAGTTGCTTTCAATACCCTAACCTTGTAAATTTTCACAAAATATCCTAACCTATACTATTAGTTGCACTTAACACCCTAGATGAGATTCTTAAATTTAAAAAATTGCCCACATCATACAAAAATTACAAAAATCACCCATATTCATAAAATGTTTTCAATAAACTCCTAATAAATTTTAAAATTTGAAATTAAATAAATCTCTTACAATTTAAGCCAACCCAACCCACCATCCAAAAATAATTATAACAGGTATATAAAATCTACTCCTTTAAAATATAATATAATTACCTTAGCATCTACTCATTTAAAATTTTAATATAATCAATCAAAATAATTAATTATTTACCTAAAAAACATACATTATAATTAAAATCTAAATTTATATAAGTCTGTCTCGATACATGCCGATTTGTACATCTATATATTCCCTATATATTATTTGATACGATATATACTGTCTTTTTGGTTAATATTATGTTATATATACTAAAACTAATACATAACATCTTATAATGTATCACACGTAAATTCCATGGTATTACAAAAATGATTCTGTAAGAAATGTTTAACATAATAGTTTTACAAAAATAAAATAAAGTATATTTAAAAAAATAAATGGTAAAAGATACGATAACCATTTGCAATCAATAATTATATAATAAAGATATTCTAAAATAATATGGTAAAAAATCATAATTTTACCATATTATTTTTAATATATCTTTATCATGTAACTATTTATATATTACAAACGGTTATCATATCTCATAGCATTTATTTATTAAAATCTACATTATTTTATTTTTGTAAAAGTATTATGTTTAAGATAAATAATTAATTATCTTGAGTAAATATATTAAAATATTAAACGAGTAAATGCTAAAATAATTATATTATATTTTTAAAGGAGTAAATTTTATATACTTGTTATAATTATTTTTGAATGGTGGGTTGGGTGGGCTTAAATTGTAAGAGATTTTTTTAATTTCAAATTTTAAAATTTATTAGGATTTTATTGAAAACATTTTATGAATATGGGTGATTTTTGTAATTTTTGTATGATGTGGGTAATTTTTTAAATTTAAGAATCTCATCTAGGGTGTTAAGTGCAACTAATAGTATAGGTTAGGATATTTTGTGAAATTTTACAAGATTAGAGTATTGAAAGCAACTATCCCTAAAGGTTGGGATATTAGTTGCAATTTACCCGCTACTTTATTTAGTCACAATAAGTTAAAAAGGTATATATAGTTTTTTTTATTATTATTATTATTGATAACGTGTTTGATCAAATCTTACCTTTAAAATAACAAACATGTATACCTTAGTTTGTAACATACGTAGTATATAGTAGCTAGCTAGTAGTCATTTAGAGTAAGCTAACTATACAAATGGATCTTCTAAACTTTAACCAAAGGATATATAAGTTATGTTAGCTGGATATATTGGGTCTGTTTGGATTCCCTATGTATTATATTTATAAACACTTCATTTTAATTATAATATAATTAATTTTTAAATACCGTTTGGATGACAAAGGTAGAAAAGTGTTTTAAGTTAAAAACATTTATTTTGATAAGCTTTCTCCCCCTCCCACCTCTATGACTCCCCTCTCCAGTCTCCTTTCTCCTGTAACTTCCAGGAACTCAAAATTCACTTTTCTCTCCCACCAAAAAGAAATCCCTACTTTCTTCATGAATCCCTCACCAAACAAAATCAAAACTCCAAGATCCATACTCTCTTGACCCAAAATTCTTTCCAAATTGCTTGTGTCAAAAAAGCTGTAGAGAGCAACAGATTTAGGGGAAAACTCACCAGTGTACTAAAATTCAATCCGAAATCCGACGTTCGAGAGAGGTGGTGTGGCTCTGGCTTAGGGATCCGGCGAGGTGGTGGTTGGAGGAGGAGCGAGCAGCATCTTTAGAGGTCCGGCGAGGGGGGTGGTTCCCGATGGTAAGGCAGGAAAGTGGAGATCGAAAGTGGGGCGATGCCCGTCAGAGAAAGGCGAGGACGGTGATGGTCGGGTTGGTGTCGATGTGCTGCGCTGGCGTCGACCGGTGAACGGCAGGAGGCGGCAGGAACTGGTGGCTCGCGTTGGCGAGGGCTAGAGGAAGGGGAAAGGTCTGGAGAGGGGACTTGATTTCCTTTTTTTTTTCAAAATCAATTATGTTTATAATTAAATTAACAATTTAACTTATAAGTAAAATACATGGGAATCCGAACGGACCCATTATTTAAATTTTAATTCTTTTAATCCTTTTTAATAATATATTTTAAGGATTAATTAAACCCTTAAATTTAGAAAATATTTTTTAATATAATTTGACATGTTAAGTTTACATTTTATCGAATAGAATAATTAGACTAACTCCAATGGTATTGTGCAAATGCTTAAATATGCACATTATGATTCAAAATGTGCTCCAATGGTTACTTTTGAGTGCTTAAAATGTGTACATTTGCACACAAAGTGCTCAAATATAAACACTTCACCTCCCCCATGTGCAAAAACTTTTTATCACTTTTCAATAAAGTAAAGTCATTTCTATTGATTGTTTTTAAGTTTTTTCTTTTCCTTTTTAATTTAATCATATTTTCTTAGAGATAAGTGTGTATAAAATGCACATTTAACCAATGGAGTAAAACATCAAAAAATGATGTGCATTTTTAAACACCTTGTGCAAATATGTACATTTACACACTTAATCATTGGAGTTAGTCTTAACTACTAAAATTTATTGAGACTCGTGACTGGATATTATATATACAGACATACATATGATAATAATCTAACACATAAGTCTATTAACACTAACTTACAATATGAGAAGTGTCTCAACAACTAATCTAAAGAACTTGTTTGTACAAATTATTTTTTTATTATATCTTCTAATGAAGGTCATGTAAATTTCTGAACTCATGATTAAACCACGTTTGTAGTTAGGTCGTCCTGATCTAACTTCATTTCTTTTAAAGTACTATAGACGGCCACATAGAGACCTATATATAGTTTGAAACAGTACGTAAGTAATTAAAGCACATATGTAAACCACAGTAAATTAAAACAAGTACGATTTATTCTCTAATTTGGTGGAGCATGTATAACATCATTAACGTTGATTATTTTTTCTTACAAGTGTTGGACCATGCACCAATATATGATTTATGTTTTCCCACATTAAATGAATTTAACTTTATTTATATATATATATATATATATATATATATATATATATATATATATATATATATATATATATATATATATATATATATATATATATATATATATATATATATACTAGGTAGCATGCCCGTGCTTACGCACGGGACGGTATTAAAATAACGAGTTCTTAATAATACAAATAAGAGTCTTTCAAGGTCAAAAAGAAATTAGCAAAAGAGTCGCCTTATTTAAGTAGAATTCTTTGTAGAATGCTATTTCGAATGATAACATGAAGTTCTTCATTAAACCTCCGTAACTTTAATTTTTGGTGCGCATTTCGAATGAGTATTATTTTTGAATGAATTTTTTTGTATAATTATATACTTATTACTAACAAGTATGAAATTATTTAAATATTCGATTAAAAAATTATATTTTTATAAAGTTTTTACCTTTTAAAAAGCGGATACCAAAGTCGAAACGACACTAAATATGAAACGGAGGGCATGATAAAATGAAGCATATACTCCGTATATAATATTCGGAGTAAAAAAGTAGTATTCATTTGAACAAAGTTTAAGAAATAAATAAATAGAAAAAGAAAAAAGGGGGAAAGGCAAGGGAAATTGTAATTGAAAGACACGTCATGTTACAAAAAGTGAAAAAGGGACAGGTGGCCAAAAAGAAAAATAATTACAGCAAAAGAAAGAAAAAATAAAGAAGAAAAAGGCACAGCAAAGCAAAGGAAAGAAATGCACAGATTGTGGTGAAAAACAAATCCAAATCCACATTCGTTTGAAATGGTTTTTTGTCAATTGATTCTGCCTTCACCTTCGTACTCCATTACCATCACCATCTAGTATAGGTCCGCCATTTTTTTTTTTACCGAATTTCTCCCAAATCTCTTGCTAAACCCATGCCCAGTTGTGAAACATCTGCTCCCAGCCTTCCTGTTGTCCACGATTCACCTGCAGTCCAAGGTATCCTCCAGTTACTAATTCTTCATTGATGTTTCTTAATTTTCTGTAAAAAGGAAAGGCTTAGAAGAAGATGATACAGTGGAATTGAGTTTTGCCCTCACCAGCTCGTAGTTGAACTTGATTTTGTGTTGGGCTATAATATTTGCAGCTGTGTTGTTTTCATTACCATCTCTGTATAAATGGATGAAGCAAAGAGTTGACTGAGAAAGTCTTCACCTTTTTCTTTTATTAGGAAAAAAGGAGCACCTCAAAATATGAGATAGCTTGCAACTTTGCAAGTAGGAAACATGAAAATTGTAGATTAATTTCATTTTTGTATGTGCACTTAAAAAAATTTCTATTCCATTTCCAATTCATTCTTCGTGGCGGGTTAGACACACATGCAATTAATTGTGACCATCATTTATCAATACAAATAAAATTGAGAAACATTTATATGTAGTAATTTGAAATGGTGGTTTGAAAGGAAGAAATTTTGGAAAAAAGTGTGGATGAAATGAGATATGAAAGGGTAAGAGTGGAGGGGTGGAGAGGAATAAGAAGGAACGGAAAGAGAAATGAAATACCAGTATCATGAAAGGCATCTTCAATATCCCTCGTGATTTGTGGCTTCAAACTGAACTCATCATTTGGTCTGATGGTTTGAAGGCATTTTTTGTGGGGCTGTTTGTATTGCTATCTGATCCTCTCATAACAACCCCCAAAATCATCATGAAATTGATCACCAACCACCGGCAACCTACTGTTGTGGAATCGGGGCCAAGCGCGACACCAAAATGCTTCAACAAATCTAGTCAAGATCCACCGAACTGCGCCAAACCTTTCACTGAATCATGTATTAATTGGAAGGCAATTGACACATTTAGAGGTTTAGAGGTAAATAAGTTAAATTAAATCAAAATTTGGGAGATGTTACCTGTGTTGGAATGCCCAATGTGTTGAAATTTTTGTCTTTCTTTTTGCTGGTGGTCATTGAATTGTTTCACACAGATTGGCTCAACTCTTGTTTTGTTTTGCTTGTGATTCCTGTTTGTAGGTGTGAAAAGGGACTGGGTTTTGATTGAATAATGATAATCTACTTTCATGACTAATTTTTTCTTCCTTTTGGCTAATCCATTTGAAGCCGTGAACTCCACATCCACGTTTGTGCTTTGATTGTGAATGGGAGATTAACCCCGGCCCCTTTTATATATATATATGTGAAGAAAGTGGATGAACATTGTGTCAATGAAACGGTTGTACATAATAAATTTTGAGACGACTGTACATTGTGTAACTGACTAATCAATTGCCCAAATTAAACGGCTAATCAATTTGAATGACAAAAAATTAACTGGCTAGTTTGTGAAGTAATTAACGGCTGATCAATTTGGACAGCAAATGAAACGACTAATTTGTGAATCAAGTTAAACGGCTAAAGGTCACCAAAAAAAAAAGTTAAACGGCTAATAAATTGCCCAAATGGCTGAACACAATTTTGTGAAAAAAAATAAATTGGATACACATTAATGAGACTTGCACACAACTTTTCTTGTTATATTATAGATAGATATAGATGAAGCCAAAGTGGCAAACGTTAATTTTTTTTTACCCTCGACCGGGTTGGATATTTTCATTCTATTATGAACTTTTATTAATTGAATTGGGTTAATTTTATCAATATTAATTGGAGACGTTGTTATATACTACGGGGGGTGGGGGTGGGGGCCGGGGGGTCAATCCCATGAATTCTGCACGCCATCTAATTAGAAGATTCCGGCTTTTCATAAAACTATTCATTTCATCCTCATTGTTGGAATACGTTATAGCTCGCTCTACATTATTAAATGAAGGAATGATTTATTTATATATATATTGGTCCGAAAGGGTTTGAGTAAATTTTATAAGGGTTTGACGATTTTCTTGTAGGTGAAATCATGTTGGCGTTTTGTTTGAGCAGGTTGTGGCTCTGCTTCCGATGTTTCTTGTAGGTCTTCTGCTTGGTTGAGGGGTATGGAGTCTGAAGTCGGGACTGACTGTGGTCGAGTTGGTGCGTTCAGGGCGTCTTTGTATCCAGGACTGAGTTTCCTTGGAATTCGTCTGCACTACTCACAAGAGATAGAGTCTTGCTGTACCATTGGCCCGCGGTGTCACTGTTCGGCGGCTTCCTCAGCTTTCTTGGAGTTGGTCTTCTTGTATCGTCTTGTTGTAGAGTTTTTTTCTGCTTGTTTCATTTCGCTCGTTATCTGTATTTCTGTATTTTAGGTTGTACGTTTGACGGTTCGCCGTCTGTCGACTTTGTCGGCCTCTCGATGAGTCAGACCTGTCTGACATTCGATTTTTTACCTAATAAAAAAAATGAAAGAATGACACAAAATGATCCATTATTACGGATATTTGTATTCATAACCCACTATTTAAGTACCTATATTTAATTATTTTACACTTTTTAAAAAAAGTTTAAAATGAAAATAAAAAGTTAAAGTTTTAGGAAAAAAAATATGAAAAAATGAACCAATGAAAACAAATATGAAAAGTAGAGTATTAATAGAATATATTGAAAATAAAATAAAATTAAGGAGATAAATTAACAAAAATAATTTTTTTTTACCATTAATAGTGTTCAGACAAATATTTTATTTCATAAAAAAAGTGATTAAAAGATCAAATATATGGATAGGAAGGGAGTAGCATACAAAAAACCCACCCCAAACCATATATACTAGGAAAACTTTATATAGTTTTTTAAAGTCCATTCTGAAAATAAAAACTAATTTTGACCATCTTCTATATACCTTTAAAAATTGTGTCCCAAGGCTCCTTTATGGCTCTCATTAAAGACATTTTCTTTTTTAATCTTTTTCTTTTCCTTTAATTTTATTAATGTATTCATAAATGGTTTAATCTTTTTCTTTTCTTTTCCTTTAATTTTTACTCTTACTAACTTATGGAAATTAATTATATTTTCCTAAATTTCTATGCTCAATAATAATGACCTCATTCACATCATTTTAAATCCCAATATATTTAGGAAATTCATATCATCCGAATAACATATATTCATATAAAAATCAATTAATCCTTAATCGTTTATATCTATACCTATCAACACATCTTTACGATCCCAATTTATGGATTTTTTTTTCGTTGAAACCGAATATTAAAAGTCTATTTTATCGATATATTTTGTTAGTTTTAGAATCCTTAATGGATTTTAACATAATTAATAAATAAATTTTAATTTTCGCCTAACAGTTTCTAAAATGTAATTATATAAGTAATAAAACATATAAGTTACTTCAAATTTAGCATGTATAATAATTTATTACTTTTTTATGTCACTTTTTTATACTTTGTATTTCACTATTTCTAATCTCCTTATTAAAAACATGGTGAAAATTAATTAAAAAATATTTTACTTTTGATACCAATATATATCATGATTATCACCATATATCATTTATCCTATATTATTAATTATAGATGACTATTATACATTGATGAATTAGGGTTAATTACTTGCAACCATTAATATAAATTATTATCCATGCTAAATTCAAGACTCCAATGACCACTAATTTGGACACTTTGAAGGGATATGAAACATTGGAAGAAAAAACAAACGGTTAATTAACTTCAATTTCATTGAATTGATTGTCATAAATTCAATGACCATTGTTACAAGCTCATCCTCTACTCAATATCTTTATATATATGATCAATTAAAAAGGGTATGGGGTCGAGTCTTCCGTAAATTTCTTAAAAGTTAAAAACCAAAACAAAAAATAGAAAACAAGAGCTCATAAAAAAAAACCAAGGGAGCTAGGAAAGGAAAAAATTCAAAGCTCTTTTTTGCTTTTTGAAGGGGGTAAATTCTCGGTACGTATATACTCTCTTTTTCGATTAATTTATTTTATATGCCAACAAAATGCTTTGAAATTCATGTTTTTATTGATATAATTAAGATAAATTCCTTTAGTCTATAATTTATAAAAAAAAAACATCAACAATGAAAAAAATCAAAGGAGAGTTGAACAAGAAATTAAAATTAAGAGTTTGGAATGAGAATCGATGATTTTTTAAAAAGGCTATCAACACGTACAATTACTTCAGATGTCTAAGAAATGTGATTTTAGCATTACTAGCTACTTTGACAAGACTTCAATTTTTCAAACACCAATAGGTAGAAAAAGAGGTGAAGAAACTGATCGCTGACACTAAACCGATGGTGAGCCTGAATCAGTCATCATAAGCCTTGAATATGAATATCAAGACACTTGATGAAGAAACTCTTAAATACATTGTATTAGCCGGCTTGATCCAATTCAACAATATTCAAGTATTATTATATCTATACTTTTGCAAGATTCATCTATATACAAAAAAATAGGATGGTATAATAAAATGTCTTAAAAAGATTTCATTAATCGTTTTTTCAAAAGAAAAAAAAAAACTCAAATCCACTCTATCTATACACAATTAATTTTGATTCAATATTTACAATAAAATTATAAATTAAATTTCATGTAAGTATAAGATATCAAACTAGGACATAAACTATACCATAATATGTCATTGGCAATAAGAAATAACATTATTTCTTCAAAAATAAAACATTGAGCATAAAAAAAAATAGGGTTTTATTTTGAAAATGCACCTTATATAACAGAGTGTTTTTTTAACAAAACACCTTTTATTTAAAAAAAAACAGAAAACATAAATAAATAATTTATTTAGTTGAAACACCAACCTCTATTTTTCATTTAAATGTTTTAATTTTTTAAAGATATTTTATGTCATAAGGCTATAACCAAAATGTTTTTATTTAACTAATTTTAAAAAAAAACACAATATATAATAACTTTATTAAACAAAAAAAATTCAAATTGATTATTTAATTAATAAAAATATTTTATAAAAAAAACTACAAAGACAATTTGTTAAGAAAAAACTTACCATATACAATTCTTTTTTTAAAAAATGTCAGTTAAATAAGGGTATTTCATTTATAGATTAAAAAATATCACCGAAAACTTGAAATTTTAGTTGTAAAATAAAAGTTGGTGCTTCAGTTGATCGAATACATTATACTATATAAGGTGTTTTTTGTTTTTAAAAGGTGTTTTTTTATTAAAAAATTTATTTTACAAGGTGTCTTCTTGAAAAAAAAACCCATAAAAATATAAAAATATAATAAATAACTTAAACAAAATTATCAAGTATATAAAACCAAGATTTACGTCCCGTGCATAGCAAAACTTATATTTACATCCAAACTTATATTTACGTCCCGTGCGTAGCACGGGTATGCCTTGGCTAGTTTACTGTAATAAACGTGTTAAAATGGCCTCATAATTGGAGCCAAATCCTCTATCCTCCTCAGTCCTCCCCCCTCTCTCCCTCACAGACCCCCAATTAAAAATAAAAATAAATTAAATTAAAAATTAAATTAAATACAAAAAGAAAAAGAAAAAAGAAAAGATGTGATGAGGAACAGGATAAGGGGAAAAATCCGGGGACAGAGGATTTGGACCCCTCGTAATTAGAAAACTGTAAAAATATCATCATATATAGATATACAATAAAAAAACGAATACTTTTAACAGAAACTAAAAGAATTCAATAATACACTTGTTTGTGTATAAGGAGGGTAGTGAGATTCGAGCTTGTAGACGTCGTGGAAATGCGATGATTCTTGTTGATTCTGTTTAGAATCCATATTGAGGTGTCAACTAGTGATCATCAGAGTTCTTTGTGTGCGTCTTCCGTTTTACTGATCGGTCGTTGGTTCTGCTAGCCTGTTTACAGTGTTGATGTCTTGTACTTTATTTTTGCTCTTTCAATTCCGTCATTTGCTTCATGTTGTACATGATGGTTGATCCATCTCTCGGCTTGCGAATTTTTTTCCTTATATTAAAAAAAAAGGAGGGTAGTGAGATGTAAATAGAGACTTTCCACTTATAATCAGTTTTGAATCATGAGAATGGAATATGATGAAACACAACCATTGGTTAACTTTAACCAAAATAAATACACTTAACTTTGTAGGTATAGAAGGAGTGAGGGGGTTTAAAAGGAGGTTTTGGGTTCGATTTCGACTTCTGTTCTTTCTTTTCGATGAAAACTACCAACTAGGTGGTTCCTGTCGGCTGAATTATGTTTACTGTCGTTTTCCTTTTGTTTGTTTGTATGTTGCATGATGATTTATGTGAATATTTTAGTTTCGGTTTCTCGATTCATCAGGTGTTTGTCGCTTGATATTTCAAATCTCTTTCATTTTTAAAAATAATGAAAACTCAATCCATTTGATATCGATCGCAAAACATAGTTGAAACCAAATAAAAACAAAGGTTCCCCACTTTCCCCATCTATCAACCAACCAAAAATAAACACAAAATTGTAGACTAGTATGAAAGCTGTGAGTTTTCACTATCATAGTGAAACATATGGACATTAATTCATAAACTACCAAACCAATTATTCTGAAAAATACCCATATTTGCATGTGTGGGAGGGAACAAAATTGGTCCACAGCTGTTGAAAATTAACCTTTCTAATGTTGTCTTTTCACTCCAATAAATACTTTCCTCTAAATTTGACCACAAACAGTCCCAATTTTTCAAAATAAGCCGCTGTAAATGCACAATCCAACTACTACAACTTTTTTTAGCAATTCAAGTCATAAAAATAGCATACCTTTAAAGCCTCATCCAATAAACAATTCAATTCATTATTGAGGTTTAATTGCCATTCCATTATTTTTGGATAAAATTATTCTTTATTTTCAAATTTTCATTTAATTTCCATTGTAAATATTTGTTTGCAAATCACATGTATCATGGATGCCTAATGATTGTCCAAATTTAATCCATTTATCAAGAGTGCTTTTCTTTTGATCCATTCATAAAGGATTGTTATATGATCTTATAAGTGGTTGTTATATGGTCTTATAAGTGGTTGTTAAATCAAGTTTAACCTTTATTTTCATAGACTTTTTATGCCACTATTAAGACTTTCCTTCTAGCAAGATTTAATTACTGAGCACAAAAGGGTAAAAGCAAATAAGCTGCAACAACTACACTTTTCATCCATGGTAAAAAGGGGAAAAATCAGAGTAGCCAAAAAAAAAAAGGGCTTACAAGAAAACCTAACTACTCCAATGAGATATGGTTACTTTTTTCAAAAGAGATCATCTAAAACTTCTTCATACATTACAATCACATACCCAAAAGTGAGAACCTCTTTCAGAATCTCACTCTACTTCTTAAATAAGCATTTATGGAGCTCCTTTAGGGTTTCTTCTTTACCCAATTTCTGCAAGTCTTAGTAGCTAAGACCCAACAAAATGTAGTACACCAATGTGATAGGAAGAGCTATAAGCATCCCAAAAATCACCCTGCAAAACCCAAGAAGACATATAAGCAAGGCAATTGATCATGATGTTTGCGCGATGAACTCGTCTTTAACACAAAACCGAAGAGTAAACGATACCCGGTGCTCAAAATGTTGGGGTGGACATTGTACTCCTTGGCGAATACGAAAGGGACTATTCCCTGTGGAAGAGCAGCCTGCAAAGCAAAGGAATGAGAGTTGTCTAAGCATATTGTTTTATCAGCCAAGCAAGGCAAATAAAGGGATTTTTGCAGTTATTCCGGGTTTCAGATTCTTGAATCGAATCGGAGAATTGAGATATTGACCTGCACGATGGCGATGTGTAAGAGTGTTCCTCGCAATCCGACAGCTATGGAAGCTGCAGCCATAACTGCAGGCCCCGTGATGAACCGAACAGCCATTGTGAAGGTGGCGACAGTGTTGCCACAAGCAATGATTCTCGGTTGCAATGCCATAAACAACCCTGCAATTGACACCAAAAAAACATGCTTGATTTACGAAAACAAGCAATAGCGATTTCGAGTGGTCTCTCAAAGTGAAGCCAGTGTATGAATTCATTACCAAGGCTAAACATTGCCATCCCAAGGCCTGCATTGGACAGAATGGCTATGGAACCTTGTACTATCGCGGGCATCTCGACGTGGAACCTGAAAACCCGAGAATTTTAGCTTCAAGCCAAAGATTTCTACTTTGAAGTTAATTAGCACAAAAGATGGAAGAATTTGGTGCATTTACTTGAAGCATATGAGAGACCATGTAAGACCAATCAAGCTAGAATAAGTGTTAGGATTCCGAATCAGCTTCCTCCAAACCATGATCAGTATCAACCTAGTCATAACACTAGTCGGCGGCATCACATTGGGCTTCGGCTCATCCTGCAGGCCCACCTTGGGCCGTAGCTCAGCCGTGGAGCTAGATCCGAGCTTTGACAACGTGGGCCCATCGCCACCCGCTGCCGCGCCCTCTTGCCTATTCCCAAAGCTAAACTCATCCCGGCCATAGTGGTCATAATCTAATACAACTCACAAAAATCCAAACACCAATGTCATGAAATTGCATCATATATCACCAAACAAGATCCTCAAAACATTCAATCATGGCTCCACAAATCATGGGCATAGGACAAATAACAGAAAGCATTAACCAAAATTTTGGATCCATGTCTTCACAATAAAGTGAACAACATCAAACAAACCACAGCGAACATTTTGTTAATAGAATGTACATATAACAAGTCTCTATAGTTCTGTTTGACGCAATGTGCTGATTGATTATAAAAGGCGGATAATAAGAAGCTTATAAGTAAATAGCATATTGTATTTTTATTTAATTTTTGTAATTTACCTTTGGTTGTTGGGTGAGCAATTTCATTCCCATAGTCACCACCACCACCTCTAAACACATGGATTCCGGCCTCGGAGGCCACCGGAGATGCACTCGAACTCCAGACGAACATATGGAGATCCTTGCCACCACCAGCTCCGCCACCGTTGGCGGCCCTCATCTTCCCATCAGGACCTGCCACCGGCGAGAAAATGCCGGCTCCGGCCGGTGCTGGATACCCGGGATTCCCATTGCCCTGGGCCCTAACTTGACCCACCCCAGACTCCTCATCAAAACCCATGTTGCCAAAATTGGACCCTCTTGGACTAACACTGCTCAGATTCTTGCCGGCGTTGACCATGGAGTAAAAGTCAGTGTGGTTAAAGCTGGAGCCTCTGGGCGTCGGGTTTCTTGAGGACTGGAGAGAGTAAATCTCGGCGTTGGTGAGGTTCGACGGCCTCGGCGTTAGTGAGAGCCCGGAATGTAGGCCTCCGCCGGCGCCTCCGTGGGAGTGGCGGCTGTATATCTCCGACCGGGAACTGGTTGATTTCCTAACTGTAACGTGCAGTTTCCCGTCCTCTCCCACCTCCGCCTCCGTTTGCAACGGCTCCTTTCCGTCCAGTGATAAGATATCTGAATCCACCCTAATAAACAAACAAACAAAAATCCCCCAAAATCAAGAATCTATTTTTGGGTAAAATTAAAGTTCCAATCTTTACACTAAAAACATCCTATTTGGATCAACCATAAATTGAACACGAAGAAAGGAAAACAGAGATAAGATAAAATACCCAAAATCAAGAATCAATTTTTGAGTAAAATTTAATCTCTACACTTCAAACAATATCACTGGATCAAACAGAAATTGAAGATGAAGAAAGGTAAACAGATAGTATAAGATATCTGAATCCATCAAGATAAACAAAAAAAATCCCCAAAATCAAGAATCAATTTTTGAGTAAAAAAACAGAGTGGGGAGAGGTACCTAAAAGAAATGATGGAGCCAGCGGTATCAGGGAACTGTTCGGAGATCAAAATCCGAGCACCACGATACTCGAAGAGGAAGAGCATCAAAGTGTACCAAATGATGCACTGAAGAACAACAATCTGGACCATGAGGGTTCCGGAAGCTTCGCCATACATGCCCTTGAGGAGGGGGATCCCCATGACGAGGGTGTTGGGCAACGTGGAGAGGGAAAACAGAGTAATGGACCACTCAAGGGAGCCTCTGGCGCTGACCCTGGACCAGACGGAGAGGACAGCCAGAACGATGAGTTTCTGGAGCGTGTCGGCGGCGATGAAGCGGTAGTTCATGGCGTAAGGGTTGTTGGTGGAGATGAAGTGGAAGGAGAGGAGCGGGACGGCGAACAAGGCGACGAAGCGGTTGATGCCGGAGCACTGGTCGGGGGTGAAGATCTTCCACCACTTGACGGAGCCGTAGGCGAGGATCATCGCCACGTAGAGCGGCACCACCGCCGTCATCACGTGGTAGAAGTCGGCGACGGTGATCATGGTTGCTCTGTTTTCTGCAACAGGAGACTCTGTTTTTGGGGTGTGGAAAAGAGAGGTTTTTTCTGTGCTGTGCTTCAACCCATGAAATGGGTTTTCGGAGGAGGGAAAAGGGTCGCCGGAAAGAGGGCCGGTGGCGGATTTTCCGGCGGGGGAAACAGGGGAATGTGGGAGAGAGAGGGAAAGGGGTGGTGGGGAGATGGAGGGATATTTAAGGAGGGGTTGGGAAATGGCAGACAAGGGAAATAAAAGCTGTGTAGCTGAGGAGGAGGGAAGGCTTTTTTCTGTGTGAAGTTGCTCTTTTTCCTTCCTTTAAAACAGAGAGAGAGGTTCAGAAGGGGAGAGAATCTACTGATGGGTCTGTAAAATTGGAAGGGGAAATGGCAAAAAAGAGAAGCTAAATTTGCATAATATGGTCTTCAAATAGGAGATATTTCATAAAATCATCTAACAATTAAAAATTATATAAAATCACTCCAAAATATTTTCGAGTTTATAATCTAGATTAAAGTGAAAAAATCAATTAAAATAGTTTTTATCTTTGAATGAGAAACTTTTTTTGCAAAACTTATTGAGATTTTTTAGGGCATATATACATGTAGTATAAGATTATTTACAATTTTTAAATCAATCATTTTAATTTTTAAGTTCAACCCTACCAACATTTTCATGTATTTTTTAACAATTAAATCTTTTAGTAAGCCATACGAGTTTTATATAATTGCATAATTTTTTAACTTCTATTTCATAGAGTTTATAGACTTCACTCAATTTATAGATTTTAATATGTTTTACAATCCCGTCCCGTACAAATCCATAAACAAATAGTGACAATTGAATACTTTTAAAAGAGTTTGAAGCCTAAAATGACAATTGAATACTTTTAAAAGAGTTTGAAGCCTAAAATGAGTTTGCAGGAGACTAGGATAATTCTATAAATTTATGGTGATTTCCTATGATTATTTTATTGCTGATTGTCTTATAAAGTATATTTATATTTAAAGGGTGGTTTTGTGTAATTTGTGGGGGGTTGGGGTGGGCTTGTGGGGGATTTGCATTTTGCAGGGGAAGGGTTGCGGTGGAGTGTAGTGTGCTCTTTAAGATTCCTTCAATTCCTTCTTTCACTAAAGAGTACACAGAGAATTACTAGTCTGATATCTTCTTCCCCTATAGTTTTCCTACACCACCTGTTTAACTTGTACTACATGTATTTACAAGTTACAACACATGCAGTGTTTCCTGTTTGGCATGGAGTATTACCTATTTTGTTAACCATAAATGAAGAGTTTCATTGTTGGTGTTTCTTTCTTTTCATCTTTTTTCCCCCCAATTTTCATGTTAATGGAGATCTCACAAACTTTATTCATTTCTCATGATTAGTTTATATGGAGTTTAAGATGATTTTTTGTTTTTGTTTTGGCAGTTCAAATTTGTCCTAAGTGTGAAAAATTACAGCCTATAAAATCATGTTATTCAAAAAGTAGCAGCCCTTCTAGATTAGATGTATAATTGTATAAAGTGCTTGCCCAGTTGCCCCTACCATATGTGCATTAAAATTTGCGACATTACTGTAATTAAAAATCATTCATTTACAGTATTAAATTGCTTATCGAACTCCTCCGGGAATAGAAAAATATTAAAGAAGCACGAGTGAGGAGCTTCGGATATCCGAAAGCCCAAAAGCTACAATAAACTTTTCAGCCATCGATGAGCATCTGGAGAATCAAATGTAAAAGGGAGGCATGAGGATCGAGATGAGTAAAACAAAACCCGAATAACCGAATTTGTGTCGATAAGACAAAGCCTACATGGGCAACGTGCAATGTTTAAATGAAAACCCAAATGCCAAATGCTATCAACCTGAAAGTAACAAAACACAATAAAGAACACCTTCAGAAAGTGATTGCAACATCTCAGGTCCCAACCCCAAACCTTCAGAAAGTGACCACATTTACTAATTGGCTTTGAGGTAATATTTCTTGCACTCAAACCGGCCCACTATCCATCCATCCTGGGCCCAAATCAGCCCATGATCCGGTTTCAAATGTTCAAGCACCTCATTAACTTCATTATTCATGAATTCAAGAAGCTCCTCCGTATGGAAAACATCATAAATTTGATAATGAGAGCTTGAGAGTTGAGAAGCACCTCAAATAACATGTTTGGGTCATATAAACTACGTATAAAGTAGTGTACATGCAACATCAAAACGTCCTATTTTGCTCCAAATTACTAAAAAATGAAAACCTAAGGGGAAAAAAATCATATAAATACTGAAACAAAGCGAATGAAATCAAGTTATCAAGTTGAGCCAACATTAGATATAGTTGATTAATTGAAGATGTATTAGTTTTGGTAGAAATCGAACCTTGAAAAGCTAAAAAATATTTCATTTCTCAAGAATTTCAAGCTCTTCCTACCTAGTATTTTCTACGAATCTCCCAAACAAGTCCCAATAAGAATACCTACATTTTAGCACTTGCATAATCCTTCTGAACAAGCTACTTGTTAAATGTTGTTCATTTGCAGATGTAAAGCGAAAGCAATACATTCAGAGGGATGAGAAAATGGGGATGCCTGGCAGAGTGACACCAGCTTCGACGATGTAGCTGTTGCCAGTAATGTACTCCGAGGATTCATGGATTAGGTACCTCAACAGCGAGGTTAGAGCCGGATCAGTGGTGCCGTGGTTTTTTAGGGGGACGGTTTTCTGGGCAACAGCGTGGATCCAGTCCTTCTCCATTAGAGCCTTGGTGATTTCAGATCTAAAAATCCCTGGGTTTATTGCATTTACCCTGATTTTGTAAGGGCCCAACTCTAGGGCCATGACCTGCATTCCATATAAACATTATCATTCAAGACCATTTCCTACAACAGTTTCATTGCAAAATAAACTTATCATGAAACGATCTATACAAGAACTCCATTAGATCCAAATTCTTATAAACAAACAAGCAGTTGGAATATATATGAATTGAAGTCGTGTTTTTGTGGATGTACTGGTTATTTTCTTATGATTCATATGTTACAGAAAACATGAAACATTTTTTGAAATCATATTTCCATGGCGAAACAGCTGAGAAATTTGATAAAACAAGGATAAGAACAGGTTTTGCCAATGACAGATAAACAACCACAGTCCATTACTCCATTATATAGCTTTTCATCTAATTTCATGACACTTGCTGATTCTTTCCTTTACCATGTAAGAAACACACTGAACCAGGAAACATCACCAGGGAAGAACTGAAAACTAGAGCATCCATCACAAAGTATGCAACATTCGAACATTTCATGAATGCAGAAGATAACTCATCATCTTGAAGTCTATGCTTTTTGACAGAACAAAGCATGTGTTAGAAAATCAGGAAGACAATACATGGAAACTAAGCAGTAATACCTTTGTGATGCTGTTCACAGCTGACTTGGAAGCAACATAGGCAATACCACCAGGCAGATTCCCGCGGTTGAGACCAGAGGTTGAAGATATATTGATGATGGATCCTCCAACTTTTGCATCACGCATTCGAATACCAACAGACTTAGAGACCAGCCATGTTCCAGTTAAATTGGTTCTGATTGTACTATTCCATTCATCCTCAGATAGATCTAGTGGAGATTTCACCTTCCCTGCAGCATCCAAGGTTTATTTGAGATTTTTCAACTACATCACCTTCATCAGAGATTCAGAATCAATGAATAAACTCGGCTAATTGACATAACAAACACACGAATTATACATTCATTTCTCCGGGAAAAAAATCAATTTCTTCCCCCAATTCAATCAATTCGACTTTGCCGCTAAATAATCGCTGAAACACCGAATGCAAACCGAAAAAGAAAACGAAGACAAAGTGAATTTGACCTCTAACGCCGGCGTTGTTGATTAGGGCATCGATTCGGCCGAAAGCATCCCACGCTCTTTGCACCGACGCATCAATGGATTTCCCGTCTGCGGATACATCAAGTTTGACTGCCACCGCTCGAATCGGGGAATCGCTAGTGCTCTGCAGGTTCGAGCTTGAGAGCTGGTTGATTTGATCGCACAGGGAATTGAGCCGTTCGGTTCGCCGAGCGGCGGCAATAAGCTTGCAACCGGCCTTAGCAAGGTCGAGGCAGAACTCGAGACCGATGCCGGAGGAGGCTCCGGTGACCATCACCACCTTCCCGTCGAGCTTCCGCCATGGCTCCGCTGTGTACGCCGTCATTTTCAATCGCCGAATTTGGAAACAAGACGATCGTGCAAGGTGAAATGGATTATATAAAGAATTCATTTTGACCTAAAAAAATAAAAATAATTCGGAGTATCATTTATTTTAATTAAATAAAATAAATTTGTGTGTAAAATCACGTAGTAGAACTTATAATTTGATACCTTTTATTTATTAAGTAAAAATAACATTTAATAATTAATAGATCACAAGTTTAGTGAACAATTTAACAAATACTCCAATAATTATTAGGTTTAATTGAAAACCAAAGCAAAGCAATTTGAACTCCAACATAACATCTTGCATTTTACCAGTTAGGCTGAGTGTTAATTAGGCCATATACTCTACGGAGTGTTTGGCAGTTGATACAGTACGATTTGAAAGAAAATAAACAGCGAGGAAAAGATGGGGACACCAGGCAGAGTGGCACCAGCGTCAACAACATACACATTTCCGGTCACATACTCTGAAGAATCATGAATCAGGTATCTCACAAGCGACGTTAGCGCAGGATCAGTCGCGCCATGATCTCCGAGTGGGATGGTTTTCCTCTCCACATTTCGAAGCCATTTCTTCACCATATAAGACCTTTAGTTATCTTATCTCGGACATGAAAATCCCCAGTGCTATCGCATTCACCCTGATGTAGGGTACATAAATTTTAGAATATATGCCTAAATGCTTTAGCCTGATACACAAACTGAACTGTCATCTATCTATTTTACGAATAATTTTAGCAGGGCTTCAATGCTACATGTATTAAATACTAAAGAAAGTGTCTTTACAGCATCATATATAGGACCTTTACTTCAAACATCTAAACATAGCATATATCTTATATCATAGCATCATGTTTAATTTAATACATATTCAACCATTTAAGTTCAGAGATACGATCATAGCGAGGAAAAGATGGGGACACCAGCCAGAGTAACACCGGCATCAACAGCATATACATTTCCAGTCACATACTCTGAAGAATCGTGGATCAAATATCTCACAAGCGACGTTAGGGCAGGATCTGTCGTGCCATGATCTCTGAGTGGGATGGTTTTCTTCTCCACATTTCGAAGCCATTTTTTCCCCATAAGACCTTTGGTCATCTCCGACTTGAAAATCCCAGGTGCTATTGCATTCACCCTGATATTGTACGGCCCCAACTCAAGCGCCATCGCCTATGTTGAATATATAATAGCAACACATTAAGAACTACTACTACTATTACTTAAAACAATGTAATTATTTTTGTTATACGATACAAACCTGAGTGATGCCGTGAAGACTTGTTTTAGAGGCAACATAGGCAATACCCCCTGGCAGTTGGCCCCTCATGAGGCCGCCGATGGAGGATATGTTGATGATGGAACCTGCGACTTTAGCGTCGCGCATCAGCGTAGCCATGGCTTTAGACACCAGCATTGTCCCTGTTATGTTGGTTCCAATTGTGTTGTTCCATTCATCCTCTGTTATATCCAACGGCGATTTTATTGTACCTATCACAATTCACAATATACATGTGTGAACAATTACATTTCTCGTACGTATATACAGTACTATTTTGAAGGAAATTAACTGTTGCTTGATATTACATAATAAATCTCATCAAGGGTCCCCAAAAGCTAATCATTGTTAAAATAGTAATTAATTTACTGGTTCGTTTCACACGTTTTAAATACATATATATTAAATTTCTAATATATCAACTAAATCATTCACATTCTTGAAATTTCTACTTGGATTTATAGATAATTATTTCGTTAAATATTAAACAATTTAACATTTGGAACGACTCGTATCAAACCCTACTTTAACTCATATTTTTCTGTTGAACTTACATGATTTATTTTCTAACTTGATAAATATGAGACAAAATAGAATTGACATGGGTCGTTCACTCGTTCTACTGTATATGAGTCGATGAATAAGTCACTTGATATTAGGAACCAATTTGATATACGTGAAACATTATTCTTTCTTAAAATTATAAGATCAGATATATTAAGGGCTCTTTAGTTCAAATTTTCGAAAGACAAATGGAAACGAAACGAGTTCATTTATAGTTCAAGATATCTTGTTAAAATTTTTAGTTATTACATTCTCTTCTCAACTTTCCATACAAAATTAATTTTGATTTTTCCTTTTCAATCACCCGTATAAACAAGGGTAATCAAGTCTCCTATATTTCTTTAATAATTATCTATCATTTTATCCTATCTTATTTTTCATAAAAAATATAGCATTTTTCTTTCATATACTCCCTCCGTTTAAAAATATAGGTTTTTTAGGTTTGGAATTTTGTTTAGAAATATAAGTCCTTTTAGATTTTCGAGGCATTGAGATAAGAGAAAACTAAATTTTTGAGTTGTTTTGTGAAATGTTATTGATTGATAATGGTAGATAATTAATGATGTGTATAAAAGTAATATTTTTAGACTTTTCTTAATATGTGTTGTAATTTTGAATGGAGGGAGTATACAATATATTTTTTAATACAAAATTTATTTTCATTTCTTTACCTTGCACCATCTTATACCAAAACTAGCCCTTAATGTTTTCATAAGTGCACATTAAATATATATCTATGTGATATCGATAGTATGCATACTAGTGTCTAGTGTGATATGAATGAGTTATAAATTTACAAATGCAACACTTGGACAAAATTACAAAAAAAAAAAAAACGGCTGGGAAATAAATTTGTTGGATCATATAAATTGTGATTATGAAAAAAACTGTAAACAAGCAAACCTCTGACTCCGGCGTTATTGATGAGAGCATCAACGCGGCCGAAAGCGTCCCAAGCCTTCCGAACGGCGGCTTCGATGGCTTCGCCGTCGGCTGTGACGTCAAGCTTGACGGCGACGGCTCTAACCGTCGAATCTAGGCCGTTGATCTGACAGCAGAGGGCTTCGAGCCGGTCGGTGCGTCGAGCCGCGGCAATGAGCTTGCAACCGGCCTTAGCGAGGTCCTGGCAAAATTCTAAGCCGAGGCCGGAGGAGGCGCCGGTGACCATCACCACCTTCCCCTCCAGGCTCCTCCACGGCTCCTTCGTGTACGCTGCCGCTTTCTCCGCCATGTTCACTAGGCCGGGAAGATGTGTAGTTTTCTACTTGTATTTGACTTGTGTTGGAGATGGCCGATCAGTGCCGTTTTATCAAGGTATATATAGATGGAGATTTGAGCTGCGGGGTCTGAAACGACGCCGTTTTATCAAGGCAATAATGGCAATATAGTTATGGGGCCTGAAACGACGCCGTTTTGAGGAGAAGAAAATGATTTTTGCTTTTGTTCTTTTTTTAATAGGTGGCAGTGCTGTGCACTAAAAATTGTCACTCGTTTTCGTTCCCTGCGCGCAGAATTGGGAACGAGGGAGGAGAGCGCCGGGAACGCCAATCGTTTCCGCCTAACTGCGCGGTCTACCGCCTAACGCCGCCGTAAGACCCCTACCTCTCGAGGATCGGTTCCGCTTCATATACTCTTAAATTTCAGTGAATTGAAGTTTCGTTTTGCCTCTCTTAAAACAGTGAAGTGATTTCGGCGGTTTTACTTTTGGTTACTACTCCTGTCCTGTGGACCTGGACATCGAACGGAGAGCGGAGAGTGTCGGAAGAAAGTACTCGCTTGAGGTTGAAGAAGAGGAATCACATACTATTCTTGTTGAATCCGGACTGCGCGCGGGTAAGTTTGGCTGGACGTACTCCTCTTTCGATTTTATTTTTTTGGAATTTGAAACTAGTTATATAATCCGGATTTGTGTATAGGCGGTGTTAGAAAATGATTCGGATGTTAAATTTTGGTTGGAATGACTTGGATTTGAGCCCTTGTGTTGGTGGAATCAGCTAGTGTTGGTAAGGGATTCGAACCTTAGTGCTGTTTCACAATGATAGGATCAAAAAGCAGCCACTTCACTACCAACGCTTGGTTCTCTATATATGAATTAAACCTGTGCTGTTGTTTGTTTGTGTGGAATTGAACACTTGAAACAATGCTGAAAAGTGAAAACAAATTGCTTGAGTTCAGATTTTGGATTGTCAAAACCTACTTGTTAGGTATTGGTTGGGTAAATTTAATGGTTTGGAACGTGTAGACTATGTAGTTGGGTAAAGGAAGCTGATTGTTAGTTGCTGAATTTTCTTTAGAAAATTTCAGTTTTGGTTTATGATGAATATAATATATGTAAGGGATAGTATCCACATTGATAATATAGTGTATCAAAGTCTTGTATATAAGTCAGTGGGCTAATTCTTCTAATGCCAATTGGTTTTAGGATGGAACCCACGGGTCTTGTGTACTCGACTTGGGCATGTGAATTGTGCAAGATGATCTCTTGCTCTTCTCCTTTCTGGTTTTGGAACTCAGCATTATATGAATGCTACTATATATCATGATGGTGCTGAATTTGGAAAATGCAAATTTTGCTTACTAGTTATTGATAGAAATTTGAGCTCATAGTTCGGAAAATCATTTACTATTTTGCCTCACCGGAGCAGCTACTTTTTTAGAGCTATGCATCGCGTTGATATATAGTACGTAGGGCTTCAATGCTTCATGTATTAAATACTAAAGAAAGTGTCTTTACAGCATTATAGACCTTTCTACTTCAGACATCAAAACATAACATCTTATACTATATCATAGCATCATATATGTGAAGGAATTGTGTCCTTTAATAAAATGTGCAATGACTAAACATGGAATAGGACGATTGATAGAGATATACAATCCGATTATTTTAGGAGTCGTAGTGCTTTGCTAGAAGCCAACTGCGATTAATGGTGTTAAAACGGTTTAACTCCATGACTATTATAAACGGGTCCTATGAGGTCACACACTTTGAGTTGACGGACTAGATCATGGGATTGATGATATATGGATTATTGATATATAATATGTGATTTATTATTAATAAGTATTATTATTTATTTTAGAAATAAATAATAAAAGGGTTTAATTAGGAAGAAGTAACGGCTCAATTAATTAGGAGAAAACAAAGAGGCTCAAGTGCTAAACGGTTGATAGCTTGTAACTCCTAGTTAATTGTTCAATTGCTCATCCTAATTAAAAGGCTACCTATTGTTCTATATTGCTGATGAGCTTTTACGAAAGCAATTTGAGAAGGTAAGAAACAAAGGCAAAGTGTTGCTATTACCTCTCTAATATATACGGGACAACAGTAGCAGTAGGGGGAGAAATCAAAGTGTTGATTTGCTAACCACAATCATCCTTCCAAGCAATTCGATTGCTAGTCTTTTGACCTTCGTCCTAGCAGTCGAAGGCTAAAGAGATCTAGACACCGGGCTCGTGTGGATCAAGTAGAGAAGTCGCATTTGAGGCTTTCGATCTCTTCCGATTCCATCCAGATTCGATCCGGTTCACGCATCAAAGGTATATCCTCTAAACAATGATTGATCTATAAGTTATGCATGAAGATCCTTACGATTAGATGTTCAGAATTGTTCTGTAAATTCCGCTAAACGCATCTAATAATCCTTCAATATGTTTTATTACATTTTTGACCATTTACGTTCAGAGTACGTTACGATCATAGCGAGGAAAAGATGGGGACACCAGTCAGAGTAGAGCCGGCGTCAACAACATATACATTTCCAGTCACATACTCTGAAGAATCGTGGATCAAATATCTCACAAGCGACGTTAGGGCAGGATCTGTCATGCCACGATCTCTGAGCGGGATGATTTTCATCTCCACATTTCGAAACCATTTTTTCCCCATAAGACCTTTGGTCATCTCCGACTTGAAAATCCCAGGTGCTATTGCATTCACCCTGATATTGTACGGCCCCAACTCAAGCGCCATCACCTATATATGTTGAATATATATATATATATATATATATATATATATATATATATATATATATATATATATATATATATATATATATATATATATATATATATATAATAGCAACACAGTAAGAACGTACTATTGCTTGAAACAATGTAATTTATTTGTGTTATACTATATATACAAATTAAACCTGAGTGATGCCGTGAAGGCTTGTTTTAGAGGCAACATAGGCAATACCCCCTGGCTGTTGGCCCCTCATGAGGCCTCCTATGGAGGATATGTTGATGATGGAACCTGCGACTTTAGCGTCGCGCATCAGCGTAGCCATGGCTTTAGACACCAGCATTGTCCCTGTTATGTTGGTTCCAATTGTGTTGTTCCATTCATTCTCTGATATATCCAACGGAGATTTTATTGTACCTATCACAATACACATGTGTGAACCATTTTTTCTTTTGAGAAACACGTGTGAGCAATTTCATTTCTCGTATATACAGTACTATTTTCAAGGAAATTAACTGTTGCTTGATATTACAGTACATAATAAATCTCATCAAGGGTCCCCAAAAGCTAATTAATCATCATTGTTAAAATAGTAAATTTACTGGTTCGTTAATTCCAAACGTTTTAACTTTTAAATATATATATATACACTACGTACTGTATTAAATAAGTTTCTAATCATTCACATCCATGACATTTCTACTTGAGCTTATAGATAATTATTTCGTTATATATTAAACAATTTAACATTTGGAACGACTCGTATCAAACCCTACTTTAACTCATATTTGTCCTGTTGAAAAAAAAAATATATAACTTGAGTTTAAAATTGAATTTTCATTTAAAATTATTTTTATTTTGTCTCTCTTGAACTTACCTGATTTATTTTCTAACATGATAAAAACGAGGCAAAATAGAATTGACATGGGTCGTTCTAAATTTTAAAAAATTATTTAATATTTAATGAAATAACTATTTAATTATAAACTCGTGTAATATTAACCACAAATCTACTCCTGGTGATCTGTTTGCTCAGATCCCGGGCTCGTCGGAGCTTCTCTGGTGGTGCCACCACCCGATTTGGCTTACCCATTGCCGGATCTTTCAGATCCATAAGATTCCCCACCAGATCTGCTCACCCTCGTGCCCAGGTTTGATTTCGAAAGCTTCACTCGGCGTCGAGATAGACAATAGAAGTAGAAGTAGAAGGGCAATTATGAAGAACGATAAAGAAGTGCTGCAATTTCTTTGGATCTCAAAGTTGAGGATAAAGGAGAAAGTGGAAGTTCCGGAAGCTTGACGGAAAGAAAGACGGAAGGACTGAAAGTCGAAGTACTGCAATTTCTTTCGAAAGTTTCAGAGGACAAAGGAGGACGGAAAGATGGTCAATTTAAAAAAAAAAAACCCGCAACCCCAGCCGCGCAACCGTGTAAAACGCGAAAAAGTGACGGTGTAAATAGTAAGGCCCTGTTATAAATTATGATTATGGAAACTGACCACAATTTTTTTTTAAAAAAAACAATAAACTATAAACAAGCAAACCTCTGACTCCGGCGTTATTGATGAGAGCATCAACGCGGCCGAAGGCGTCCCAAGCCTTCCGAACGGCGGCTTGAATGGCTTCGCCGTCGGCTGTGACGCCAAGCTTGACGGCGACGGCTCTAACCGTCGAATCAAGGCAGTTGATCTGACAGCAGAGGCCTTCGATCCGGTCGGTGCGTCGAGCCGCGGCAATGAGCTTGCAACCGGCCTTAGCGAGGTCCTGGCAAAATTCAAAGCCGAGGCCAGAGGAGGCGCCGGTGACCATCACCACTTTCCCCTCCAGGCTCCGCCACGGCTCCTTCGTGTACGCCGCCGCTTTCTCCGCCATGTTCACTAGGCCGGGGAGATGTGTAGTTTTCTACTTGTACTTGACTTGGGTAGGTAAGCGCCGATCAGTGCCGTTTTATCAAGGTATATATAGTTGGGAGATTTTAGCTATGGGGTTTGAATCGACGCCGTTTTATCAAGGCAATAATGTAATACTCCCTCCGTTCGGCAAAACTTGTCGTTTACTATTCATGCACGTTTTTTTAGAACGATAAAAACTATATAAAATATTAATTTTTTTAAGAATTTTTTTTAATAAGTTTGTACTTATCAATAATAACTACGAAGTTGTTAAAAAAATTATTAAAAAAACTAGATATTTTATATAGTTTTATCTCCTAAAAAAGCGTGCATGAATAGTAAAGTGTCAAGTTTTTCCGAACGGAGGTAGTATAGTTTTGGGGTCTGAAACGACGCCGTTTTGAGAAGAAGAAAATGACTTTCGCCGTTTTACCTCCTGCTGCACAAGTATACATTGGGTGTGTATGGTTACAATATAAACAAGTTAAAATGTGTAAAAATTTTAACTGTTAAAAAAATAAACGGGTTTAAACGGTGTATGGGAACAACAAATAAGCTTTAGTCAGTTAAAAAAAGGGTTTATAAATAAGCTGTAGATTGAAGCTTATTTTGAGGTTTATATTCCATAATTACTATTTTACCCCTTCTCTTTTAACTTATTTGGGTTGAAAGTACCACAATACCCCTCATAAAAACCAAATAAACTCCACTTTTTACAAATAAACTGTTTTTCGCCCCATACGGAGTTTATATTTTTTCATAAATTTTTAGCTACTTTTACAAACAGTTTATAAATTTTTACCCTGTTTATAATTTTAGTCAGTTTATTAACTCCTTTCCATACGAACCCATATTCTTCTCTAGACTTGTCAAAACACAATCTGACCCGGTGACCCGGTGACCCGATCCGACCGACTGAAACTTTTTAAGTCAAGACCCGAAAATTTTGACTTGGAATTTTTTTCCGACCCGAACCCGAAAACCCGGAAATTTTTTGGGTAATCTGAGTTTCAACCCAGTGACCCGATTGACCCGGTAATTTCGATCCGATTTACCCGATTGACCCGGTGACCCGATTGACCCGGTTGATTTATAATTTAATATAATTAATTTTTTTTTATATTTAATTAAAATTTATCGCAAAATTATCAAATTATAATTTTTTTAATTTAAAAAAGAAAAAATTGACAAACCCGAAATCGACTCGAACCCGCCCGAAAACCAGTTTCTAGTCAACCCGAAAAACCCGGAACCCGTTTTACCCGAGACCCGACCCGAATGACCCGTTTGACGTGTCTACTCCTCTCCCTACATCATAAAAATATTTTAACATTTATTTTATTTTAAAAAATATATATTTACATTACTAAAATTTATTTTTATATATTTATAAAATTTTATTTTGAAAAAAACATGTCTTAAATTTTTTAATAATTGTAGTATTTTGTTATATATTGCCTTTTTAATTTTTAAAAATGGTGAATCATGATTTTTTTAAATAAAATTTTATAAATATATAAAAATAGATTTTAGTAATATAAATATATTTTTTATAATTTTTTTTAAGATAAAGTAAATGTTAAAATATTTACGTGACATAGGGAGAGCAGCACCTTGTGGAGGGTGGGCACTGCTGTGCACTGAAATTTGTCACTCGTCTTCGTTCCCTGCGCGCAGAATTGGGAACGAGGGAGGAGCCGGGAACGCCAATCATTACCGCCTAACTGCGCGGTCTACCGCCGTCGATCCGCCCCGCCGTAGCCCGTAAGACCCCTACCTCTCGGGGATCGGTGAGGGTACGGTTCCGCTTCATATACTCTTAAATTTCAGTGGATTGAAGTTTCGTTTTGCCTCTTAAAACAGTGATGTGATTTCGGCGGTTTTGCTTTTGGTTACTACTCCTGTGGACCTGGACATCGAACGGAGAGCGGAGAGTGTCGGAAGAAAGTACTCGCTTGAGGTTGAAGAAGAGGAATCACATACTATTCTTGTTGAATCCGGACTTCGGGTAAGTTTGGCTGGACGTACTCCTCTTTCGATTCTAGTTATATAATCCGGATTTGATTATAGGCGGTGTTAGAAACTGATTCGGATGTTTAATTTTGGTTGGAATGACTTGGATTTGAGCCCTTGTGTTGGTGGAATCAGCTAGTGTTGGCAAGGGATTCGAACCTTAGTGCTGTTTCACAATGATAGGATCAAAAAGCAGCAACTTCGCTACGAACGCTTGGTGTTGAAATATGATTCAAACGTTATTTTAGGAAGAGTTTAATTAAGCAAATCTATTATTAATGTGTAGATATTAATAGCTTAGGATTTCTCTATTTAAGAGATGTACTTGTTTCATTTTAAATCAAGAAGAAGAAAAGCAGTAATCTTCCTCTACAAACATTTCATTGTTCTTCATCTTCTTCCTCTGACAAATCCAACAAATTGGTATCAGAGCAAACACATTTATCCGGGTTTATATCCAGGGAATTGAGAGAAAAAAGTGAGAGATTATACACAAGGGAAACACGAGTTGAGAGAAAACATTAATTGTTCAAAATGCAGAACAATGGATCAGGAAACGTTGGTAATCCTCAACTGCCAATTTTTAAAGGAGTAAATTATCATTTTTGGAGCTTGAAATTGTCAACATTATTCAAGTCTCAAGAATTGTGGGAATTGGTAGAAAAGGGCTTTGAAGATAACCAACCGGAAGAGCCTGATCAACAACTCAAAGATAAGAGGAAGAAGGATTCGAAGGCTTTATTCATGATCCAATCGGCCCTAGATGATGAGATATTTCCTCGAATTGCAGCCGCAACCACATCTAATGAAGCTTGGGAAATTCTCAAGCAGGAGTACATGGGTGATAGGAAGGTAATCACCGTTAAGTTACAATCCTTGCGTCGTGAGTTTGAAACTCTAAATATGCAAGAGAAGGAATCTGTGCAAGTTTTCTTGTCAAGAGTTTCCGCAATTGTTAATCACATGAAGTCTTATGGTGAGAATTTAAGTTGTGAGACTGTTGTTAGCAAGGTTTTGAGAAGCTTAACTAAGAAATTTGATCACGTGGTTGCTGCAATTGAGGAATCGAAGGATCTGTCTACTTATAAGTTTGAAGAATTGACGAGTTCTTTGCAAGCTCATGAAGATAGGCTTAACAGGTCTAGTGAGCAGAAAGAAGAAAAGGCTTTTCAGGCTAAGGAAGAGTCTTCCAACAAAGGCAGATCAGACAATTCAGGAAATAGAGGAAGAGGTAGAGGCGGCTTTCGAGGCCGAGGACGTGGTGGTGGTCGAGGCAGAGGCCAATTTGGTAATACAGGGAGAAGTCAATATGGAGAATCGAGTCGAAGCCAATATGGTGACTCAAATAGAGGACAGAATGGTGATTCTCGACAATACCGCAACAACATCCAGTGCTACTATTGTAAAAAGTATGGCCATAAGGAGGCGCAGTGTTGGAGCAAGCCAGAGAATGAGCAAAAGTCAGCAAACTATTCCGAGAATGTTGAACATGAAAGCAGATTGTTTATGGCTCTCTACGGTTTGAAACAGGCTCCTCGAGCATGGTATAGCAAGATAGATGCATTCTTCCTTCAAAATGAGTTTGAAAGAAGTGAGAATGAGCCAACACTATATATTAAAAGGAAAGGTATGCAAGGGTTTATTGTAGTATGTTTGTATGTTGATGACATTATATACTTCAGCTCTTCACAAACACTACTAGATGAATTCAAGTTCTCCATGATGAAGGAATTTGATATGACAGACTTGGGAATTCTACAATATTTCCTGGGTTTGGAAGTAAAGCAGAAAAAGAGTGGCATCTTTGTATGTCAGGAAAAATATGCAAAAGATCTGTTGAAGAAGTTTCACATGGAAAGTTGTGAGGTGGCAAAAACTCCAATGAACACCAATGAGAAGCTACAGAGAGAAGATGGCACAGAAAAAGCTGATGAGAAGATGTTCAGAAGCTTGGTAGGAGGCTTGAACTACCTCACGCACACACGACCAGACATTGCTTATTGTGTGAGTGTGGTGTCAAGATACATGCATAGCCCAACCAAGCAACACCTTGGAGCTGCCAAGAGAATACTTAGATATGTAGCAGGAACAATCAAGCATGGAATCTGGTACGAAAGAGTCGAAGATTTCAAACTGAAGGGTCATACTGATAGCGACTGGGCAGGATGCATTGACGATAGGAAAAGCACCTCTGGCTCAGTCTTTTGTCTTGGCTCAGGAGCAAGCACCTGGAGCTCAAAGAAGCAAGATACAGTGGCATTATCTTCTTCTGAAGCAGAGTATGTTGCGGCAGGATCAGCTGCAAGACAAGCATTATGGCTGAAGAAGTTGCTGAAAGATTTGGGTTGCGCACAAGATGAACCTACTGAGTTATGGTGTGACAACAAGTCAACAATTGCAATGACCAAGAATCCAGCATTTCATGCCAGAACCAAACACATTGAAGTACAACATCATTTCATTAGAGAGTTGGTTTCTAAGGAGAAAATTGTTCTAAAGTTCTGTGGAACAAATGATCAAGATGCAGATTTGTTCACCAAAGCACTGAGTTCAGCAAAGCATCAGTTCTTTTTAGAGAAGATTGGAATGCGAGAGTTTGAATCAAGGGGAGGTGTTGAAATATGATTCAAACGTTATTTTAGGAAGAGTTTAATTAAGCAAATCTATTATTAATGTGTAGATATTAATAGCTTAGGATTTCTCTATTTAAGAGATGTACTTGTTTCATTTTAAATCAAGAAGAAGAAAAGCAGTAATCTTCCTCTACAAACATTTCATTGTTCTTCATCTTCTTCCTCTGACAAATCCAACACTTGGTTCTCTATTTATGAATTAAACATGTGCTGTTGTTTGTTTGTGTGGAATTAAACCCTTGAAACAATGCTGAAAAGTGAAAACAAATTGCTTGAGTTCAGATTTTGGATTGTCAAAACCTACTTGTTAGGTGTTGGTTGGGTAAATTTAATGGTTTGGATTTTGGAACATGTAGACTATGTAGTTGGGTAAAGGAAGCTGATGGTTAGTTGCTGAATTTTCTTTAGAAAATTTCTGTTTTGGTTTCTGATGAATATATGCAAGGGATAGTATCCACATTGATAATATGGTGTATCAAAGTCTTGTGTATAAGTCGGTGGGCTACTCCTCCTAATGCCAATTGGTTTTAGGATGGAACCACACGGGTCTTGTGTGCTCGACTTGGGTGTTTGAATTGTGCAAGATGGTCTCTTGCTCTTCTCCTTTCCGGTTTTGGAACTCAGCATTATATGAATGCTACTATATATCATGATGGTGCTGAGTTTGGAAAATGCAAATTTTGCTTACTAGTTATTGATAGAAATTTGAGCTCATAGTTCGGAAAATCATTTACTATCATTTACGGGTTTGAATGATAGTAAGGAAAATGCAAATTCCCATTGAACTTGTGTCTCTAAAATGTGTAATTTGACCATAGATTCCGGACCCGGTCCGGTCTTGGTGGTTTAGTTTCGTGATCCGGAAGAAGTGGCTTTAACTTAAGTTCATTTTTAAAGTGGCCTCATTCGTGGACTCTATGCGATCTAATCCTTTTTGTTTCACCAAAAATGAGTTCTTGGATGAAACCCTAACCGATCTCTCAACATCTCAAATCAATTCAAACAAGTGCAGCATCAGCTATTCAGCTCAGCATGCTATGGAAAAGACCTGGTAAGCAAGGCATTACATTGATTTGTATAACCTGACTAATGACTTGGTGTTCCTCAGCCGAATGAAGCATCTTTTTTTAAAAAAAAAAAACATTTTTCATCATATATTGAGCATTCAAACAATATTACCTGCTAATTATTGATAGAAATTTGAGCTGATAATCTATTCAATGAATGCTATATATTGAGCATTCAAACAATATGGCCTTTATGAATTATGAGACAAGTTTGTTATCTCCATTTCTTTCAGACTATCAGGGGTTCTTTTTTTTTCCATGGCAGGAGGAGCCATCTTTCAGTTTGTCCCAATAGGCCTTAAAAGGGCTGGAGCCCAATACAGTGACCTAAACCACCATGATAGCGGGGCTTGCAAAAGCCGGTACCATAGCCTGTTTTTTGAAGGCAGAGGATTCAGTGTCCATTCTAAAACCTGCATAGTTCTGCTGTGGACGTGTTGCATAAGAAAACCTGCATAGTTCAGTGTCCATTCTAAAACCAGCATCAGCTGTTTTTTGTGAGAAACAGCCAAGGCACAGCATGCTTCAAGGACCTGGTAAAGAGCTGGCTTCCGACACCAGAAGGGTCGATAGGGAATGATCTGCATGCGAGAGTCGGAGTAGGCAGCGGTCTTTGATCCAACTGCTGTGGTTTGACAGCATCTAATGAGGCTATATAGAGGGCAGACAGATTCCGGATGTACTGTTTTGCATCGCCGGAACAGGTACTTTTTTAAAGTTATGTATCGTGTTGATATACACCGAAATGCTTTAGCCTGATACACAAACTGTCATCTATTTTTCAATGCTTCATGTATTAAATACTTTAGAAAGTGTCTTTACAGCATCATAGACCTAGCTTTCTACTTCAGACATCAAAACATATCATCTTATATCATACCAATATGTTTTAGTAATACATTTCTTGACCATTTACGTTCAGAGTTATGATCATAGCGAGGAAAAGATGGGGACACCAGCCAGAGTAGCACCGGCGTCAACAGCATATACATTTCCAGTCACATACTCCGAAGAATCGTGGATCAGATATCTCACAAGCGACGTCAGGGCAGGATCTGTCGTGCCATGATCTCTGAGCGGGATGGTTTTCTTCTCCACATTTCGAAGCCATTTTTTCACCATAAGACCTTTGGTTATCTCCGACTTGAAAATCCCCGGTGCTATTGCATTCACCCTGATATTGTACGGCCCCAATTCAAGCGCCATCGCCTATGTTGAATAATAGTAACACAGTAAGAATTATCACTTAAAACAATGTAATTATTTGTATTATGTTCATACAAACCTGAGTGATGCCGTGAAGGCTTGTTTTAGAAGCAACATAGGCAATAGCCCCTGGCAATTGGCCCCTGTTGAGGCCGACGATGGAGGATATGTTGATGATGGAGCCTGCGACTTTAGCGTCGCGCATCAGCGTAGCCATGGCTTTAGACACCAACATCGTCCCTGTTATATTGGTTCGAATTGTGTTGTTCCATTCATCCTCTGTTATATCCAACGGAGATTTTATTGTACCTGTCACAGTATACATCCGTGTGAACAATTTCATTTCTCGTATTATACTATTTTTTTGAAGAAAACAGTTGCTTGATATATTATATAATAAATCTCATCAAGGGTCAGCTAATCATTGTTAAACTAGTAAATTTACTGGTTCGTTACAAACGTTTTCAATCCATTTCTAATCTATTAACTGATAGTTGCCATATTGGGAAAAAAAGATCACTCGAGTTCAAAATTGAATTTTCTTTTTAAATTATTTTTATTTATAAATTTTAATTATTACTCTCTTCTCCAACTATTTATAAAAAAAAATTGTTTTGTTCCCCTTGTTTTTCATACAAAAAATAACATTTTTTCTAATCTAAACTTATAAAACTTTACATTTTCTTATAAAAATTTATTTTCATAAGTGTAGATTAAATATCTAGGTGGTATATCCAAGTGTACACGTACTAGTGTCTAGTGTGATATGAAGAAATCCTAGATTTCCAAATGCAACACTTGGACAAAATTACATAAAAAACAGCTGTGAATTAAAATAAATTTGTTGGATCATACTACGTATAAATTATGATTATGAAAATTGATCACAATAAAAACCCAAGAAACTGTAAACAAGCAAACCTCTGACTCCGGCGTTATTGATGAGAGCATCAACGCGGCCGAAGCCGTCCCAGGCCTTCCGAACGGCGGCTTCGATGGCTTCGCCGTTGGCTGTGACGTCAAGCTTGACGGCGATGGCTCTAACTGTCGAATCGAGGCCGTTGATCTGACGGCAGAGGCCTTCGAGCCGATCGGTGCGTCGAGCTGCGGCAATGAGCTTGCAACCGGCCTTAGCGAGGTCCTGGCAAAATTCGAAGCCGAGGCCGGAGGAGGCGCCGGTGACCATCACTACTTTCCCCTCCAGGCTCCGCCACGGCTCCTGCGTGTACGCCGCCGCTTTCTCCTCCATCTTCACTCGGCCGGGGAGATGTGTAGTTTTCTACTTGTACTTGACTTGTGTAGGTAAGCACCGATCAGTCCCGTTTTTTATCAAGGTATATATAGTTGGGAGATTTGAGCTATGGGGTTTGAAACGACGCCGTTTTGAGAAGAAGAAAATGATTTTTGCTTTTGTTCTTTTTTTTTAATTAGGTGGGCAGTGCACTGAAATTTGTCACTCGTTTTATGATTTGATGCATGCATTGCAGCATCCTCAGTAGAGAGTAGTTAGTCGGATTTATCAATTATCAAATTCACTATTCCTAATTTCCAATGGGCTAAAATTTGGATTTATATATATTTACCAATTTGTTACCACATAAAAAATAACTCTTGAAATCAATACTGTATTAAAAAACAAAATAATTTTAAATTTAGGAATTCTTACCAAATTGAGCTTTAGAAGAACCATTCAAATTTAGCTGTTTAGCATTTTTCATTAAAAAAAAAAATCTTGTATAGGATTTAACTATACTACAGTGTTATTTTTTTAACAATAAAATTCCCTCTCTTTATCAACAGAAAAAACCAATTTTTCATCTAGAAATTGCTATGGGCCGAATTTCCAGAAGGTGGTACGGTGGGCCCAGGCCCACTAAACTATCCTTGGCAAGTTACGGCCCAAAAAGGGTGGCGCAAATCCAATTATTCATCTTCGGAGATCATTCCCATCAACCATCGTCCATATCCTCATCAGCTCGCCGGCGACGAACCCCCCAGGTTGGAAACTCTTCTCATTTTCCTGTTTTCGTTTGTTCTGTCTGTACGGGAATTGCTTTTCTACGTGTTTGTGTCCTGAAATTTTCTACTTGCTCTTTTTCTTTTCCATTGTCGTTAATGAAAAAACATTTCTGAGGTGCTGAAATGGAATTTGGTTTAGTGCAAAGATCAGCTAACGACGCTGATTTCGCAAATTAAGGGATTTCGAAGATACTAATTGGAAGCTAAGACTGAATATGCTATATATTTCGGTGAATCGCTTGCTTGTTTGTATCAATTTATCTGCGAGGATTTGTGGTAAATTCAAATCTTGTTCTCTCAACTCGTATCAATTTAGATGACGATTTAAGGCACTGGAATTTTGTTGAACGACCGAGATGATTACTTTGGACACCGAGCGATTGAAGATATATAGTTGCATTTGAGCTTCATAGCGTGCCTTTTGAATTTGGATTATATTTCAGATTCCAGACTTAAAGTTTTTGGATATTACTCGTTTTGAATCGTAGGCTCCCTACTTCCCTGTATTGTGAAGAAACTCGTGATGCTATCAATTCGATAGTTGGTCCTGCATCTGGGATATTTTGGACACTATGTTGTGCTTAAATTTGCTCAATAAGTCTTCATTTCGTGGCAATGGATTGCACTTCAACTGCGTCCTTTCACGGTCATGTTATGGCGTGGAACAGTTTGGCCTTTCCAAATTGTCTAGTATAGCTTCTGATTTCATTGCAAAATTCACATCTGGTGCTTACATGGTGCACGAATGTGCTTCTACTGGAAAAATAAGTCCGCTTGGTGGAGAAGCTCAGGAAGATTTTCCAGAACGCAGGTAAGTAGATCAAGTTGCAAGTTTGGTGCTCATTGTCATTTGTATTTGTTTCTAACTTTCCCATTTTACCTTTCAATGCAATCTAATCTCCTTGTTATCTTCTCAGCTATAAGCATGGGCAAGAAGTACTTAATCAGAGAAACCATAAGTCTGGCATCCTGCAGAGGAAATTTCAAGACTTCAAACACAGCTACGGTGCTTTATATTTTCAAGCTCGTTCTTATAGCTCCAGCAGCGATTTTAGGCATAAGGTGCAACGATTGTAATATCACCAGTGCCCTTTTTTGTTCCCATCCTGCATGAATAAAGACAATAGTTCCTTGCGATAATGATCTTAGTCTTGCTTCACCAAAAAAGATTAATTGAGCTATTAAAATTAAGTGTTCATCTAGAATTGAAGAGATGGTAATCCCCAGTATGACATATTGAGCTGTGGACAGATGTATATTATTTGTGTTAGTTGACTTAGTTATGTGCATTCTAATACCTTGCTTAGGAGTGCAGTTGCTTGGAAGCATCCCAGATTTTGTTGAGATTGTTGAAGTTGGTCCAAGGGATGGATTGCAGAACGAGAAGCATATAATTCCCACGGATGTGAAAATTGAGCTGATAAAGATGCTTGCTTCCTCAGGTTTGCCTGTTGTTGAGGCCACCAGTTTTGTTTCACCCAAATGGGTACCACAGGTATCACTTCTATTGTTCCTTATTGGTTTGTCAATCATTATAAATGCTCCTTGTTTCTGGTGCAAAGATTTTAAGATCACTAGGCTATATTTTCTACCATCTTCTTATGTGCCTTGTTGCCCCACTATTGATGTCAACTCTAAAATGTAATGCTTTTTGTATCTGCAAGTGTACTGATCTTGTACTATTCCAATCTGGCATTCATCATCTTTCCGGTTGAGACAAAAGTTAAACAGACTTATGTTGTAGCTTCTTGTGAATGCATGTAGATAATTTTTTAAAATTGTAGAATGTGCTTATTTTATCGTCATACTGTAGCTAGCAGATGCCAAGGATGTAATGGAAGTAGTCAAAAGCCTTAAAGGTCCAAGATTTCCAGTGTTAACACCTAATCTCAAGGTGACTTCTCATTGACCTTTTGACAATTAAGACATCTGTAAAGTGATATATTTATGGGCAGAAATATTGAAACTGATGTATCTTGATTTTTTTCAACCAGGGTTTTGAAGCAGCTGTTGCTGCAGGTGCAAAGGAAGTGGCAATCTTTGCTTCGGCTTCTGAGTCATTTTCAAAGTCAAATATCAATTGTACTATTGAAGAAAGCCTTGATCGTTATCGTGACGTGGCCGATGCTGCTGAAAGCCTTTCAATACCTGTTCGTGGGTATGCTGCTCTCAAGTCTCAATACTTGTTCCATGACTTGGCTATATAACTGAGCTCTTTGTTCCTCACTGTTCTTCTTTCCTATTTCCTGCCTTGACAGATACATTTCGTGTGTTGTGGGTTGCCCTGTGGAAGGTAGAGTTTCTCCTTCGCAAGTGGCATTTGTTGCGAAAGAGCTGTATAATATGGGATGTTCAGAGATTTCTCTTGGTGATACTATAGGAGTTGCGACTCCAGGTGATTTTTCAATTTTCGTTGCTTGTCAGATATCTGTTCACAGTATTGATTATCATTCAATCTATCACTTTTCTACCTGCTTGTTTATGGGTATGGACTGACAATTATATATTAAGGATTTAACTCTATAAGGTTAGGGTTATATCAGTCCTTTAGGCTATACCATCCACTACCGAGTAATAACTGTGTGTCTGTAAACTCTGTACTCATTCAGTTGGATTTTGTCTAAAATTTCTTCAGGAACTGTCGTACCAATGCTAGAAGCTGTTTCCGATTCTGTCCCCCTGGAGAAGCTTGCTGTGCATTTTCATGATACATATGGACAAGCACTGTCAAATATTCTGGTCTCTCTACAAGTAAGGAGCTCTACATCTCATATTGCTTCATTTCCTTCTGTAAATAATTTCTTGGCTTCTTCCTGTCACTGAGGTTATTTGAATTGTATCCAGAAAGAGTTTCATCATTGATGTGTTTGAAGTAAAATTTTCATTCAACCATGTGAAACGTTTCGCTGTTCTTGCTAGATGGGAATAAGCGTAGTCGACTCATCTGTCTCGGGGCTAGGTGGCTGCCCATATGCTAAGGGTGCTTCAGGAAACGTAGCTACCGAAGATGTCTTATATATGCTCAATGGACTAGGAGTCAAGACAAGTGTGGACCTTCAGAAGCTCTTGTTGGCCGGAGATTTCATATGCAAGCACCTGGGACGACCTTCTGGGTCGAAGGCTGCAGTTGCTTTAAGCCGACACACAAATCACTGCTCAAAGCTATAAGATACCCTAAGATCTTATTCATAACTTCTTTTTAAGATATGTTATTTTTGAAATTGTTCATTTCAAAACTGAACAATGGACTGTCAATGCCTATGAGCTGTCATGAAAAGTAACCAAACCCAAACAATATATGACCATGAAAAAGCATACTGTAAAGCAAAAGAAACACACAAGATTGGGCTTTTGTCCAGTTAATTGACCCCAAAGATTGACGATGACAATAAACAGGATCAAAACCAACAACAATCTCATGATAGAGTGAGAGTCTATCCTGCTTCAAGTAGGGTCTTGGACTTGAGATGTATGCACACTTTTTTCGACTACGTGTTTTCAAGTGTCAAGAGAAACTTATTGGATTTTTCACCAATTTTGTGAGATTTTGGACAACCGGGTACCCAAAATGACACGATTAATCATTTTGGGTACCCGAAATCGATAAGATCAAAACCCCCGATACAAAGAAGACACGGTTACTACCGGACCGGGTACCCGACACGAAAACACCAAACAATTTCGTGTCAGATGCTCGTGTAACACAACACGACACGATTAATAGATAGGGTAGGAGAACCTCATAACCATTTCGTGTTGTGTCGTATATCCGATAAGAAAAAAACTCCGATTCTTATCCGACAGATTATTATCATGTTTCACCGTTTCGTGTCATTCTAGTTTCGTGTTTTTTCGTGTCGTTTCATTGTGTTACCGTGTTGTATTTTTTGCACACTTCTACTCACACAGTCACACCTAGTAAGATTAACATTAACAGCGATGCTATTGAAAGTTCAGACTATTTCCTGCAATTACTCGTAAAATTTGGGTTGATTAGTGCAATTTGTCTCGTTTCTTACTCTTTTAACTCATTGCCCTTTCGTTTCGTTTCAAAAAGCGAACCAGCTGCAGCGAGGGAGAAGGAAGCAGCGCCAGTTCGATCCCGGCGTCTGTCTAATTGCCGCCACCTCCATCCACCGTGCATAGCGTCGTCGCTATCGCTCTTCGACGCCACCTATTCACCTTCGTTTTCGTTACTAGCGCGCAGAGTTGGGAACGAGGGAAGAGCACCAACCATCTCCGCTTACTTGCGCCGTCTCCCGTCGTTGATCCGTGTTGCCGTGACACCACTACCACTCGGGATAGGTAAGGGTCCGGTTCTGCTTCACATGGATCTTAAATTTTAGTGGACTGAAGTTTCGTTTTGCCTCTCTTAAAACAGTGAAGTGATTTCGGGGGTTTTGCTTTTGGTTGTTCCGGTTGACCTGGACATCCAACTGAGAGACTGATAGTGTTGGAAGTGCTCAATCGAGGTTGAAGAAGAGGAATCACATACTACTCTTGTTGAATTCGGATTTAGGGTAAGTTTGGCTTGACTCCTCTTTCGAATTTTATGTTTTGGAATTTGAAATTAGTTTGATTCAGTGTGGGTTTGTGCGTAGGGGTGATGGAAACTGATTTGGATAATTAATTGTGGTTTAAAGGACTTGGATTTGAGGCCTTGTGTTGGTGGAATCAATTAGTGTTGTGTTGGTAAGGGATTCGAAACCAGATGTTGTGGTTTGTTATTGGAATTTGGCACGAAATGTGGTTGCTTTAATGCAGAAAATAAACTGTCTTGGTGCAGATTTTGGAGTGTTTTAACTGCCTTGTCGGGTGGATAATTGTAAGGGTTTGGAACCGTTTAGTTGGGTAAATAACTTGATTGTTAGTTGCCTAACTTTATTAGAAAAGTTCAGGTTTGGCTTAGCTGTGATTGTTGTTGTGCTTGTAGGATTTTGGAGTTGTTTTTAATTGAACTCAAAGCCCAACAAATTCTTGCTCTTTCTTTCTTGAATTTTATTTATTTATTTCGTGTTAGCTAATTCCCTTTTCAGTGCGAAGATCATATACATGTTCTTACATATAATGCTGAGCTGCGAGATGATCTGTTGCTCTTCTCCTTTTTGATTTGAAATGTTATTAACTAAATATGTATTTGAATGACAGTTTGGGTAATGCAAATGTCAATTAGGGGCTTTATACCTTAAGATGCTAAGTTCTGGAATTGTGTAATAGGAGTTGTGTTGTTGAAATGTGTTGGCGTGCTCGGCATAGTCAGGGCAATGTGATGGTCTCACCTAACCTAGTGAAAGTTCACGGCGTGTTAAGGCTAGTTATGGACTTAGTTTATTGTGATTGAGTTATGTGTTTACGAGATTTGGAATTATACACGCGTGAGATTTTTTTAACTAGTGACATTGATAAAATGTTCATCTTATTTGTTCTTGTTTCATTTTAAATAATTAGTGTTCTTTATCAAATATCAGAGAGTTAGTGAATTTCATAATTGCTTTGAGCATACATATATTGGATTCCTGCTAATATGCCAAAGACTAATTCGGCATGAACTAGTTTCATGGCCGGCTAGGCCAGGTTCTTGAATTTTACATGTAGAGGTGAGCATGGAGCCATGGAGGCATTCTGACAAGCATGAGAGCCGGATGGATTTTCTATTTGTTAGAAACTCTTTTCTTTAAAAACTTATGTTATTTAAGACTTCCGAGCTGAGGATTATTGTTGTTTGAATGATTTCGTATTTTGAATGTTTTTGACTATTTTGATGTGGTAACTTTTTGAGGGATTAAATTTGTGAGAATGTAATGCCATGTGCCATGTGGGGTAGGACTTTTATGTGATTCAACATGTGGTAGGGAGCTTGTAGAGTCTATTTTACATAAGACCCTAGTTTGGTCTTATTTTTTTTGTAACACCTTGGCGTTTACGCCTCCCATCTATCTATTTACCTCTTCAGACTATTTGCGAACCTTAGAGTAACATGAGATTAGTTTGTTTACAGATGTTTGGCTATGAGATTGATCATTTTTTTCATATAGTTGTTTGCTTTAGTTTTCAAAATTAACAATATGTCATGGATGTGGGTTTTTAGACTCTACCTTCTCATATTCTCTTTCCATTTAAAAAATGTCAGACCTTTGGCTGTGAGATTGAACCCGAACTAATGGTTTTTGTGTTTTTTCATTCAATCAAGGTGAATTTGCTCGCTAGTTGCAACAATTCCCAGGCAAATGGATTCAGAAGCTGCAAAAACAGCACGGGAATCTCTAGACCTTGCATTCCACATGTCGAACTTGCTTGATACTGGATTAGATCGTCACACTTTGTCTGTCCTGATTGCACTTTGTGACCTTGGGTTAAACCCTGAGGCACTTGCTGCTGTCGTCAAGGAGCTTCGTAGAGAGCCCTCTTCTTCCGCTTTACCATTGCCACCAACGAGCTCCCAACCAAACCCTTGAATGTATCTTATGTCCACTCTCGCTATTTGCAAGGTTAACTTTGTTCTCCTTGTATTTCCAGTATATGATGCCATGCCTGCATTGCTAAATGTATTGTGATGTGTGTGGAGGGTGCACTCCTTTTTCAATGCTGATTGAAGTCTTAGTTTTGTTATTACTTAACATTAGCATTGTGATTGAAGATCTGTCCTTTTTAGCATCTAAAACTAGCTCTACCCGTTCACATTGCTATTCTAGTTCCATTGATGTTGGTTTTTTCTTCTTCGTGTTTTGCCACTTGAGATGCCTAAAGTTCAATCTGCTGGTAGTATATGATGTGAGTAACTCGCCATATTGCTTCATGAAGTCGAAATCATGTTAATTGAACTCGTGACCTCTTACTTACCAGCTAGGCCTTGACTAGTAAGGATTGTAATCCTAATCATTGAGATTTTTGAATGAAGAATGATTCAATCATAAACCAATATTAATTTGAATTTATTAGACCAATTTTGATTCGGATATATTGTAGTCATTTTTTTGACTTGGCACAAAGGTTCATAAATATAATAACATGAGGCTATTGCTACATCATCAAATGACCAAATGGGATGCCTAAATGAACCCAAAAATTCAATTTGTATAATTTTTATTTTTATTTTTTTACAAAATTACAATTGGATATTTAATTATGTGGCTTCATCGTTAAATTTTCAAACCTTTAGCTTCCATGTAAAAAAAAAATGGTGGAATGTTGGTTGAAAATTTTCTTGTATCGATATCGAAATTTGTTTAATATGAAATATTTTGTAGTAGTACTTTTTAATAATTTTTCAAAGGTCATCCTAAGGTACTAAGGTAGGGTCATTTTGGGCCCATTGGGCCCAAACCACAGTGCAATCCACCAAAAGTTTGAACCAAACCGCCCCAAAATACCCTTTCAAAAAGGAGAGAGTAGAGACAGAACCAAACGGCACAAACCTCGAAAGGCGAAAGGCGAAAGGCGAAAGGCGAAAGGCGAAAGCAAATACACATCACTCTCCACCATTCCGAGTCCCAAATTCCTCTGAAACTTCTCTTGAATCTCTATTTTTCAGTTTCATCCCTCAAACCCTAATAATCTCATCGATTCCTCTCGCAGAGAATGGACCGTGATCCTATTGATCTTTTCTTGGACCTAGATGATTGGCAGTACTCCGACCTTGGCGGTGCCTCCGCTGACGACGAAGACGAAGGAGGAGGAGGAGATGGCGTTGATCCTCAGCTTTCGCTGTCGTCTTCTTCTGAGACTTATATGGTAGGTTTTGTTCTCGTTAACATCGTTGGCTTGCAGTATTATTCCGGGACAATCAGCGGCCGGGAGATGGTCGGTTTGGTCCGCGAGCCGTTGAATCCTTTCGATGAGAATGCTATTAGGGTTCTCAACACTCGTGGACTCCAGGTCGGTCATTTGGAACGCAGCGCTGCGAAGGTTCTTTCGCCGTTGATCGACTCCAGCTCGATCATTGTGGAAGGTATAGTTCCTAATCCTGGTAACAAGGGGGCTAATCGGTTCAAAGTTCCGTGTCAGATTCATATATTTGCGAGGATTGAAGTGTTTCCTATCATAAAAGCTGCGATTACGAGGGGTGGATTACAGTTGATTTCGGAGAATAGTCCGTCTTTTGCGCTGTCGGAGTCGTTTTCGGTGAAGGAGAAGAAGAATAGCAAGGATTTGAAGAGTTTGGATGAGATATTTAAGTTGGTGGATGAGAATGTGAGTAAGAAAACTGGTCTGGCTCCTTTGGAGCCCCCAAAGGGTGTGATCAAGGCTCAACTCTTGGCTCACCAAAAGGAGGCATTGGGGTGGTTGTTTCATAGGGAGAATTCTTGTGAGTTGCCTCCATTTTGGGCTGTCAAAGATGAGAAATATGTGAATGAATTGACCAACTTTCAGACTGAAACTCGCCCTCAGCCCCTCAGGGGTGGGATATTTGCAGATGATATGGGTTTAGGTAAGACTCTAACCCTGCTGTCTCTCATTGCTTTTGATAAAAGTGGTGATGGAGATTGTGTTGATGCGGATAAACCCAGGGAAAATGACGACGGTGATGCACTTAGAGCAGAGATTTATGGAAAGCACAAGTCCAAGAAAAGGACTAAGGTTGTTGCTAGTGGTTCTAGGAAGAAACCTAGAAAGGAAAGCAGTGTTGTGAAGGGAAAATCAAATGCAGCAGAAAGGAAAACGACTTTAGTTGTGTGTCCACCATCTGTGTTCTCTGCTTGGGTGTCTCAGTTGTGTCAACACACTCGTGGGGGTGCATTTAAGGTGTACATGTATTATGGGGAGAGGACAAAAGATGTGGAGGAGCTCAAGAAGTTTGATATTGTACTCACCACTTATAGCACACTAGGGAGTGAAGCCAGAGAATCACGGTCTCCATTGACAATAATGAAGTGGTGGCGGATCATTTTAGATGAGGCACACTTGATTAAGAACGTGACTGCCCTGCAAACTAGGGCGGTCACATCCTTGCAAGCTGACAGAAGATGGGTTGTAACTGGAACACCCATACAAAACAGCTCAGTAGATTTGTTTGCTCTTATGGCATTTTTGAGGTTTGATCCATTTTCTGACAAGAGTTACTGGAATAGCTTGATACAGCGTCCTCTGGCTCAGGGCAACCCGAAAGGCCTGTCACGCCTCCAGGTACCCAAACTCAGTATCTCCTTTGAGTGAGATCATCTTGTCTTTAGCATATATTTTCTTCTTGATTTTATTCGAATTTTTTACATGTGCGTAGTTCTGCGGGCTGTATGGTAGGAGAATTGAACAATTTTCAAATTTTATTTTGTGATGTTTTGTTCTCTTGTAGACCTTTGCTATTTGTTCCTTAATTTTTATATATTTGACAAAAATTTCTAGGTGTTAATGGCAACACTTTCTTTGAGGAGAACAAAGGACAAAGTTCTGATTGATCTTCCACCAAAAGTGATAGAGACTTGTTTTCTGGAGCTCTCTTCTGAAGAACGTCAATTGTATGAGCAAGTTGAAGAAGAAGCCAAGAATCTTGTCAATAGCTATATTAATTCCGGGAATGTGATGCGCAACTACTCTACTGTTCTTAGTTTGATCTTAAGGCTTCGCCAGATTTGTACAGATATGGCAATGTGCCCAAATGATTTCAAGTCCTTGATCCTTTCAACCAATATTGAAGGTTTGAACTTGCTTATTAGATGTTTGCTATCTGTCCTTGTACAATTGTGCATTATATGTTTTGATATTTACCTACAGCTTCATAAAATATATGATATATGCTGTGGGTGTTGACGTATACATGAACTTATTTTACTGAGCAAATATGTGCTGCTTCTTGCTTAGTTTTGACACGTAAAAATATCCTGAGATGGTGCTATGTACTGCATGAACTTGTTTGCATTCTTTCACATGAGTGGCACTATCTGAATTGTCGGTATTGTTTTTTTACTGGGACAAAGCCATGGTTCTTCACAAAGGTATATGACATGTTTTGTGCTGGTACGTTTATGGTAGTATCCTTCTCTGTAAATTAATGATTAATGACTCACTGTTGCATTACATATGAGTATATGATTATAATTGTCCAGACATATATTTCACAAACGGAGAGTTGTGCATTGCTACTAAGTTTAACAATTCCCATTTTATCCCATCACCCTTTTACTTTTCAAAAGTTTCCAGCTTCAACTCCCTTTTACTTTTCAAGAATTTCCAGCTTCAACCTTAGTGCTGATAACTCCACATGACTTACCAGTTACCAAATCAAGCTGTGTCTTTGTTTATACCTACAGGTGATTTGGCTTGTTCTTACTTTTGTTGTTGTTGTTGTTGTTACAGATGTGTCTAATAATCCTGAACTGCTGGGTAAAATGATTGCACTGCTGCAAGATGGCGAGGATCTGGATTGTCCAATATGTATTTCTCCCCCATCAGAGGCTGTCATCACATGCTGTGCACACATATTTTGCCGAGGCTGCATACTCAAAACCCTAAAACGTGCGAAACCCTGCTGTCCAATGTGCCGACGTCCTTTGACCGAGTCAGATCTCTTTGCAGCTCCACCAGAGCCTTCAGAGTCTGGAGTGGCAGGGGCGTCTTCATCCGAAACCAACATCTCTTCAAAAGGATCCTTTCTCCTGAAGCTCCTTACAGAATCAAAGGATAGAAACCCAAGTGCCAAGTCTGTTGTGTTTTCACAATTTCGGAAGATGTTATTATTACTTGAAGAGCCACTGAGGGCTTCCGGTTTTAAGGTGTTACGTCTAGATGGGACAATGACTGCCAAAAGGAGAGCCAATGTGATAGAACAGTTCAGTGCTCCTGGGCCAGATGCTCCCACAGTTTTGCTTGCTAGCTTGAAGGCATCTGGTACAGGTATAAACCTCACAGCTGCTTCAACAGTTTATTTACTGGAGCCCTGGTGGAACCCAGCAGTTGAGGAACAGGCAATGGACAGGGTCCATAGAATCGGCCAGAAAGAAAAGGTGAAAATTGTGAGGATGATAGCAAAAAATACTATTGAAGAGAGGGTGCTGGACTTGCAAGAAAAGAAAAAGAACCTGGCAAGGGAAGCTTTTGGAAGGAAAGGCTCGAAGGATAAGAGGGAAGTCAGTGTGGATGATGTCCGTACTCTTATGTCATTGTGACTGCTGGCAAGTTTTGCAGATATGTATCTTCCTGTATCTGTCTTTTTTCTCACCGCATATTATGCCTATTAGCAGTCCATGCACTCACAAAATGCATGCAGAATGGTCATTTAGGGCTTTATTTCATTCGTAGAAATGGAGATGTGCTATTTTGTTAGCGCCTCTCTTTTATTCTGTTTAGCTCATGGAAACTGATGATGAATGAAATGGTAATGAGTGCTTTTAGTCTCTATCCACACATTGCCAATTCATTTACCTGAAAATAAGCTTGATATATTTACTTAAATGAATGTATTTGAGATTACATGAAGTCCAGTCATAGTAATTTATGTTTGCCTCTTTTGACACTATCACTTCTATATAGAACTTGCTAAATACTAATTCCATGAAAGAGAAAAAAGCACTTGCTGAATTGTGCTCCTTGTGCAATCAAGTGTGTTTTCACTGTTTTGTTTTGCGGTTACAATTTTATTGTAAATATTTGCATTAGATTGTTCCATATTTGATTAGCAGTTCCACGTCTTAGGGTTATTCTGGTCACTCGATCAGTCCTTGGTTTAATGATCTTTTCCACATATTGATGGTAATAAACCTTATCGTTGAGATCATCTTATTGTTGCTTCTATTCTGGAATTTTTTTTTTTTTTTAAAGAGGATTAGTCTGTGGTTGAATGATCTTTTTCGCATTCTGCTAACGAAGATGAACATCTTATTGTTGCTCCTATTGGGGTTATTACATCTTTTCTTTCCAGTTTATTGGTGTTTATCCCCCTTTTGTACATTCCGATATCCCATGGACTGTGCTCTGAGCGGGATATATTGGGTTGTTGCTGCTGCTTGCTGCATCAGTTGCAGTTGTTTTTTTATCTCCCTTTTTGTAAGATATGGAGTGAAAACACTGAGCCTGTAAATTTCAGGTGGATGCTGTAATGAAATGGGGTTTTAGGTTAATTTTTCCTTTTTACTGAAAAAATAGGAAAAATGGAAAAATCTACATAGAATATTCTTCCAGGTGTTATGTATATCAGAGTTTGTTATGTCAAAGCATTTCTTGGGTATCGTTTTTCTTGAGGCAGTGAAAATTATCTTGTCGGTTCATCTTAATGTATGAGCATGAGATAACCTTTGGGCTTTGGCTCTTTCCTTTTAGTGATGCCTCCGATATCAAGAACTTGCAAAACCTAAGTTTTCAGTCAATTTGTTGTCCATTTTTTTAGCAACCCAGTGTCATCAGCTTAGCACTGGAATAGGAAGTCGGTGGAGGCCAAGGGCTCAACTGCTAATCAGTGAAGGTATGCTACTAATTTCCACATCTGGGATCTGATTGCTTTTGTTTAGAAATTTTAATACAGTTATGGATCATATTTCCCCATTTCAAATGTGGAAAGGGATTGTAGATAAATGGAAGTTAAACCTCAGTGTGGATCTATTTCCCTTGATTAAGTAAAAATCAGTATCAAACTGATGAGGAGTTGGATTTATGTGAATCATTCTTTATTGATTCTTTCTTTATTGATTAAGTAAAAGGCAGAAGCAGTTTGATTTATGTGAATCTTATACGGATAGTTTTTTCTTTCTTCCGCTAGATTCTCTTTCATGTTGCCTTTTTACCTCATTTGAAATATAAAGCTTAACGCTGAAACTTGAGATTAAGTTTGATTTATGGGTGCTTGATTCTTTGTATTAGTATTCTCTTTCATGTTGCCTTTTACCTCATTTGAAATATAAACTTAACGCTGGAGCTCTATAGCTTAAGTTTGATTTATGGGTGCTTGATTCTTTGTATTAGTATTCTCTTTGAAGGTTAGTCTGATGGAAAGACGGATTTTTGTTTACAAGGTAAGGACTTTATATCTTTGAAATATCGTGCAGTTTAAATAAACAGATTCAGGGAATCCACAACCAGTCAACCACAGATGTTGAGCATGGGTGAGCTTTTAGCAGCTTCCCCTGTTTGCGCAGGCCAGCTATGGATTCTAGGGATCATGATAGATGGAGAGCGTACACAACCATATATTGAAGTCATTGAGAATGCCATATACGTGGCTGCGTTGGACCATCCATAAGAGGGCAAAACTAAGTCAGAGTGGTTATCTTGGGCACAGGACAACGTCAGAAGGTGATTTGAAGGGCAAAGGTGCCTGTGATGTTCAGTATCTGCTCAAACTGGACAAATTCCACATGCCACGCAAGGAAGTATTATTGATAAATAAGAACTGGGAACTAGGAATTGCTGATATTGGTGGGAGAGTGAACCCAGACAGCACTGGTGAACAATCTCAGGCTCCTAAGCTGAAAAAGGGGTCATTCTTCACTCGTGCTAGGCTACGACTAACGTTAAAGTGTCAGCTCCAAAGGAATGTAACCGTCAAGAGCAAGTCACCAGAATATGAGTATCCATCATTACACTGGAACTTTTGCAACTGTGTGAATTCTCATACTCAATGTGTTTCAGCTTCTGTAGAATCTGAAGGAGTATGCATAACTATAAATTGATGCTTGAAGAAGCAGGGAAGAAGCTCAGAGCACCAACAGCTTCAAAATGGTGTGTGAAAAAATCACGTATACATATTGTTTGCTATATTTGATCTGTTCCCCCAAATTAATTTCCTTCATTCCTATTATCTGCCCTCCCTAACAGCTAAAAAGTGACGAGCGGTGCAGGTGATTGTTCCAAAAGATTTGAAGCGGATGGACTCGCCATAGTGCCAAAGAAGAATAAATGAAATTGGTACTACAAACTGAATGATGTTTGCTTCTCCAGGTATATATCCATACATGAAAACATACCAAAAAGTGACGAGCGGTGCAGGTGATTGTTCCAAAAGATTTGAAGCGGATGGACTCGCCATAGTGCCAAAGAAGAATAAATGAAATTGGTACTACAAACTGAATGATGTTTGCTTCTCCAGGTATATATCCATACATGAAAACATACCAAAAAGTGACGAGCGGTGCAGGTGATTGTTCCAAAAGATTTGAAGCGGATGGACTCGCCATAGTGCCAAAGAAGAATAAATGAAATTGGTACTACAAACTGAATGATGTTTGCTTCTCCAGGTATATATCCATACATGAAAACATACCAAAAAGTGACGAGCGGTGCAGGTGATTGTTCCAAAAGATTTGAAGCGGATGGACTCGCCATAGTGCCAAAGAAGAATAAATGAAATTGGTACTACAAACTGAATGATGTTTGCTTCTCCAGGTATATATCCATACATGAAAACATACCAAAAAGTGACGAGCGGTGCAGGTGATTGTTCCAAAAGATTTGAAGCGGATGGACTCGCCATAGTGCCAAAGAAGAATAAATGAAATTGGTACTACAAACTGAATGATGTTTGCTTCTCCAGGTATATATCCATACATGAAAACATACCAAAAAGTGACGAGCGGTGCAGGTGATTGTTCCAAAAGATTTGAAGCGGATGGACTCGCCATAGTGCCAAAGAAGAATAAATGAAATTGGTACTACAAACTGAATGATGTTTGCTTCTCCAGGTATATATCCATACATGAAAACATACCAAAAATGCAGTTTTTAACATATTCTTAGGTTTATGGGATGTTTATTTCCAGACCAGATTATGCTGAATTCCCATTTTCAATCTTCTTCAAGTGTTTCTTTTTGCATTTCTTTTTATGTCATTTACTTGGTGCATTTTCTTTTATGTCATTTGCTTTTGTTTGTACATGATGGTTAGTTTATTTGGCAGGTTGTTTGGTCTCTCAATTACTTGAGGCGTGTCTAGATAATCAAATTTCTTTCCTTGTTAAAAAAAATCATCTTCAAGTGTTCCCCTGTCAAGTTTTCAGATGCGTGTTTACATATGAATCTAAGCTCTCTCATTAGCTTTTTTAACACTTGGGAACTTAAAAGGGTAATCATATTTATTTAGTGTTTTGACTTTGGAAAAGAGGGGTGGCCGACCCATTTGCTTAATTGCTTTTGACTTTAGTCGCTAAAAAAATACAAGTAGATTTTGAGGAAAAAAAAACTTTCACCAAAAAATCAATCCTGAAAACCTATTTTGCCGTTTGTGCTACACTCATAAGTTATACATTTATTATATCATGCACTTTTTAATGAGATTGATACTATTATATTCTTATTTATTAATATTTCATATAATTAGAATTATTGTGGTGCAAATGAAATTGTAGCTGAGAAAGAGAGAGATGAAAAGAAGGGAAATGCAGAGGTTGGCCAGTGACCACGCAATAGTGATTCTGCCAGCTCCATTTTGATAGGAAACTTAGTCACATGAGATTTGGTGGTATCCTTTGTTCTCCGACTTGATCAATCATCTTCATCTATGTGGACACAGGAGTTGTTGGGACAACCATATGTATATTTACATCCAACCCATTTTCAATTCTTATGGAATTTTAAAATTATACTCTCTATAGTCTATAGATCTGCCTTTTTATAATATATCTAGAATATAAGGTACATTATTTTAGACATTTTCAAATACCCTTTTAAGTGAAAGGAATATGATAATCGAGCATCGTCCAGATCCAATTTCCTTCCTGGTTTCTAATTACAAAATCGATTGTAGAATTTAAAATTTCTTCCATTTACAAAAACTGAATGAATCCATGGGCGGCTTGTAGACTGGAAGGTAGCAAAATAGCAAATGGAGGTCATCCTATGATTTGTTGCCCCAGTTGGCCAGGCCCAGTAGTATTTATTTACACTACTTTTCAAATACGTACAAAAAAAAGAAAAGAAAAAAGGGCCGCTAAAACGCCGTCGTTTTCTGAACACAATTGAGCAACGGCCTATGCGCGCGCGGGTTTTTTCACGAGTATTGTTATCCCGCCATTTATTACCACCTTTGAATTACAAAGCCGTCTTTTCTTCTTTTTTCCGATTTCCCCCCTTTATTCCTCTCTATTTCTATTTTTACCCCCTCCCCTTTTTTATTTCGAATTTTTTAAATTTATTCCATTATTGTTTGCGTTAAAGATAATCAAGTCAAAAAGTGGGCCAATTTACTTTTAATCTCGGGTCTCTCTTTAATAAATTCAATTAATAAATTAGACGGCATATTATCATTCTATATAAATATTGAATTTTATAAGATCCTTATTTACACGATTCTCTTAATATTAGTGTTTCATCGTCATATAAATTTAAAAATAAATTCTTAAATAATAATCTATCTATTAATTAGAAATATATTTATATCTCTAATTATTACTTTATTTTTTTTATAAAAAAAACTATAATTAATAGTATATCCTTAATTATTTATTATAAAAGCAATTTTGATAAATAGACACAAAATACTTAAAATTACATTTTTTAACAAGATTTTCTACTAAAACCATATATTTTTTCTTAACGGATGGAATAAGAAACATATATTGCTTAACAAGTTTGGTATTTTTAACTTATTTGATAAGATTGAGAACATTTATTATGAATGATTTACACCAAAAAAAATACAAAATCTTTTTTTTTTTGAAAATTAAACTAATTAAATTTGAGTAAACCTTGCGAAATTAAGGTTATTAAATTATTCCATGTGGTATAGTTTTAAAAGACCAAAACAAATTGCCCCAATATTTTTTGATATATTTATTTCCAGATTTTATACAATTTCATAGAAAACCCAAATTTATTTAATTTTGAAAATATAAAAATATTATGGCTTGCATTGGTGGGTCACCCGCTTGCCGCCGTGTTTTCTGCCGTGCAACAAACTCTTCATTCACTTTCCTCATCGAAAATCAAGAGACTCGTCTGGATAGAGGAGAGAGAAACACAGAGATAAGGGACAAAACTTATTCTTATTTTTATTTTATTTTCTTGTGATTTCATCAACCAAAAAATTCGTCTCACCTTCCCCCACAGATACCAATTCGTTTCATCCCCACACCGAATATTACTGTAGAAAAAAAAAGTAGGCAGATTTTCCCCGCAAAAACTTTTTCCTGCAGATTTCATCCAATCGCAATATTTCGGAGCATAATTCCTTTGTTATTCTCTCCCGATTCGCTTTTCTTGTTCAGTCTTATCACCATTGCGTAACAGATTTGTGCTTACAACTTCAGTATTGACGGAATTTCAAACAGTTTCTTTGCTCCGTGCTTTGAGATTTTTGTAATTCGTGGTCTCAATCGACCGGATTTTCGACGATTTTTTGATCGGTTGGATCAATTTGTGGTTGAATTTCACTGAAATACGTGTTTGAGTTTCTAGGTTTTTTTTTACAGTCCTTCGATCTGAAGGATTTTTTGGTTAATCCGATCATGTCGATCCAATTGGACGGGATCGACCAGTGGAGAGAGTATTTTCGGACGGCTAACGCCGATATTTTTGAAATAATTGAGAGAGGGATACTTGTGGCTGCTTCCGATTGCCCCAAGGAGTTCAAATTAAGGAGAGATCGAATCGCGGAGGTGCTTTTCTCGGCGCGTTTGAATCGGTGCACTCAGTGTGACCGAGTCGAGTTAGCGGTGCCTGAATTTGGTGAGAGCGGAGGAGGAGTTCGGGCTCAGTTTGATGCACCTGGTGGTAGCAAAGAGAGCAAGGCTAATAGTATCAGGGATGATCGGAATGATGTGAATTTGAATCCAATGAGCAACCTCAGCTATGGTGAAGTTGAGGCTCTAACTGATGAGATTGAAGAAGTGGGCGTGGTTTTGCAAGAGGTTCTGAGGATCAAGGAGATTTTGAACAACTTTGAAGATGAGGTTTTACTCCTTCTGTTTTCCCTTTTGTTTTCTGGAAGAAGAAAAGGCTGCTAATGTGGTTGATTCTGGTGTTCACATGAGGTCCTGTTAGTGTATAATTGTGTTGATGGCTCACATAAAAGCAAACAAGGATTTTTTTTTCCAATTGATCCAAGTACTTGTATGTTTATCAAGGGTCTTGTCGAAGATAGTGTTTTTTTTTTCAATTTGTTGTTTGAATCAGTATTTGCTTGATCCTGCTGAGCTTTTTCTTCTTTCATATTGCAGTCTGATTCGGTGCTCTTTGAATCGTTGAGGAGGTTGCAGTTAATGGGACTGACATTTGATGTCTTGAGGGTTCGATTTGATTACCCTTTCAAGGATCAAATGCTTGTTTTTTCATTGGGGGAAGTATTTGAATTGAGACTCTGAGTGCTGGAAATGATTTGTTTTCAGGCAACAGAGATCGGAAAGACCGTTAATGGCCTTAGGAGACATGGGGAAAAGCAGATCCGCCATCTTGCTCGTGAACTGATTGCGTATGAAACTCTCTTGGCTTTTCAAAATCTTTTCTGGTAATGTAGTAAGCTTCCAAATATGGAAGTTGAATTTGCTGCTGCTAAATGGAATGCAGTCTATAGCAATAAACTACTATTTAACATGGTTTCATTAGCGGGCGGATAACTCATGTCTTTTATGAAACAACAGGAAAGTGAAATTGTTGCCTCTTAAACTCGTAATCAATAAATGTTGAGATGTGGTAGTTAAGTATCTCTTTAACTTCATGCTTTTTATTTGTTTCATGGAATGGAGTGTTAAGAAGGGCGGTTTTCTTTCTATGAATATTGAACTTTACATAAGTTATGAATATTAACTAAACTTATTGCAGCTTCTGATATGTTGATTGTGTATGGGAGTGGTTTTTGGATTGTCTTTCCAATTCTTATGTCTCAAGCTCCCACGGAACTTCATTTTTATCTGTTCCTTTTATGGTAATAGGGAATGGAAGACAATTGTAGATGATTATATGGAAAACGTACAAGAAACTAGAGATCTTCCAGGTAGGGCCTTAGCAATTCTTTTCAGACTTCTGTTGTAAGCAGAAGTTCATATTTCTGATCCTCATCTTATATATGAAACTTATTTTGCTTGCAAAAACCATTCTATGTGACAGGTTCGGAAAAAGCTACGCCTGACTCTGTCAATCCTTCCGTTGTTGATTATGAAGAAGGGCTTCCTTCCCCTCCAATGGATGATTGTGCTTTTTTCACTACACAGAACATTGATTTTACCCAGGTATATAAATCTTATGGCTTTAAGATTAGTTTGAACTTTGAAGCTTTGCTTGATCATTTGAGACTAACTTAATCTTGCTATTTCTTGTGGGATTCATTATTTGAATTGCATGAAGTTTTTTGATGGCATGGATGATGATGGAAGTGAGTGCTACTCCTGCCCATTCTTAATGCTTCCCTATTAAATAGATTTCTTGCTATTTAGTTCTTATTTTAGATTCCCCATGGTTGAAAAATCATGATTTTGATCGTGGAATGTTGTTTTAGATCCTCAGAATAGTGGAGAATTCAACAAGAACCAGACAACTGGAAGAAGGCCTCCTGCAGTTAAGCCAGATGCTGCTTTGCAGAAAGAACCTCCTAGAAAGGAAGTTGGATTGACCAAGCAAGGCACGGTTCAACCCCCAAGGAAACATGAATCTGTTCCAAATCCGAGTATTAAGCCTTTGAGTACAGCATCTGGACCAGGCAGACCAGTAAAACCTAATGGTGAACAAAGGGTTAACCCAACGCAAAAGCTTCAAAAGAAATCAGATAAACCTGATATCCCAAGGAGGCCACTAGCCATTCAGTCAGAGGTAAATGATATAGTCACTAAACTCTATTGCTGCAATATTGAGAGGTCTGAGCTCGGAATTTACAATCAATTTTCTTGCCTGTTTTAGAAATTAAGGTCTTCAAATGAAGATATTGCAAAAGAGAAGTTGGAAGCCGCGAAAAGAAAGCTTCAAGAAAGATACCAGGAAGCTGAGAATGGTATGTGACATTATCCATCCTTGTGATTCATTTGATCGGTCATCAGCTGACTCTTAAGTAAGATAGTAATGTCATTTGTTTCCACTGTTAACAGCCAAGAGGCAAAGGACAATACAAGTCATGGAGTTGCATGACCTACCCAAACAAGGTATTGTCAAGAGAAATCCACACAACAAATTTGGTAATTCCAATCGGAGCTGGGCAAATGGACGAAGATAAATCCTCCTCAACCGATTTCTTGAGCTTTCTCCTTGCGGTGTTTCATTTTCACGGCTTCACCAATCACCATACTAGAGATATAGTTTGAGGCTCATTTCATTCACGTAACAAAGAGGTCCATTCTGAACTCAAGCCTTTGGAAATCATTTTTCCCATTCTAATATCATTGAAGTCAAAGAAACAGTTCATAAGGAGGTTGAAGGTTATATCTGAGCATTGCTCATAACCATCCCCATTTTGTAATGGAAAGTTACCCATCTCCCAAATTGACATTTTGGTCAATATTTTCATTCCTAAACTGCTGAAACTTCAGCAAGTGCTTGCATAGAAGAGAAAAAAAGTTGTGCATCTTCCTAATGGCATACCCATATGTAACCAAGAAAAGAAAAGAAAAGGAGTTTCTACTTTCTAGTAATAATAATAATAAAAAGTTTTATATGGTTCAAGTCTGCATTTCTTATGATTGCTCTACTATGGGTTTTTTCTCTCTTATTTGGTTTGATAGAGATGATCCTATATTTCATGGATTATGCATATCCTGTAATGCCAATGACTTGACAGGAGACTGCATTGTTATTATTATTATTATTATGATGATGATGATATCATCTTTGAGGTAAGCACCTGCAGGATCACAGATTTTAGGGAAATTTGTTCATATGTGTTTAGTGTTTGTTACGGAGTAGTATTGAAATTCTTGGATTTTCGCGGTGATCTGGGTCTACTAGGCGGGCCCGACTAATCCTACAGGCTGGTGGGGTTCGAATCGGAAACCTCTTAGGAGTGTCTTCGACGTTGCTCTTCCTGTTCAAATCAAGTATGACATCTTTTTGATGGTTAAACATAACTTCGTCAAAACAGAACAAGCAACTATATATGACACAACTCGGTACAGCTGGATTGAAAGAAACTGGTAGTTAGAGTGGAGCTTATTGAAATGAATGGTGGGAGATGTTAGATTAATTCCATAATAAATTCATACACAACAAGATTTTCAAATGTAAATGAAAAAAACTCCTACTAACCACTGATTTAGGGCAATTTAGTGTAGCTTATTATGGGCGGCTGATGTAAATTGTTCAAAAAGATTGCTTGTTAAAACATCACATCCTCTGATTTGTCAATTCCCCAATAAAGACCATTCAAATGTGAACTCACATACCTTTCTCAATATAACTTACCAACTTATATAAACAAGGAGATTGCAATATTATTAAGTATTACTAAAATGAACAAAAGAGTAGGTATATATAGTATATTAATTTATGCATTGTTTAATTAATCATTTATTGTTTTGAAGATAAGGGCATGTATAACTGATGCCTTTATGGTTTATCTTATTATGTACCCTCCTAGAATTAAGTAGATGGGTTTGTTGCATAAACAATCATGCTATTTTACCTATTTAATGTTTGAAGTTTTTTGTGTGGAAGGTAAAGGACAGTTAGGTGGTTGGTGGTGTATTCAGTATTCTTTGCATGTGTGAACCTCTTGACTTTAAAGTGGATTTTGTGGACTTGTAGAGTTTGGTAAAACTTTGCAATCTAGAGATTGAATCTCAGTGAAAATGAAGTCACTTAGAATAAGCGATTTACTCCCTTATTGAGCCTATCCGATGCAAAATTGACCATTACTGGTTTCGACCAACAAATTATATATCAAACTCCTCAAAGATTAGAGATTTAGAGATGTTTGAAGGGTCTAAATTTTTTAGATCAACAAGAGAATTGCACACTTGAAAATCCTGCAAGAGCTTTATGTACTTCTGAACTTGTTTGAAGCTCTCCTTCATTTGCGGATTTTACCTTCAAGGCAATCAAGAATGGCGTCTAACAGGCTCCCTTTTGCTTGGTTGCTACCATATTTGCCTATTCTCGACTCCCCGAATACAAATTTATCAAGACAGAAGATCTGTCCATACTTTTCAGTTGCAGATAAAAGAGTTTTCAATGTGCTTTTCAGTTGGATCAAACTTGCACAACCTTCCGAAATTCAGAACCATCTTGAATTTGAAGGGTTTCAACAATTTCAAGTGTTGTTTCTCAATTGGAAAAATAGAATCAGCAGCAAAAATCTGACAAATCTAAGCAACAGAATTTGATACTTTAAAACCGCACTACACTTCTCTTTTGAGGCTAAGCTTGATTAGCTGTCCTAATTTGACTGTTTTGCCAAGGGATAGAGATCCTATACATGCCCCCAAATCTCTACAAGTACTGGAGATTGTCGGGTGTCCTAAGATAAGCCGAAGGTGTGAGAAAGATACAGGGAGTGATTGGCATCTCGTTTCTCACGTTCCTGAAATTCGTATTGATGATCAAGTTATCCAAAAGAAAGGTCCACTGACTCAACTAGGGATATGAGGTATGATCTTCCTTAACCATGATTCATTTGTGTGATTTTAGTATTTGTTGGTTGCCTTGATTGAAGTCTCACAATGCCACCTTCAAAGTAATGACAGTTCTATATAAGTTCTCACAATGCCTCCTTTTGCTGAAATTGAATTCTCAATTTCAGCTTCTCTTCCTCTCATTTGCAATCTCACAATCTCTTGGATTCAGAAGCAAACTTGATCTATATTCTTGCTATTTGTAAATTGTAAGAGCTATATCTGTACATTAAGTGTACTTTCGCTGTCTCCCGTGCAGGTCCATCTTGATTGTTGGTTGGGTCCGAGGACTAGTTGGAGACAAGAGTTGTTTCTTGGCCATGTTTGTTACTGTCTTAGCCTTTAGTCGCAGTCCTTGTTGGTGAGTAATGACATTCTCGACATGTTGAGTTACTAGTGAGTTTTTAGGTTTGATTGGCTTGAAGTTGGAACTTCAAACTGCAACCTTTTCGGCATTGTCATCAAATTGTAACATTTTTCAATTCTAAGGTATCGTAAAGAGCCAGCCGCAGAGTCAAGTCCATGTGGGAAGATCAACAATTTTGGAAGCTGTCGAAGGTCTAAATACTTGAGACTACTTAGGCCACTCAAACCATCCCATCCTTTCAAATCAAGATTTTCACAACCATATATCCTCAATTCCGCGAGATTAGTGAGATATTTCATGTCATTTGGAACAGAAGCAATCTTGGGACAGCCAAGTATCAGCAAATAGCGAAGGTTCTTTAGTTTACCAATCCCTTCTGATAAAGATCTCAAACTTTGGCAGCACCACAATCTTAGGTGTTGTAGAGAGCTCAGCCCATAGATATCTCCTCCGTCAGGCAAGCATATGACTTTCGCTGACAAACTCAAATACCGCAGACTGATCAACTTTTGGATATCTTTTGGAAGTGTTTCCAATTGAGTACATCTAAAAAGACTCAATGTCTGAAGATTCACAAGTTTGCAAATTGATTGTGGAAGCACAATAAGTTTTGAGTTCCAACAAAGATCGAGGTACCTTAAGTGTTTTAGATCTCCAACTGAGTCCGGTAGCACCTCAAACTCAGAATGATGAAGGATGAGGATGCGTAAGCACTTCAAATTAGACAGCAATCCCTGTAAAAAGGCCTTACTCACTAAACCCATGGGGTGAATAAATGAAAATACCCTTGCCTTGCCTGCCTCCAATATGTTCACAGGGAACTCTTGTCTTGACAAGTCCTCATGATCCCACACAATATGCCTAACCCTTGACGAAATTGCTTTTGTGTAAGAACTCATCATGACGGTATCCTCCTTTGATACATATGTTGCCAAGTCATGCAATAAATCATGCATTTCAACAAAAAGTACCATATCATCTACCATGAAGAGCTCTTCTGAAGCTAAATCCTTGATCTCAATCAAGTCCCTCTTGACCAAATCTGCAAGATTATACCATAGGTTCCATTCATCGAACACTTGGCCATAGGTTGCAATAACACTTTTTGTTACAACATTGCTGGGAGACTGGAAAAAAGACCTTGATAGAAGTTCATTCAAATATCTATCTCCGATGGCTTCAATGTCTTCACCTCCATCTCTTGATTGAAGGAGTCCTAGTGCAAACCACATATTGATCAAGTAAATCCTAAACAAAGGATAGCCTTTTTGGAATGCACAAATGGCAAAGGCTGATTTGAGATGGTGTGGAGTTTGATCATAACTCAGTTTCAGCGCTGGCAATATATCATTAGCTCCTTGCTCGATCTTCCAAAGGTCACTTCCTTCAAGTTGCTTCCAAGCGCGATCATCTCTCTCACTATGCAACACACTACCTAGAGTTTTCGCTGCCAAAGGAACTCCCTGACACTTCTGTACTATTGATTTCCCAATGTTCACCAACAATGGGAAAGCTTCTTCTTCACCTTTTTTGAATGCAAACTTGGAAAATATGGACCAACAATGGTCGTTGGAGAGGCCTTTTAGCTTGTATGATTCCGTAGTCCCAGTGATAGAGGCCACCCTTTCATCACGGGTTGTAACTATAACTGTGCTCCTCGGTGAACCTACAACTAATAACTCTTTTAGCTCAACCCATTGCTTTGGATCTCTGATCCATACATCATCTAGAATAAGCAGATAAGTTCGGCCTTCAAGCTTTGCGCGCAATATGTTCTGCAATGATTCCATATTCAAGTGTGAGAAATTCAGCTGAGTATCACTTTGGAGAATGTTGGCTATCACATTCTTCAACACAAATTTGTTAGAGACATAAGCCCATAATCTCAAATCGAACCTTGCCATAACCGATGGATCGTTGAATATCAATCTTGCAAGAGTTGTTTTACCCATGCCTCCAATTCCGATTATCGGAATGACAGATAAGCACTCACAATCATGACTTGAAGATGTTAGCAAACTGATAATCTTCCCTTTATCTTCTTCTCTCCCAATAACATCCGATGCACGGACATACGAATATGTCTCTCTTTCCACATTCATACCAACATGCAATGGAGTCGTGTGTCGCTCTTGGAAACTAAAACTCCTCTGATTACATTCGATTTCATCCAACTTGTGACGAATGGCCTTTAACTCTTGAGCCACATCATAACTGGTGAACAACCGCGTGATTCTTCGAAACAAGCTTCTTCCATTGACTTTGAGTTCCAAATCTTGAGTCGAGATGAGGTCGAGCACATCCTCGATATCGTAGGCAACAGACTTGAGATTCTGAAGCCAATGTCTCATGGACTCGCTCGTGGATTGCTGCTCTTCTGCATCTAGAAGAACACCATTAATCACAAGCAAAGTTTCCTTGATCCTTCGAAGCTCATCTTTCACCCCAAATACCCAATTGATTTCAACAAGAGCCGATGATCCTAGGTTTTCAAGAATTCGAGCCACAAGCTCGGAAGCTTGATCAGCCATAAATTACCTAACCGATGATGTGGAAATAACGATTCATGTCAAAGCACAAAATCAATTGCAGATTCCACTTATTGCTAAGAACAAAGAGGAATAAATAGGACTGAAATAGTGAAGTATAGAACGAACAAAAGGAAAGCAAAGAAATTCAACAGCTTCTCATATTCACATCAAAAATAGGTTATGCAAAATCGACAATTAAAGTAACTAAAGGAATCAAAGGAACGGTAAGTAGATGAAGCTGTAAAGCTGACCTTGACGGAGGATGCCGGAGACTCAGCCGGTGGCTTGGTGGTATCATCGGTGGTCGACAAGAAAGTGGTTGGTTCATAAAATCGAAGGTTGAGTTAGAGAGAGTCAAAAGTGAAGACTAAATAAGTAAATATTGTTCCGTTTTAAAATAGACGTCACTTTACTATTCGACACGCATATTAACGAGGTAAAAACTCTATAAAATATTATTTTTTTAATCAGTTTTTTTTTATATAATTTCATACTTTCTCGCATGTATTTTACATCACATTGTCGAAACAAAAATATGAGTTACTACTAAGTTTGAAATTACGAAAAAATTTGATTAAAAAGATAATATTTTATAGAGTTTTTACCTCATTAAAAAATATAACTAAAGTCCAAACGACTTTTATTTTGAAACAGGAGAGTATTCAGTTTATGCCCAAGTCTTATCAGCTTAGTTGGTAAGGATGACGTGTAATGACCGGTAGGTTCCGAGTTCGAAACTCCTCTCCCCTATATTGTAATAGCTTATGAGATCAAATATGGGTTGATGATAATTATATATATAATATATAATTTTCGGTATTAAAAATGTGAAAAATACAAAATTACCATAATATTATATTCATTTTTTTCTACACGCAGACATCAATTTCGAATATGTTTGACAATATTTTTAGTAAAATTAATTTTTCTTTGAATACAATTATATAAAAGAATACCAAAAAATTATTTTTAAATAGTAAGAATAAATAATGTGAGAAGTTATAAATAATATAAATTTCATAATTGATTTATTAAATACTACTCTAATATAATATTATAATCATATTGTAAATATGTTGGAAATAATTGTTATAGAGGGGTATATTCGTGAATTGAATTGATAAAAAAAAAAAATGTTTTGTGAGATGCTAGGGGTGCTATGGTTAAAGTGGAAGAGATGCTATGTTGATATTGCGGAGAGAGATGAATAAAAAAATAGTATTTTTAGTATCAATAATAACCGATAAAGATGGTCTTTTAGAGCATCTCCAATATAAGCCCAAAATAGAGAAAAAGGGATAACTTTTTAAAAAAAAATATGCGTTTTAGGGGTCTAATAACTAAAATATAGAATTATATTCAGATCCCGCTCAAAAGAGCTTGAATTAAATCTCGAAAGGGCTTGACTAAATCCGCCCTTGAATAAATACCGAAAGGGTTTGACTAAATCCCATATGGGCTTGACTAAATTTCGGTTGGCAAATTCTTTTGGCGTTTTTGCACGAGCAGTGGGTGGCTCTACTTTCGGCGTTTCTAGAAGGTCTTCTGCTTGATTGGGGGCGTGAAGTTTGGAGTTAGAATTGGCTGGGGTCGAGTGATGCGTTCAGGGAGACTCCGTATCTGGGAAGGAGCTTCGATGGAGTTTCGTCTGCACTTTCCACAGAAGATAGATTCATGTTGTACCGCTGGGCCGCGGTGCTACTGTTTTGGTGGTGCTTGACTTCATTCTTTGCCGGCGTACGCAACTGTTAGGAAGAGTTTCTTCTTAGACCTTTCATATTGTAGAGTTTTTTTTACTTGTTTCTTAGCACCATTTTCCGTTTTCATTGTATGTTTAGGTGATTTTCGCCTCTCGATTCGTCGACCTCTCGAGAATCAGGCTTGTCTGATCTTGAATTCTTACTTAATACTCCCTCTGTTAATTAAAACTTGTCGTTTACTATTCATGCACGCTTTTTTAGAATGATAAAAACTATATAAAATATTAACTTTTTTAAAAATTTGTTTTTATAAATTCATACTTAATAGTAATAAGTATGATATTATTTTAAAAAACTATTAAAAAAGTTAATATTTCATATAGTTTTTAACACCTCAAAAAGCGTGCGTGAATAGTAAAACGTCAAGTTTTAATTAACGGAGGGAGTATAAAAAAAAAACTAAATTAGAGAATTGAGAAGAGAGTAAAAATTCTTCTATATTTAGATAAAGAGAGAAACCTCTCAAATTATTTTTTTTTCATCGAGACTCATGTCAACCACTCAAATCATAAATGAGATTAAAATGGGATTCAAAATATAAAGCTTAGCTATAATTATAAATATTATATAGTATGAAATTAAAATGGGATTTTTTTTTTTTTTTGATTAGGTAAAAATTCGATGACCAGACAGACCTGGCTCATCGATAGACCGACAGAGTCGGCAGACGGCGAACCGTTGAGCATACAATCTAAAATAAACGGTGCAATACAAAAGCGACAAACAAACAACCCCAGACGAATAGACGAACCTAACCAAAACAAGCTGAGAACAACACGGACAAACTCGGAGCCAAGCGCCACCAAGCGATGACACCGCTGGCCAGCGGTACATCAGGAGTCCCTCCTGTGGGCGATGAAGACGAACCTCCAAGGAAATTTCCGGAATACGGAGTCGCCTTGATGCACACCGCCACGACCCCAGCCATACCCGACACCGGACACCAGAGTCCCAACTCAGACTAGGACCGCCAGAACAACTGGAAACGTCGCCGAGAGCCACCCTGTATATAACGCACCAGAAAAACCCTTACAGGAGATTGACAATACCCTTACGGGTGGGTTTACTCGGACCCTTTCGGGAGGGATTTAAACAAGGCTCTTTCGAGCCCCTTCTTCTTCTTTTTTTTTTTTTTTTTTTTAACATATCCTCATCCTTGGGCCCCAAGGAACCGAAGCTTGGGCCCCAAGGACCCGAAGCTTGGGCCCCAAGGACCAAGGGAGAGAGGAGAGAACGCAACTGCATGCCAAGGGCGGCGATCGGCGGCGAAGCACGCAGGCCACCGAGACCACATCCATCACGGATCGAAACGAAAGGGGATCATCAAATTGAATACTCCGTAGCGTTCAAAGAAAGCCAATTTTTCCAATGCTTCAGGCAGAAGCCAGGTGGGGGCAAGAAAGTTATGAGATTTGGAAAATCCAAATAGAGGGTGACCATGGAAATTAAATAGAAGCAAGCAAGTTTGGCGAGGAAGGCGGTTTGCGAAGAAGGGATAAGGCCATCGACGAGCAACCGACGATGACAAAGGTGAGGCAACCGAAGGGACCGGTGGGCAGAGCAGATCAGCGCCCGGAATCGAGGCCGATCTACCGGGACGGATAGCCACCGACCCCAACCGGAAGGGTTGAGAACCAACAGGGGCGAGGCAAGGTAAGATTTGTGAAGGGGGTTTACAAAGGAATGAAGAGGACAATGGGATATGGTGATTTCAGGGGTTGATTAAGGAATAAACAAGTTGGATTTGGAGGAGAGGGGTGATGCAGAGAGTGATTTCTCTTTACAATTTTGGTAGACAAATAGTGGTTTCACATGATGGGTTTTCACCAAAGAGAGTTTCTCTCTCATAAGAGAGAAACCTATTAAAATGGGATTCAAAATATAAAGTGTAGTTGGATTCATAATTTCAATCCTTATATAATTTAATATATATTATAAATATTATATAGTATAGAATTATGAAACGGTGACGCCGTCATTTTTCAGCAACAAAATCTTTTGGGTGATAATTTTCTTTTTTACACCCTGTAACACTGCGATTCAGGTCTCAATAAAAGTGGTAGGTCTTGAAAAGATCTATACGAGAATTCGGAGAGGGGTAGATATGTGTAACATAAACCTCAAATACTATCTCTCTATCCTCATAGATCAAAATGGGGATACCGGTCGGAGTAAGGAGAGGCCAAAAAGGGTGGAAAGCCAAAGCAACTTTGACTCGGGATCATGTGCCATATATAGTATATACTGGATAGTTTTTTTTTTTTTTTTTTTTTTTTTTTTTTTTTTTTTTTTTTTTTTTTGTAGTCTTTCTAAATTGCTAATTAAATTTATTTAGAGTTGGTTAAATTTTAACCACTCAATTCTAAGGCTTCGTTTGGTTACACTTTAACTTATCGGGAAGTATAAATTCTCAGGAATTGGTTTACAATATATGTTTTTGGTATAAATTTTAAAAATTAAAAAACGTAGGAATTAGAATTCACATGAATCGGAATTCCCATGAAAATGGGGAATTCAACTTACCATGAGGGGGTGGGTAAGATCTACTTTCCCCTTTTCTTCCCCCAATCTTTTATTATTTTTTATTTTTTATAACGAAAATATCTAATTTACCCCATAATGAAATGAATTTATTTATATATAAAGGTTATAAAGGTAATTTAAAACCAATTGCTATCAAATATCTGTGTTCAACCAAACAAAATTCAGCAATTGAGTTCCTGAGAATTTATTTGCAAACAAACACATTTTCATACTTCCCTGGAAGTAGAATTTATGGAAATTGTATTTCCCAGGAATTAAGTTTCTGGGAATTGGAATTCCTACATTTAACCAAACGAACCCTAAATAAGTGGTTTATATTTAAATTAATTTAGCCATTTTTTAATTTATTTTTTAAGATCGATAAATTTCTAGGGTAATTCTATCAACTGAGTTTAACTGTGCCGTCTGTGCGAGATACTTACCTTTTGTATAATGTTGTGTGTAATATTATAGCCCTTATCGTTCCAATAAAGAAAGGACCATTAAATTAATGCATGTTCAAGGAAATTTGACAACACATCGACATTTCATTTAAATATTAGAAACTTTTTTCAGGATGAATTAGAAAAATGAGGAGTATTAAATAAATAAAATATCGGAAATTTCGCGAGGTATTCGAGGGTATTGCAATTTTCGCGAGGTATATAACTCTTTTACATATTTGGCGTGGTATCCCTAGGGTTTTGAATCTTTTCGCCATATGCCCTTGCTCGTTAAATTTAACAGACCCCTGAAGCTCCGTCAGTATATTCAATTATAAAAACGGAAATTTCGCGAGGTACCCCTGAGGTATTGCAATTTTCGCGGGGTATACAACTCTTTTGCATAATTCGCATGGTACCCCTGTGGTTTTTAAGTTTTTCGCCTCGTGCCCTTTATGGTTAATTCTAACAGACCTGGCTGTCTCCGTTAGTTTGCAATTAAAAAAAAAAAAAGAAACGCGAAGAACAGACGAGAGAAAGAAAAGAACAGACGAGAGAGCGAAGAGAGAGCAGACGAGAGAGCGAAGAGAGAGCAAGAACGCGAAGAAGAACAGCGCTGCTCGAAGGCGACCGTCGGAGCTGCTGTCGCCGAAGAAGAACGCTGGTGCTGCTCGAAGGGCGACCGTCGCTGCCAAGCCTGGTAAGTATATGAACCATAATCTATGGTTTGGGGATTTGGGGGTTAGGGGTGAGGCAGGTGAGGATTTGGGTGTCGGATCCTCCACAAATCGTTCTCCAATTGAAGACGAGGATCTGTTTCATGTGCAATTGGAATTGGGGAAGAATGGAAACTTCGCTCGAATTCTGTTTTGTGTGCAATTGGAATTGGGGAATTTGGGGATTTGGGGGTTATGATTTTCGATTTGAATCTTTGCTTCTTGTTTTTGTGTGCAATTGGAATTGGATGTATGCAATAGGGCCCGTTTGTTTTCGATTTGAATATTTGATTTTTGATTTGAATCTTTTCTTCTTGTTTCTAACTACAATTGGAATTGGATGTGGTGCATTAGAGTCATTTGTTGTTAACTAGCTTGTGACAATCACTCTTTACTGTTGGTTTTAAAAGCTATCCAGAGTCAATGCCAACAGGTTGAAAGCATTTGAATATTTGATATTTTGCAATTCCACCTATTATATTTTGCAATTTCACCTAACTGCTGTTGCATTAGAGCCATTTGTTATTTTCCAATTTCACCTAGCTATTATACAAAATGAAAAGAAAATAGGAAGTAAATAAAAGCAAGAAAATAGGAGTATTTTGCAATTCCACCTCTTTACTGTTGGTTTTTAGGAGCTTTTTCTATCACGTTTTGGAGATGTTGTCTAATTTAAATAAGTCTTTAATTATATCTTATGAAGCCTATTAGCTCAAATGGTAGAGCGATGTGTTAAGACACAAAGATGTGAGTTCGAATCCCACATAGGCTATCTAGATATTGTGTTTGTATGAATGATACTCTGTAGCAATTAGAAAATAAGGAAAATCATATGTATAAAGTTGAACTTCCAATTAAATTGAGATTAGCCTATACGGGATTTGAACCCGCATCTTTGTGCATGAGCACATCGCTCTACCATTTGAGCTAATAGGCTTAAATTTTTGTCATGTTGAATAAGAGCAAATATTTTGTCAAGTGAACTTTCACAATTAGTTCTACTGGTTTTGATGCTAATTTATGCTGGATTTTTAGAGCTTCAATAGTCGAATACCATTGATCTATATCTTCTCAAAACGTAATTCCTCATATGGCAGATGGCATTTGAAACTTTATTTATAAGCATTTGGTCTTTTTTTTTACTGGAATTTGTCAATAAAACTAAAGTTGTGTGATGGTAGTATCATGTCACATTGTCACATCACAAAAATTGGATGATTTATGAGTACCGGAAGAAGAAAAAAAGAGCAAATTTGCAAGATATGAAATCTTACCATGCCTGATCCAATCAGATATTGAATTGTCTTCTCAATTTGCTTCATGTCAACCCTTCCTGAAAGGTAAAGATACTTATTTAAGAGATCACCATGCCTATTCTCTTCAGAAGTCCATGCCCTATTCCAGATGGCCCATGGAGTAATGTTTGCACATGGACATACAGTTAGAGATACGGACCATCTCACACATTCAACTTGCTGCATAAATATGAGAGGCCACCTTTAATACCTGATCAACAATCAACAACAGATTCACTAGCTACTGCTTCTACTTGAAATGTGCTATTGTAATACCAAATATCAATTTCAGAAAGTGCGACTTGATATGCCTTAGTTTCTACCATACAACGCTAAATCGTCAAAAGTAAACAATGAATTTTCTCTCGGATATAGATTCCCCATATGTCAAATATTTGAAATTTCATTAAATGTACTCTACCACACTATTATTGATCAAATTATACTATCATTGACGAGCAAGTATCAAATGGTAAATAGAATATGAGATTGGAGCAGATGGAAATACAGTTAGAGACCCTTATGCCCAAAAACGCTGGTGAATAAGGGGCCTTCTAAACACCTCTCCTTCCAAGTAAGATGTCAACACTTGATTTCCAACATACTCTTAAACTCACCACCATAATATATACATCAGTGTCATTCTTTTTTTACAAATTAAAGATCACTTCCTTGACCTTGATTGACTATTCAACCAGTTACACCTCCAACCATGAAGGCCGAGGAGAAAACGTTGCCGGAGTCAAACAACTGCGCAATTGATGTATGACCAATGTAGCAAATACATTCAGTAACTATATATGTGTATCCAGACACGCTTGAATTCCTCAAATCCCTAAATTCCTAAATTCCCACCCTAAATCTCAAAATTGTAAAGGGAGTCAAAATCAATTATAAATCACAAATTAACATATAGTTGATCTACAAAAACAACCTTCAAATCCAATTCAAAGAGTCTAAAACTGTAATTCAACCCAAAAATTCCCAATCGAAAAACAGTAAATCCCTAAAGCCGAAATTGAAAAGGGAGGCTTACCATCAGGGCAGGCTGGGCAGCTGTTAGAGCTGGCTTCCTTCCCCTCCTCGCGTATGCTATCCTCGCATCGGCATCGAGTCTTCACACAACCTCTCTCTCCATGCCTCCCCAGTCCTCCCGCTTCTCTCTCTCAAACCTCCTGTGCTCCATGGAAACGTACATTCTTTTCTTTCTTTCTTTTTTTATTTTTATTTCAAAACTAACGTTGTTCACCCACTCTGTTAAAATTAACCATAAAGGGCACGAGGCGAAAAAACTAAAAATCACAGGGGCACCACGCGAAATATGCAAAAGAGTTGTATACCCCGTGAAAATTGCAATACCTCAGGGGTACCTCGCAAAATTTCCGAAAAAAAAACAGGCAAAGGAAAGAAAGCTTCAGAGATAGAAAGATGAAGCTGAAGGTCGAACATATGGGTAGTCGTGGTTGCTGCGGAGGCGGAGGCTCCGGTGGCCAACGCCGCCGCCACCGCCGACAATGGATCTGTACCAATTAAATTAAGAGGCGTGCGGAAGAGGCCCTGGGGGAGGTACGCCGCCGAGATCAGAGATCCGTTGAAGAAGACGCGTGTCTGGCTCGACACCTTTGACTCCACCGAGGACGCCGCCAGAGCCTACGAAGCCACTGCTCCAGGGCCTACGCCGCCAGGAAACCTTTGAAATGCCTTCAACACCCCCACAACCCCACATATCTCACCATGTCCACGTACTGTAAATTTTTGGATCGAGCAATTTGTGGTTGAATTCGAACTTGTTGAGGCTCGATCTTGCTTTCTTTTGATGTGGCTGTGATCGTTGGAGCTTTGATTGTTGATCTCAGCGATCGATTTTTATAAATAAGGGTGAAATTTCAGTTTTGAAATTTGGGGTTCTTGCTCTTCGTGTTCCTGAACCTAGATCTGAAATTTGGGTGCTTAAGAGTTCGAATTTGATGACGAAGATGACATATTTGAGATCCTTGTTGCTGGATCGACAAAACCCCCCCAAAAATTTGAACAATTATGTTCGGGTTGTGATTTTGGGGCCGAACTCAAGGCCAAGCAGCGACGTTCGCCACCTCGGAGCACTTGGAGGCGGTGGAGCTACCTAGGGCTGTCGGCGGTGAGGCGCAAGGATAAGTGGCAGGCGCATCAGATCTCCTTCTTCTCCGACGGCAATCGCAAGCGGTGAAGCTTCTTCTCCTTCTTCTACTAGGTGTGGCCTTCGATTTGTGCTTTTTCCCCTTCTGTGTGCTTACAAACAGAACAATCGAACAATGGTGGCAACATGGAGGTTGACATTCTGGCATCGAATACAATATGTCAATGACAAAAACGCCGACATGGCCTACGCCGCTAGGGAACCTTTGTCGTTCGATCTGAACCTCCCTCCGGTGGACAAGCTGTCTGTTTTTTGTTTTTTTTTAATTGAATACTAACGGAGGTTTAGAGATCTGTTAAATTTAACGAGCAAGGGCGTATGGCGAAAAGATTCAAAACCCTAGGGGTATCACGCGAAATATGTAAAAGAGTTGTATATCTCGCGAAAATTGCAATACCCCAGGCCCAGGGGTACCTCGCGAAATTTCCGATAAAATATTAACTTTTAAATTAATTTTTATATCATAAATTATCTCTATTTTAAGAAGTTTTTATTGAATAAGAAAAAACAGTGAAATTCGAATGGATTCCAATGGCGCTGGCAACCTGGCACACGCTCCGTTCTACCCACTAACCCAAGTGGGCCAAGTTCATCGGTACAGAGAGCCCCTGTAAAAGCCCTTGCAAGGACTCCTCCAACGGTCAAATTTTTCAAAAAGCAAAAGAAAAACGACCGTTAGACATTCCTCTTGTTACAAAAGGCCCTTGTCTTCATCTTCCTTCTTCAGTCTTCACAAAAGGGGTTTCTCTTCGTCGCCAACGCCCGATTGAAGGACACAAATCACAAGTAGAAAGAAGATCAAGGATGACTTCGAGACTCGTTGCTCCCCTGCAACCAAGAGGTTTCCTTCTTTCTTCCATTTTCGCTTCTTTTTCTCCGCCGATTTTCTAATTGAATCGGAACCCTAGGTTTTACCGGAAACTTGTAAATTAGTTATTGTCAATTTGGATGATTGGATTAGAGTGACTTATTAGATTGTGCTGCTTCAATTGAATCTTGATCATGCGAGATGGTAGAGGTGGAAACCCTAGAAATTTACTACGAGTAGAAAATTACAATAGTTATCGTTGATTTGGGCGATTGAATTAGAGCGACTCTTGATTGTGCTGCTTCAATTGATTCTTGAATTAGGCGAAGAGGCAGCTGGAAAGCAAAAGAACATGGTAGGGGATGGGAGAAACAGGAAAGCCCTAAATGATATTGGAAATCTTGTTACCGGCAAAGCACCGCAAGGCAAGCCACAGGCCCAGATTGGCAGACCTGTTACAAGGTTTGTGCTTTTCCTCTTCCATCACATTTTTTGTTGTGTGTTTTCTTGTTGAAACCCTATATTAAATTCCCTCGCATGATTTTCATAGGAGTTTTGGTGCTCAGTTGCTAGCCAAAGCACAGGCAGAAGTAGGAGGCGATAACAAGAAGGTATTCATTCAATCTCGCATAACTTTCTTGGTTTTGAACAGTTTGGGCTTCTGTTTTATTGATCTTCTTGTTTTTTTATGTATAGAAATCCGATGCAGCTGTCAAAGGGGCTCAATTAGTCACCAAGAAAGCTGTGGCGATTCCGGCAAAGGAGAAAGTCCCTTGCAAGCCAAAGCCCCAACAGGAAGTGATTGTAATAAGCCCTGACACAGTAGAGGAGAAAGTGGATCAGAAGAAGGTTGGTGCTGGTAACTTGAGCTCTGCAAGGAAGAAGAAACTGCATACCACAACTTCAATCCTGAACGCTCGTAGCAAGGTAAATGATCCCATCAATATCATCTCGTACATTACTTGGTTATTGCCTTAATTTGTTGTTGCAGTGTTGAATTTACTGTCATCTTGTCTCTTATTTGCAGGCTGCTTGTGGAATTGTGGCTGAAATTAAGCCGAAAGACCCGATTGTCGACATAGATGCTGCTGATGTTGACAATGAGTTGGCTGTGGTTGAGTATGTTGAGGATATCTACAAATTCTATAAGCTAACTGAGGTAGAATTTCAGCAACAAAAATGTCAGTTCTCATCTGAAATCTGCAGACTATCTAAGCTGATAATGTCACTTGTTTGTTCTAGAATGAGATCAGGCCTACTGATTACATGGGCTCACAACCGGAGCTCAATGAAAAGATGAGGGCTATTCTGATTGATTGGCTGATTGAGGTCCACAGCAGATTCGAACTCATGCCGGAAACTCTCTATCTCACTATCAACTTGATTGATAGATTCCTGTCCTTAAAAACAGTACCAAGGAAAGAACTGCAACTAGTTGGTATTGGTGCAATGCTCATAGCCTGCAAGTATGAAGAGATTTGGGCTCCAGAGGTACCCATTATAGCTGTTAAATTTGTGGATTATAAACACCAATTTTAATGTGGATAGGAACTGATCATATTCTCTCTTTCTTTTGTTTCTGCTTTACAGGTTAATGACTTTGTTTCCATCTCAGATAGAGTATACAGCAATGAACAGATCCTGAGAATGGAGAAGATAATTTTGGGGAAGATTGAATGGAACATCACTGTCCCTACACCTTATATGTTCCTTGCCCGGTTCATCAAAGCTTCCATCCCCGACGATGAGGTGATTGAAATGTCAAAATATGTCGGTTTCATCAGTTTTACTGTCTGGAATTTTGCTAACTTAAATCGGTTTACAATGCAGTTGGAGAGCATGGTGTACTTCCTAGCAGAGCTTGCTCTGATGAACTATTCCACCTTGGTGTACTGCCCTTCAATGGTGGCTGCATCTGCAGTCTATGTTGCTCGTCGCACGCTCCACAAGAGCCCGGCTTGGACTGAGACTTTGAAGCTGCACACACATTTCACAGAATCACAACTTATGTAAGGACATACTTTTATTTTGATGATTCATAAACAAATTTGGTATTTTATGGTAAAATTACTAACTGTTTCGGTATATTTGGAAATGATTTCAGAGATTGTGCCAAGTTGCTTGTGACACTACACTCTGCAACAACTGAGAGCAAGCTTCAAGTGGTGCTTAAGAAGTACTCAAAGTCGGAACACTATGCCGTTGCACTGAGCCTACCGGCAAAATCTATATTGTCTCTTTCATCCTAGTGTGAGTATTGCCCACCAGCCATCCTTTGTAGCTTACAAAGATGGCCGGTGAAATGACAACAAGATCGCATTCGCGCATCATTCATCATATGATGGATGTTTACAAAAAAGTAAAGAGAAACCATGTCTTTTGTATTGTTTCTCCACTAGATTTTAGCATAACATTGTGTTGGCTGATTGAATTTTAGGTTGTTACAGCTTGGTTCCATTATGTGACAAACCTTTCTTTTGTCACCTTCTTGTATCATGAAAAGAAAACTTAGCAGTTTGTAATAAACCTGTTTGCAATCAAAATTTGACAGATTATTCTATAAAAACTCTTCCTTTCTTGACGTCTTTTGTGGGCACTAAATAAAGATGACATCTTCTTTTACATAGAGATGTCCTTTTAACACATGAAAAGCCACTTGAGGATGAGTTCTCACCGCCCTCTTTTTCTGATTCTTCCTTGCTTGACAGTTCAAGCTATGGAGATGGAGATTTTAATAATGATGAGGGTAGTTGCATGTTTCTTTGAAAGTTACAGACATTGTATATAATTTATAACTGGAAATATAAGGGCTTATGGCTTCTAGAACTTTATTAATTTTGAAGTATTGTTCACTCTATCAGTGCATAATTAGATGCTTAGAAAGGCATTTGTTCCAAACACCAAGTGTCATTTTTCAGCATGATCAGATTCTTTGAAAGCCAGAAAAAGTACTAGCAGTGATTGTTGAAAAAATCCTGGGCATAACCAATCCAAGTGCAGATCTTTTCTTCTACTTCATGCATGCCTTTTTATATTTTATATGATTTTCCCTTGTGCAAGTTGATGGAAATCTATCTTAGTTTATAAATATGAATAGTTAATCTTGTTGTAAGTCACACCATTTCCTTTCCTGTCCCCTCCCCATTTGATGGGTCCACCATCTTCATTGTTTTGGTTGAACCACATGAACTACCTAATCCATGAACAACCCAATTCAAAACAAGATCTAATTCTAACCTGAATCTAATGGACTCAAACCTTGTCTTACCAGATTAATCTGAATCGTCTGTCTCACACCCTGTCTCATTTACTGTCCCAATAAATACATTACTTTGACATATGATTTGAATTGCGGAAAAGTAGCTAGCATTGTACCATATGATCTATCCATTCTCTTAAGGATAGACCCACCAGTAAAATTTCTGGATATGGATAATTTGAGGCATCCAAAGGTTTGATGATAACTTCACAAAATCAAAGATATCTTCTATTCAAATGAGTGGTATTTTATTGGGTCTCATTTTAAACATGAAAGGAACTCCTTAGTGTTCAATCAGTTTCAAAGTAGGACCTGTCAAATGAAGAGCAACCATAGATTGTCCATGTCTTATTGCACAGAACTTCCGGGTCGAGCTCGTGCTCATGTGGGCCTCTTTGTATTTTGTCCAGTGACGTCGATCTTGAGTTGTTCCTATGTCCCTTGTCATGCGCATTTTGTGCTACATTGGCCCCTCCCAATAAATGTAAGTATGCCTACATATATCAAGATTCACTAATTGCTATTTGTAACCTCATTTTATATGTCTGGTTAAGATTGTTAATCAAGATTCCAATGGGAAGGTTGTTAAGATGCAGTTAAATTGGAATCATCTTACCTACTAGAAGGAAAAAGATGTAAGAACATAGGTTTAATCTAGATGATCTTATGTTTGGTGAGAAGTTATGAAAAATGTAATCTAGTAAGATTCGCGGAGTCGAAAAATCATGAAACTAAATGATAGTGCATCTTGATTTAAGATAAGGATTGAAATGACATGTTAGGTGTGGATTTGCACATATATGGAAAGCTAAGTAAGAAGCCAAAAAGCTTTACATGGGAGACAATTAGATATTTGTATTCATAACTTCTTTGACAAAATAATGTAGGAGCTTGAACTCAAAACCCTATACACAAGGAATCCTATAACTCAACCAATTTTGTTATTTTTGGGGGACCTTTTATGGGTATTATTTTCAAAAGCAACAAACTCAAGATGTAGATTTTTTTTGCCATCTTTGATGTGCCAATCCAACAACCTCTATCTCCCACAAATGATATGTGATTTTGATGGGGCCCTTTACCCTTGCTAGAACGTGGCATTGAAGCTACCTATTTTTGTGCCATTTTGATTGGGCTAAGATACCCATGTTAAGTAAAATGTGCATGATGAATCAAATCTTGGACCCACAAAGAGGGTATGGCAAACTATGTGTTCAAACTTCAAATTAAGGTTGATTGTTATTTGACCATATAATAATGACCTTTCTAATCACACTCAAAGATCATTGTGCCTATAATGCAAAATCACACAAATGACCTCCATTTTTGTATTCATCAATGGATTGGATCATTCATATCACTATAACTCAATAAGCAAAAAAATAAAAAAAAATCGTCTGTTATGTTGTGTTTGACAAATTAGTAATGAGTAGAAAAAAAAAAGAGAAAAGATGAAAAATAATGAAAAGGGTGGGAAGCAGAGAGGAGGGGCGAGAATTTAAAAAAATGAAAATTTTCCTATTTGTGGGTTTTAAGAGGGAAATGAAAGGGAATTTATATATTTTCGTTCAAATCGAGAGTTTATTGTCATCCATGATTAAGGCTTTAATTTTGATTTTTCCATCAAATTCCACTATTTTGGTGGGATTCATTTTTCTTTCTTTTCTCACCAATTTGATGTCTATGTTCTTATGGTTTCTAATCAAATCTTTCTAATTTATTTATCTAAATAGAGAAATTAATTTCTTTTATTTCTCACTCATTAAAATTTCATAATTTCTCTCCAACCAAACAAGCTCGAAAAATTTTGTCCAGGACTCAACATTTGATTTCATGTGAATTCATAAGCTTTTGAAGTGTTTGCAATCCAAGTGGTTCATGTATAGTATGCACAAACAAAAGAAAACAAACCCACTTTAAAGACCCATGACATGATCCCTTGGATTTCTGCTTTCTTCATGCATTTGCCAAATCTTGGTCTAGTGTGTCACCAAGTCTTGGCCACATTAGCAAATACCCATATCTTTTATTTTTATTTTTATTTTTATTTTTTTATACAAAATATATATGTGATTTTGTCTGCTTGAAAAGGCAAGAGAATCGAAATAGCATAGAATATATATGATGGTAAGAGATTAGGTTGATTCACATTTATAATGTGAAATGACCTAGTGTATTTTTTTGAACCGAGTTAGAACACATAATTCATGGTTTGAAAAATCTTTGTTGCTAGAAAGGTATTCGTACGGTCGCAAATGCACGTACAGTTTGATCACCGACTTCGAGAGTCGGTGCCGGTAAAGCTTTATCGACACCAGGTTTCAGAGATGGTAACGACAATCATGTATATTGCGAAAAAACCACCGTCCCAATAGTAGTAGCCCCAAAAAACAATTGACATCATGCCTTTAGGCTTTAATGATCTAGAAAGTTAGAATAGTATGCTTTAAGTATGCAATCTTTGATATGATGAAAGAAATGGAACTAGTCAAATTAATTTAGAAGTGCAATGATCTAAAATACATGTAAATTATGTTTGAAATTTATCCCTAATTCTTCAATCTGCAGCTACAAACAAAAGAAAATCAAGATCAGAATTTCCAGTCAAACACTCTACATGGAAAAGATAGGGGCAAGACAAAGAAGGGGATAATACACTGCAAGTGCCAAATATTGCCAAACACACAAAATAAATAAATATAAATATAAGGATTATGTTTTATTTTAAGGTCCAAATAAAGTCAGGATTATGTTAATCTCATCCCAACAATGAAAGCAACAAACCCAGTTGGATATTATAAAAATAATCAGTTTTTGATTCTCTACCCACCCACCCATTTAACCAAAACTCTCTAAAAGTAACCCAACTTTCAACTCTTTCCAAATCCCAATCCCTTTCAATCCCATTTTTAGCATTTGGGATACACAACACAATGCAATACTTATTGTATTATTTAATTATTTTAAATATAAATTAACACATATAAATATTTTTAAAATTCTACTTTTATAAACTTTTTTTATCGTAAATATTCACGTTTAAAAAAATAGAAAAATCACTTTCTAAAATAATCATTTATTTTTTTGAAACGGAAAGAATTCGACCCACCAGACATGTTTGTGTTATGATTCGAGGATTGGTGAGGGTGAATCGAGCGAGAGGAGGACTCGAGGGAGATGGAGAAGTAGAGCTCTGACGGGGTTTAGGAAGAAGATAGACGAGAGAGAGATTAGAGTAAATTGGATTATTACTTGGATACCCTCAATTACAATATTCAAGGGTATTTATACCCTAAACCCCTAATAATAGGGACATAGCAGTCTGGTGGGTCAAGAAACCAAAAATTGCAGATAGACTAATTGTCATGATACAACAATTGAGCCAAAAATATAATTAAAAAAAAACTCGTTCACAACCAATCACAATAACAATCAGCCCAACCCATATAGAAGTCAAGGAGGTTCAGGAATAGACTGTGAATGCCGAGAGTATGGGGAGTCTAGGGACAAACACGGTGTCTTGACACTAAAAAAACGAGAACAAAAGCTCACCAAAGGAAAGAGACATGATTGTTCATGATAAGAGTTTATAAATACGTCAACATAAGTGAACATAATATAAATATAATTTTCTTTGTATGTCCTTCTAAAACCCACTCTCGGCCAAGAAGGCGCGTCACTCCACGCACCACCACCTCCTATTGGTTAGGTTACATCCAAGAAACAAAGGATAAGTTTTGGTGATATGGAGGAGTTAAGATTGGATGACTAAATTTGGACTATTGGTGGGTGTGTGACCCCATCTATGTTTGGTGGGTGGGGCGTGTGGTCCACGCCCTTCTTCCATTTACCATCTAAAATATCTTCCTAATTACTTTATATTTTTCTCAACATGTAGGCCAAATCCTGGATTTCTAATTTAGCCTATTTATGTGTATATAAAATAAGATTAATGTGATATTATCAAAAAAAAAAAAAATGTGACTTTTTAATGGTTAAGTTTGCTAAAACGGACTAAACATGATGATGGTCTTTATCTCCAAATGTGTTTCAAATTTCTTTTTTTTTTGGTGCAATTTGTTTCAAATTTCTAAGTCTTATGATGATATGTCAAAATAGTGACATTAATGCTCTCAAATCTCAATGCTTAATTTAAAACTATTAGTGACGAACTTATTTATAAACAACTCTGTATTAGAAAAAAAAAAAAACCTTTATAAAATTTGACGACTTGATAATAACTCAAATCCAAAATTGTTGCACTTCGATGATAAACAGATTCAAATTTGCCCATTTTGGATGATTGAATCGGAAAAGATATTAAAATATTATTCAAATGTTTTCGATTCGACTCTCGGATAGTCGCTCTTCTTAAATCCGGTGCAATAAAGTCCGGCCGATCCGATTGCCTCCTCTCAATTCTCCACCGTGGGGAGATGGGAACAGTGCACAGACCCCCAAATCCCGGAAAATATAAACCCACAAAAATCACAATGAAAAAAAATGTAAAAAGAAAAGGCATCATCGGCAAGCAACAGTAGAAGACCCAATTTCATATTAAAAGCTGAAAAAGGAGGCCAAACGAGATCCACCTCGAACCCCTCTAATCCTCTCTCCCCCTCCACCCAAATCTCTGGATTTCCGATCTTCATCTTCCTCTGTATCTTCCCTCTCTTTTAACGGAACCAGAAAAACAGAGCAGTTATGAATAAAGATTGAATCTTTTTTATGTTCTCTTCAGCTCCTGTCGACATTGATGCCAGTGATCTTCAATTGACCACAGGTCCTTTCCTGATATCCAACAAAAGTCGGTACAGATAGTCAATCAGCTGGTGATTTGGGTCTGTGTGAGGAGAGGGAAAAACAGAGTACGGAAAATAAAATGAGGGAGGAAGATTCGAATTGGTTTTCCAAGTGGGAGGAGGAGCTTCCCCCGCCGGAGGAACTCACGCCTCTGTCGCAGACCCTGATTTCCCGCGATCTCGCCTTGGCGTTCAACATCCAAACCCCGAATTCCGCGAACAATTTCGCCTCGCCGCACCTCCACCACCCAATGAGCCACCAGATTCACCGCCGTAGCAGCCCGGGTCCGGCGGCTGCTCCCGCGCACCTCCAGAGCTCCGGCGACTTCGACTCGTCCTCCGCGGAGTTCGGAGGGGGCGGGAGCGGCGGAGGGGGAGGCGGCAGCGACGAGCCGGCGAGGACCCTGAAGCGGCCGCGGCTGGTGTGGACCCCACAGCTCCACAAGAGATTCGTTGACGCGGTGGCCCACCTGGGAATCAAGAACGCGGTGCCCAAAACGATAATGCAGCTGATGAGCGTGGATGGGCTCACCAGGGAGAACGTCGCCAGCCACTTGCAGAAGTACAGGCTCTATCTCAAGAGGATGCAGGGCCTCAACGGCGGCAGCGGCGGCGGAAGCTCCGGTGATTCGGCCACTGATCACTTGTTTGCAAGCTCCCCTGTTCCGGCCCACTTCTTGCACCCACAAGGCGGCGGCGGAGGCAGTGGGAGGGCTAGTTCAGAGCAATTCATGGGGTATGTCCCCCCACCGGCTTCGGTGGCGGCGGCGATCCACCACCAGCAGCAGGTGGCGGCGATGGTGGCCGGCGGGCAGTACCACCACCACAACCACCAGCCCCAACACCATAGGCAAATGGGTCATTTTGGGTCACCCACTAGTGTTGGTGGTGGTGGGCAGTTTGAGCATCCATTGTTGTCAAGACAAGCTCAGATGGGTGGGAGATTGGGTGGCGTTGGCGGAGGCGGGGTGGTGGTTCAGACTTCAGTTCATGGCTACGTGGAGGATCTCGAATCCGGCGCCTCTGCCAATGGCAGGAAAGCTCTTACTTTGTTTCCAGCCAGTGACTAAATCGGATTCACCCTTCTAACACAGAAGCTTCTGGTTGTTTTGTTTTTCCTAATTTGTGAGTGTAATTTAGTATCCTTAGCTGAATTCGGAATCTAATTAGGGTTCTTAGTTCTCTATTATTTGCCAATGTGTGATAACTTGAAAGGCGATGTCGAATAGGGTTCTTAATTCAGCATGGGGGAGCTGCTTCGGAACCCTTGAATCAAGAAGCAGTAGCGCTTGTCTTCGATCTTAGAGGTATCGGCAAATAATGTTTGAGCTAAAGATTCAAACTTTAGGTGTTGATCAATAATGTTTGTGAGCCTAAAGATTCTTACTTTGTCTAAAAAACTTTGTTTGTTGGCAACTTCTGTGTAAACATCTAATTGCTGTCATTGACTTGAGACTCCCTCTACAAAGCACATTCCCTGAAACTGAATTTGCTGTCTCAGTTGTTTCTGGGAAGTTCTTTCTCAGATCTCATGTCAGTTTCCATCAAATGAATGATGATGTACTTGCTCAAGTTTCATCATAATCAAGTACAAATCACACCACACCTGAATTTGATTTATTCTTCTTTTTTTTTGCAATTATTTTATTCAATCAGATCTTGCTTTGATTCTGGGTATTGGGCCTTGAACCATTCAAAACACTGCAGACTTCCTATTGGTGTCATCAACAGCAACTGATCTCCTGAAACTATTTGTTTCGTCGGGACTCATCCAGGATGCGTGTACACCGCAGAAAGTCATCTCATTTCATTGAGGATTTGCTGATGAATCTGGCACAAACACTGCACCTTCAAGCTTGGCCCATCTAGGAAAAAGGAGATTCATGATCAGGAAAAGAACAGTTATAACATACAGTACATCAGAAAAGGAACTTAGGGTTGGGGACTTAAAATTTTTATTTATTTATTTAATTATTTAAGAGGCTCATTCCACATGAGGCTCAAAGATGAAAGATTGGCCTTTTAGCTGGTTGGGTTGGGTAGGGGGACCTCCACTTATTGAGAAAGCATATCCTACATACACCACTCACATACAAAAGGAGGGTACAAGAGAATTTTTCAGATTTGGGCTTTCTCTAGTGTTAGTGAAGGCCAAATTTTATTTTATTTTTGTAACATGAGGTTACTAATTCGAGTTTCTCGGATGGCGATCGCTTGTTATTTACCTATAAGGGGACCCTTTGTAGGAATGGGATGGGTATATTTGTGTATCAAAGTCAGTTTTAGTATGAGATTTGTCGGATCCACAAAATGAATCTGAATATTGACGATTTTTTAAAAAAATGTATATAAAAAAAAAAAGTCATTTAAAAAAAAAATTGTGTATGGCATTGTCTTGAGCATTGACTCCTTACTGTTGCTTATCTGTAAAAGCTGATGAATGCCCCCTTTTCCCACAACTACAGCAATTGTATTCTTGTTTGATTTTTTGTTTTATAATGAAAGATTCTTTCTTAATTATCGGTACAAATAAGTTTGTTACCAGACGTATGTATGAAATTGAGAGTGTTAGGAATCAAAAAGACCCTTTTTTTTGAGATCAAAGACAAGAGATTGTGTTGTCCATCTCAAGCTTGTGAGAAAGGCAATGAGACCAATTTTTAGTTCACATAATTGCAGCAAATTTGTTTGATTGCTGCAGCATTGCATTCATCATCAAATTTCTAAGAGCACTGGTGTGTGAGTGTGAAAGGAGATAAGGCAATGGCCCCACTTGTTTTTGTTTCTCCATATCCTCCAATCCTCCATCATCTTCTCATACTGTGGATGTACAATTTACCTTTGTCACAATGTCATCTTCCACCCCCAACTTTTACAAAAATATCTTAATCTTAATCCGTTCGAGTTTAGGTCAAATCGTATAGAACAAACAACTTGTTTAGACGACGAATTCGAATGTGTAGACTCAATGCATTTTTTATGTCCTTCTATTAACAGATTATTCTAGAATATCCTATAAGATTACAATCATGTCTAGCAAATATATCAAACTGACTAAGTTGATCATCTCAATTTTCAAATAGTTGAATTTAATATGTCTAGATTTAGACTCATGAGTTATGACATAGAAAAACCAATGTTAAATAGAATAAGTAAAAACTCATCAATCAAACATAGCATTTGTTACATCAAGCATTAAAAACTATGTGTATATACAAATTAATTAAATCACAAGCTCTCATCATCAAGGATTCATTAAAAATAAAATGATGCCCATGATATATATATATATATACTAATAAATAAATTATGAAATACTTAATAGAAAAGTAGCTATCCAGAGTCATAAAAAATACACCAGAGGTCTTCGTCTAGAAATAAAACAGGCGGTGGCAGCCAAAATCAAACAAAAATCTTATTGATAATTGTCAAAGGGTGTTTTAAGATCCATTTGATCTAATCAAAGAGGGAAGAGAATCTATGCCATTAAATATAATCACTTCAATTATTATTATTAATATTAATTAATATTAATATTATTTAAGGATGGGTTTTCATCTAATCCGGAAGGAGCTTTGTGGGTTCTCTTGACAGCTCAAAGTGCAGACGCACGAAACCCCCACCAACCCTTGCAAGATTGATGCTTTATCATTTTTAATTAATTAATAGATCATTAAATGATTAATTAAGGGGATAATCAATTTTAATTATTCTCTTTTAGTTATGATCTGGACAGTAATCACAACCTGTCACTCATGTCCAAAAGCCAAATAATTTGCCCATAATGTTTTGAGGGTGCAAAGCTAGAATGGATTTGGCTAGCTAGGGTGTGTGTACTGTATAGTGCACTGCACTTGAATAGATCAAGCGCCACACAAATATAGTCTATTTGTAATTCAAGATACATTGTTAGAAATTTTAATCATTATCCACGTCTCCCAATTTTTTATATAAAATCCGTTATTTTTTTTTATCTCTTTTCATTTAGACTAACAAAACCTCTCTGCAATATATTTTCTCATACAAAATTTGTTTTCATTACGATGATGCAGTAAATGCACCGGATCCAAACTCAGCAAGAACTACAATATTAGCCTTCATTGATACTCCGAAAAAGGGGTTATGTTATGAGTGCCTGTGTAAATTATGAGTGAGCTTGAAGATAACTCCGATTGGAGATGGATACTGGGAAAAAAAATTAAATAAAGAAAGAGTTTGTGTTTTGGGGAATTGTTGTTGCTGATGATGTTTGAGGTTGTGGGAGTATTTTGTGGCTTTTTTAGGGTTAAGCAGGAGAAAGGCAGAAGCTAAAAAGTGAGAGATATTGACTACACTTGAAGCTGAAGCATTGAGCCTCCCAAATTGGGTGCAGAAAGATGTGCCTTCAAAGTGTTTGCTGGTGTTGTAGGAATCTTTTTGAGCTTTGCCCACATGCTCAACAACAGTTCCAGCTTCGTTGTTTGCGACTTTGCGCACAGGCTCGCGCATCATTATGCATTCAGAATATACACGAGTCTGGGTTATCAAATAATAAAAAAGATACGCGAGTCTGGACTCTGGAGTGCGCAAACAACCTATCTATCATTGACTCATAAGTCTTGAATCGTTATGCATATTTTTGCAATAAAGATCTTTTCTCTTAAGAAACCCACTTCATTTGCCAAAAGATGTTTCCATATATTGCATTATAAACTAAGCCAAACATATATGGTAGAACACAACATTGTGGTTTTGTGATTGGGAGGCTAATCTTTTTATTCTAGGTTAGGCAAAGTTTGATAAAAGGACAGCTGAAACTAACAAATTATTTGAGTTAAATATAGGTTATTAAGTTAGTATTATGTTTGTTAAACATAGCTGTTAGGATAACTGATGAAAGCTTGTGAATAGAACACCAAAAACTCAGAAAGGCTCAAGTGAATAGCTGTTAAAAAACTTAAATTTTAAAAGGTTAATTAAACTAAAATTTATACTGGGTATTTATTTATTTAAAAATATATAATATCAAAACCACAAGCTCCGAAAAGATACGTATTGTTGTGAAACAGAGCCTAAATTGAAAAATGTTGTTAGATTAGATCTATCAAGAGTCAAATAGGTATAAGATGAGTTAGATCCTTCGCTGATTTTAGCGAGGCATTTCGTCGTAAGTCATGTTTTGACAGGTCTAAATATCATCAGAATTAGTTGATGCAAGGAGGAAATGAGAAGAACATGTCTTTCCTACTACTGAACAGTAGAGCATAGAGAATATGTCAGTAGAAAGTAGCATATAAAGGGTTTGAGACCCAAAAAGCATCTGGGAGAATCAAAAAACAAAGTTAGCTCTCCCCTAAAGAGTAGCAACAAAGTGGACCCAGTTTCAGACACTTCCTGAGAATTAAGCCTACAAGTTTTAAGCAAAATAAGTGTAGACACAACATAAGAGGCTGCTGACAGAATCACCAACCATCAACACCCTCAACGTCCAATCCCGCCTTAGCGATGGTTCTGGGCATAATCGAAGCTCAGAGGTTGCTGACAGAAAGGGGCCTGCACCAAAAAAAATACATGATTCAGAAAGCTTGGACGTTGATTTCATGTACTCATCTTAATACATATATGAGGAAGAGGCATACCTGAAAAACAGCCTGCCGGAATGGTTCATACGACTGAGCATACATCATAGTGGGGCTTGGCCACTGCATGTACATCGCGTCCCTTGAAGCCTGATTCATCCCCATAGAGGAGAACTGATTCATGGGCAGGTCTGAAGAAGGTGGATAGTTGAGACCGCTTTGGGCTCTCGGCATCTGGCCACCCATCTGAGGGAAAGCAGTGTTGTACTGCACCAGAGGAGGTTGGAAGTTTGGCATGTTGAAAGGAACAAACGGTCTCTGATTCACTGGGAAGCTTCTTACGTACCTGTAATCGGTATGAAATATTGTTTAGAAATCAACCAAATAATTCGACGCATCAGAAATGCAAACCTGTAGAAATGCAAACCTGCTACGGTCATAATCGGGATCTGTCAGGTCCTTTTCCCGGTCCTTAAAAATAGCCACTCGAGAATAACTAGCAGCATCTCTGGGGCCGAGAGTTCTATCTGTATCAGTCATAGAGCTCTGGCATCCTCCGTCGTCTTTAGCTGTAGGAAGATTCTTATCCTCAGCTGGAGCCTGAGGAAGTGTATCATCCGAAGTTGGACTGCCTGGGCTATTAAAGATACGAGCCCGTGCCTTATCATACTCCTCCTTTCTCTCTTCCACAGTTCTAGCTCGTGTCTTGACACCTAGATCACCTGTATCACCAGAAGATGTTCTACTTGGCCTACGCCTGATGGCGATTTTCATCTGTTCCATTTTACCGCTATCTGGCTGCAGTGCAGGAATTTCTGACAGGCAAACAGAAGGGTACTTGCTTTCTTGAGTTTTCATCACTACAATTTTTGTTCCAAGCGGGTCTAAGCCATTGTCCAAGACCATAGTCTGCAAGCCATAGTGTTGAGCCACTCTATGTGCTGCAAGGCGCAGATACGAAGTCGGAAAATGTGGGAACTCGAATTGAAGTTGTTCAGGGTTCTGCAGGAACTTCTGAACATCAAGCTCCATTCTTAGGACTGCCAACATCACCCCAAAAAAGTGAACAGAGTTGTGAAAATTCTTGTAGCTATAACTTAGTTGCCAGTGAAATATACAAAAACTTGTCTTAACCCATCTAAAACAGAACAAGAAATACGATAGATGTTGTAGTTCCAAACAATAAGTATATGTGAGGATAACACAAGATTGCTTCCTAAGTTATTTACAATTAATTTTACCCCTTTGATAAGTGCTTAGTTTCAAACAATAAGTATATGGGCATACATCAATACACTCATCAAAAAGCATGCTATGATTGCTTTCAATGAAAAAGGGTAAAACGGAACACCCAAAGGGCGTCACTGTACTTACCCTTGCAAAGAACTATTGCCACATATCGCACAAAATGAAGACAACAAAAAGAATAGTAGGACAAAGACAATGATCTTTGGATTCATCAATTGATCGACCTACTGACCATTTATGACACCTCCCCAAATAGTATGCATCTGTCCTTCAAAGGAATTATTTAAATTTCTTTTACGCAGGACCGTTGTATGGTCCGCGTTCTTTTGTAAGGAAACACCTTATCTATATTTACCGCTTCAAGAATTATTTAAATTTCGCCTTTTTTTTAATAGCCAAAGGCTCAAAGGTACACTTAAAACCCGAAAGAAGTTTTTTTTTTTAAAAAAAAAGCAATTCTTGATAAGGAAAATGACACAACAACCAATGCCCATAGTTTTTAAACCGAAAGGAAATCTAAATATTCATTCCACAATCCAATTTTTTTTCAGGATTCTATGTAATATTTTAGAGGCAGGCTACCCATTTAAGTAGCTATATCGATATGCCATTTCACACACAGGCTATGGGGCAAAACGGCAAAAGAGGTCCGATCATAAAACAGGAACAAAACTGCTAAGAACATTGCTTCAAATTCAAATAAACGCAACTGCATACCAGAATTAGTAGTCGAGCAGATAATAAATATCTTAACAACTTGTTCCGATTTAAGGAACAATTCAAGCTTACTACTAGGATGGAATCATAGTTGTCAAGAAAATAATAACTCTGACTGAACACGAAGAAAAAATTCTCAAGGTTCACTTTTTAATTCCTCAAACCAGTCTATCATATGAGACTATTGAACGAAACTAGATTCAAGATGGATAACAGGCTCTGGGAACCTCCGGAGAATTGGTACCTTGGCTTATCCTTCGAAGTGCAAATTACCTAAAAACTAAGTGGAGACTAGAATCCTAACCCAGAGCCTAATCGTTTATCATTGTCAATTTAGATCATGACTAAGGACATATGAAATGGAAGGCATGGTATGAACAACATTAGTCACACTTCTAAATGCAAAAAACACATCCATCAGGCAAGGCAAAACATCCCCATCTGATCAAAAACCAATCAAATCACACCCCAAATATTGAAATAATATCATAAAGGCAACAAATACTCAGCAATCAGCATCATCAAGATATCTATAGTGGCTTGGCATAAAGACACATAATAAGAAATGACTAGAGTTCAATAAACTACAGCACTAAGCTATTAAAGCTCCTAGTCTCACAATTCCCTGAAATAAAACATCATATACTCAACAAGTCCAATTCCAGGATAAACTTATAGCCATCAAGAAATATAGTCAGCCAGATCTATACCTCAACGAAGATGGATGTACTTACTGTTTATCCCCAAATTGCAGAAACCAAACTACTTCAGAACAATGAATTGGCATGGTAACCAGATCTAACTTAGCAGTATAATCTTAAGAACCTAGCTCAACAAATTCAAGAGGCGCAAATTTCTCTATAAAAAATCCTGAGAAAATCAAATTCCACCACCAAATAAAAACGGACTTACCGGTAAGACGATGACGAGGGTTTTGAAGAGCTTCCACCAAGAACGGATCCACAGAAGCGTATAACCCCTCTTTCTGCATCCCACAAGACCCATCGCTCAATTGCTGAGTTGAATCCATACCCAATTTCTAATCTTTTTCACCTTTCCAATCACAAACAAGCAGGAATTTCAAACCCACCTTATCCTAAAACGAAAAAGACCAATAACCAACAAAACCCTAAAAACACACACACAACATATGAAATCCTCTCTCCAGGAGACAAAATCCTTCTTCTTCTTCCTCCACCCCTCCCTCTCTGAATCCACAATTTCCCAAGATTGCGATTTGGGTCTTCGAGAGGAGTGGCTTAGGAAGAAGAAACCCTCTTTCTTGTAAGCATAAGAGAGAGAAGGAATAAAGAGAGATGAAGCCCTCTTTTTTTCTTTTCTTTTTCTACTTTATCTCCCAAACCCAGAAAGAGGAAGAACAGAAACAGAGATGGTTGATTTTTATATGTCTTCGTCTTCTTGTTCTCTACACCAATAATGTGAAACCTCTGAAATTCCCAATATTTTTTATTTTCCAATTTTTGTTATATATTTTTTGTGAGGGGGGAAATTGGAAAAGGAGATGAAATTCAGTTTTCGGCCCCTTGAAGATCTCCCACTAGTCCGCTGTCTTACGTTTGTCGATTGCCAATTTCTCCCCCAAATCAGCTGCACTGCAGCCCACGGTACTTTACCGTGGGGGTGACGGCCCAATGATTTGTGTTGTTTGATGCTCCGATGACCGATATGATGGTACTCTTCATAGGACCCCAAGTGAGATTTTGTTTGCATTCATAATGTTTGAAGGGTGTGTTTGGCATTCCGGATTGGCTCACCGGAAAGGACTTGTGGGGAGTACCCATAGGTCCCGGTAAGGGGTGGATATTTAAGGGATTATATGAGATGTAAATTATTGTATGGGACTATGGGTTATGGAGATGGAAGAGGTTAAGATTTTTTTTAAAAATAATTCTGATAAGGTTTTTGAACGGTAGAAGATTATTTTTTTAAAAAAACAATCAAATGACAAAACTGCCCCCATCTTTTACATATCGGCTATTGTCATTTGAAGCCAGATGTCATCGTCTTCAACCTCCTGGTGGGTCTGCCATCCTCCTTCGCCTTCTTCTTCTACCAAAGCACCATGCCCCTAACAGTTTGGCTTTCTTCTTCTCGCAGATTTCACAGACTCTCCATTCGAACGAAATCGAGTCATAGAGTTAACCAATCGACATATGGCAAACCCTAAATTTCATTTATATCGAAACAAAATTAGGGGGAAATACAGTAGGATGGGACTTCGAGCAAGGCGGAGGGGCGCCGGAAAGAGGGCTCGGTAGAGGTGGAGGTGCAATCGGGTGGTGCTCGTTGTCTGCCGCCCGGGGATTTGCTCTGTCAAATGTCAATGGCGAAGGAAGAAGAAGAATGGTGTGACCAGGGGCAAGGGAGGAGGAAAGGGGTTGTTATAGATAGGAGAATCCTCATGGGGGAGGGTAGGATTGTGGAGGCTTGGAAACTCCATATAATCTGCATCTCTCAAATTGCCAATCCCCGAGAAGCGAGAACTTATAATAATATCATTTTGATTTGATCGGATAATCCTCTTTTATTTTCATATACTTTGTTTTAAACGAGAATACATTGTTATTATTGTTATAAATTAGTATACATTTAAAATTATAATTCCGTTGCCATTCATATACGGAGTAAACAATTTGGGGAAAATGTCAAAAGTAACAATCCTCAACGTAAACTCTACTGGGAGAGTTTTTAGCATGATAATTTGTCATGAAAAAAAATTTATAAACTCTTTCAATTTGAACACTTAGAAGTTGTTGGTTGTAACCGAATTTGGAAAAGGAAAACAGAAAGAAGAGGGAAATTCGTGTTTGTATTGAATTGAACAATGTGAAAATCAAGTCACATACAAGCGTAGCGGGTGATCTTATATAGACGAAGATCACGTGCCACACACATGCTTTCATTTACAACATAAGAAGGAAAGACAGATGGAACGACGTCGTCTAGGAGGAGGCGAGAATCAAATGTGCAGGTCAACCCAGTCAACGTCTTCTACCTCCCCCCCCCCCAAATCAGAATCGACGGGTATGAGTACAAGCTGCCCAATCATAATCGCTATATCCTAACAAATTGAAAGCATGAGAGGAATTAAGCAAAATCCCCAAATCCGGCTTCACCTTGAGATAGCGAAGAGTGTGAATTGCAGCTTTTCATAGTGTCAATGGTGGGGCAGTGCATAAACTGAGACAAAAATTGTACTGAAAAGGCAATATCCGGGCGAGTATTTGTGAGAAAATTGAGCTTCCCCACTAATTTTCGATACACAGAAGGATCCTCCAATGCAGGACTTGTAGAATCATGGAGTTTGAGACCCACCTCCAAAGGAGCAACTATATCTTTCTCACCAGAACAACCAAACTCCTTGAGGGTCTCCAATAAAAATTTCTTTTGACTCATGACAAGCCTTTGTGGAACCTTGATAAATTCAATTCCAAGGAAATACTGCAGGGTTCCCAAATCCTTAATCTTGAAATTGTCATCAAGAAAAGCTTTCAAATCATTGATTGCAGAAATATCATTCCCAGTAAGAAGAATGTCATCGACATAGATGGCAAGATAAACAACCATTGAGCCAAACTTCTTGGTAAAAAGAGAATGATCATTCTCTGAATGTGTGAATCCTTGTGACTGAAGGGAATCAGAAAGCTTAGCATACCATTGCCTTGATGCTTGGCGTAAACCATAAAGGGATTTATTGAGCTAACAAACAAGAGAGGCATCAGTCACATTGAGACTAGGTGGGGGCGCATATACACTAATACACATCTTCATGAAGATCACCATGAAGAAACGCATTATTGTCGTCCAATTGAAAAACAGACCAACCTCTCTTCAAAGCAACTGAAACAAGAGCTCGAACTGTTGTCATTTTGACAACTGGTGAAAAAGTTCATGTGAAGTCAATGCCCTCTCTTTGAGTACAACCTTTGATCACTAATCTGGCTTTGTGACAATCAAGACTACCACCATACTTAAGTTTGATCTTGAAAACCCATTTGCAGCTAATAGGCTTCTTGCCTGCATGAAGAAGGACTAGATCCCAAGTTCTATTGAGTTCAAGTGCAACAAATTCCTTGGCCATATCTTATTGCCAAGCTGGATATTGAGCAACTTCTGCATAAGAGTTATGCTCATGCATGATAGTTAAAGTAGAAAGCAAACGATGATCATCCTTGGATAGGACACTGGCACATATAGTTGTAGGACAAAAACAAGAAGAGGTGATGGTGATGGTGCAAATATAGTCTGATAAATGAGGAGGGGGGCATGAGTTCTTGTGGATCTACAAAGAGGAGGAGGTGCAACAGGTTGAGGATCCACAATAAGAGGAGGTGGTACAATGGGAGGGTCAACAACATGTGAATCATGTGGAGCAGAAGCTAAATCAAACTCATTGAAAGATGAATGATCTGTGACATCAATGGGAAAAGTAGTAGAAGAATATGTATTAGAAAGACCAAGAAAAGGAAATGTGGTTTCATAAAAAATCACGTTTCTAGAAATGACAATATCCCTTGTGTTTAGATTCAAAAGCTTATAAGCCTTCTTGCCAAAGGGAAATCCCAAGAAAACACAAGCCTGAGCACGAGGTTCAAATTTGTCCCTCCCCTTGTCAAAAGTGGCTGCATAACATAAGCAACCAAATGGCTTGAGTTGGTTATAATAAGGTTTGGTGTGAAACAATCTCTCAAAAGAAGTGGAATTCTGGATGACTGTAGAAGGAAATCCGTTGATAAAAAATGTAGCCATGAGTACACATTCTCCCCAATAACTAATAGGCAAGCCAGATTGAAAAAGTAATGCCCGAGAGGTTTCAAGAAGGTGTTTATGCTTTCTCTCCACAACACCATTTTGTTGTGGGGTATGAGCACAACTGGTTTGATGTAAAATCTCCATGGAATAAAAAAATTGAATTGCAGCATTACTGGATCCCATCTCAAAGGCATTATCAGTCCTAATGATTTTAGGAATGACAGAAAATTGGTTGTGGACCATATGAACAAAGCTCTCAATGAAAGAAAAGGCTACAGATTTGTTTGGAAGCAAGTGTGTCCATGTACATCTTGTGAAATCATCCACAATGGTAAGAAAATATTTGTGGCCATTATATGTAGGAGTGTGATAAGATCCCCAAAGGTCAATGTGAACCCAGTCAAAAGGATGAGATGTTTTAATGCTACTTTGAGGGAAAGGTAATTTGTGTTGCCTAGATTTATGACAAACATCACAAACATGGTATTTCATAGCTGTCACAGAATCACAACAATCAATCAATTTGAGTTTATGAAAAGGCATATGTCCAAGCCTCAAATGCCAAAGTAAAGAAATATCAAATGAGCAAGCAAAGGTTTTACATGTACTGTCATTTGAAGGTAAAACAGATACAGTGTTTGAAGGCTTGCAACTCAACAGATACAACCCTCCAATCCAAGCTGCTTACCAAGCTCCACTGGCCTCTTCAGAGAAGGGGCCTGCAATAGGCAATTAGATGATGAGAAAGATACATCACCACCAAGTTGTACAGTAAGCTTACTGATTGAAAGAAGATTGAAAGTGAATTCAGCGACAAAAAAAATATGGTCAAGGAAAGTTTCTGGTAAAATCTGCACATCCCCGTGAAACTTAACGGTAATAAAGGAAGCATTTGGGAGAGTAATTTTGTAGGGATGAGGCAAAGGTGTAAGGGAAATGAAAGAGGTTTGGTTAGTTGCACCAGTATCAACAATCCAAGAACTATCACATTTGTTTAACTTAACCGTGCACTAAGAGCCAAATACTCATGATATTTAGAAAGCATGATAGATGTACCTGCCATAGAGCATCCAGCGAGATCCATACTAGAGGATGAAGATGCAGTATTCTTCGTTAACATTTGCATCAACTGTGCACACTGCTCAACTGTAAAAAACCAGGAATCGGTGAAGCTTTAGCATCAACAACATCTTCATCGAAAGCCTGAGCTGCAACCTTCTTTTCCTTTGGTGCCTTTGAATCAGAGGGATACCCTATCAACTTGTAGCAGAATTCGACCTTGTGACCGGTCTTCTTGCAATGTGTGCACACATAAGGAGCTTTCTTGCTAGGTACAACACCCTCATACTCGGATTTGGGCTTCTGAGAGCCAGATTTCTGCTTCTGTGTGAACATAGTAGACGAATCCCCAGCAAATTGGGATGAAGACTTGAAATTACGTTGCTTCCCCTCATGAATGATAATAGAATAAGCTTCAGCAATCGTAAGAACAAGCTTCATCATCAAGATCTGATCTCTAACAGAACTATAGCAATCATTCAGTCACATTAACAACTCGAGAAGCTTCTGCTCTTCCCCCAATTTACAAAATTCTTGATTCACGCCACAAGAACAGTGAGGCATAATTTGTAATTCGCCTTAGATTCGTCCCACAATCGCTTGATCTTGGTGTAAAAGGTAACAAAATCATCGATGCCTTGCGAAATTACACAAAGTTGCTTGCAAACAGTGAATCGCTGCACAAGATTCGACTGTTCGAAGCGCTGAACAAGGTCCTTCCAGATCTCGATTGCATAGTCACTATGAATGACACTTTCAGCAACTTCTTTGTTCAAAGCACTGATTAACCAAGAAGTAACCATATCATTGCATCTCCTTCATCCATCATTTGGACGCTCAACTGTTCCATCTATGAAACCTATCTTATTCTTTTCCGACAAGGCAATCAACATTGAGTGTTTCCAAGTTCCAAAGGTTGAACCATCAAAAAAATTTGAAACCAAAATCATACCAGGATTGTCCGAGGGGTGCAAGTAAAGTGGACCATTTGAATCGATCCTGTCATCCACCTGACGTTGATTCAGCTGACGATCGTCCATAGTGAAGCGGAAGCGATTGGATACCACGAACAAGCGTCACCGGAAATCTGGAGATCACCGGAGATGAAACTGAACCTCAAACGATCAAGAATCGCATGTAGGCTCTGATACCATGTTAGTTGTAACCGAATTCGGAAAAGGAAAACATAGAGAAGAGGGAAATTCGTGTTTGTATTGAATTGAACAATGTGAAAATCAAGTCACATACAAGCGTAGCGGGTGATCTTATATAGACGAAGATCACGTGCCACACATATGCTTTCATTTACAACATAAGAAGGAAAAACAGATGGAACGACGTCGTCTAGGAGGAAGTGAGAATCAAATGTGCAGGTCAACCCAGTCAACGTCTTCTACCTCCCACAGAAGTTAGAACCATAAACTTCTAAATTCTTCTTCGAATTGAGAAATTTTTTTAGCGTAGTAATTTGTCATGAAAAAAAATTATGAACTCTTTCAATCTGAATACTTAAAAGTTAAAACCCAAAAACTTTAACCTGTCTATCCAGCAATATTAAGTGTTTAATGTTTGTCTTGTTTTAATCAACAGCGTGGTCCATTTTATATCGGATAGATTCAATGAGGAGATAAAGAGTTCTTAGCCGGTGGATTATAGAGATAAGAGTTTCAACCAATTCACCTCGTTGTTTTGTATATTAAGTGTTTAATATAAACTTTATAGATGAATCAACATTAAAATTAAATTTTACTCTTATTTGGTACTCAGTATGAATTTACTTCATATAAATTTTTAGGCCAAATTCTAGAAAATCACTCTTTAAATATACTATTTTGCACAAAACCACTCCTTAAATTGAAAATTTCAAGAAGCCATCCTTAAAAAGTTAGATGCTTGCAAAAGACCACCCATCTCACATTTTCCATTGATACTGCTATTAAATATGTGAAACTACCATGTTGCCCTTGTACTCTTAAGGCTCGTTTGGTACAAGAACGCAAGGTAAACGGAATGGAAACAAATTTTGTATAGGAAAATATATCCAGATAAGAGAAGAATGATGCTTTTTGTGTAAAAAATAAGATGAGATGGGTAATGATTAGAGGAGTACAGGAGATAGGAGATATTATTACCCCTTACTCAAATTAGTAATTAAAATAGGGAGGAACAAAACCAATTTTGTATGAAAATTTGAAAGGAGAGGGTAATGATTAATTTTTTTTAACAATGTATCTTAAACTATAATTGGATTACATTCGTTTCCTTTCCCTTTTCCTTTCCAAAATTTCAACCAAACGAGCCCTAATATGTTGGAAGGTTAAAAGAGGGATCACCCTTCAACAACTTATATTTTCAATTTGAGGAGATGACCGAGAGGTGAATGATGAACACCCAGAAAAACTTTGAACCAACTAAAAAAATAATGACCAACTTCGAGCCAACTAAATCAAGGATGAAGCATTTGAGAATTGTCTAGAAATGAACTAGGATATTGACGACGAAGGGACAAAATAATAATTTTGTATTTTTACCATCAAACTTAACGTAAAAGACGAGATGGGTAGTATTTTGCAAACACATATCTTTTAAAGGGCGGTTTGAAAATTTTAATCTAAGGAGTGATTTTGTAGAAAATGGTATATTTAAGGGGTGATTTTATGGAATTTGACCAAAGTTTTATGGTTCACTCTTTCATAAGTTGCATGATCAGCCATACATAGGCCCAATCCCATTTCCATGGGCCTAATTTTAATTGATGATAGGCCCATCCTATCTAAGTTGCCCATTATATGAGGCCATTGATAAAAAAAAAATAAAAAAAAAATGATACTGTACGATAAGGCCTTATTTTTTTTTGTCAAAATATTAAGGCCTTGTTTGTTGGTGAGATAGATGGATAACAATGATTTTGAATGATGATACAAACTACAGAGTAAGAATATTGCAGAGTCATTCCAGATCTGGATCACACAAGAATATATTTATCCAAATTCTAGATGGATCTTCCCATTTTCAGTAGTACCAAATGATTATTATTTTTTTATTTTAAAATAAAGAGTACTGGCATGAGAGTGGTTACTCATTAAAGTACCATTACTTGAATTGGAGTATATAATACAGTATAATATTGTACACATCTATTTACATTTGTCTTGTAAAATTTTATTGGGAATACTTAAAAAATATCCATAAAAAATAATCATGAATTTCCAAAACCAAAAATCTACAAATATTATACAGTAAATTGTGTTAAATAATTTCAACACTCAAATGTAATTGTGGATAATAGTACTATTAACTCATAAGATTGCGAAAAAGAATATTGTATATTAATTATGCATATTATATAAATATCTCAAACATCATTTTACTTGCCTTTTACTCCGTAATATACTCTATAATATACTCATGTCATGTGGCATACAATAATGTCTTTTTTTTTTTAAATTTTTATTTATTTATTTTAGGATCAATCAAACATACATTAATAATTAGGGGTGGGCATGGGACAGGACGTGATTAGGGTCATCCCGCGTCCCGTCCCGCGTATTTTGAGCGGGACGGGATCGGGACGGAATTTGATATTTTTTTTTTGAATCTCATCGGGTCCTATCCCTCACGGGACGGAACGGGCCTTGTCCCTCGGTTAATTTTTTTTTAAAAATAGCAATTTCAAACAAAAAAAATTAAGTTGAATACAATATATAGCAATGAAGTCAGTATTAAAAAAATCATTCGAAACACAAAAAACTATTACAGTAGCAATACGTGGAGTTATGCTAAATTGCTGAGTTGAATTCTAATTCAGTAGCAAAGCAATGGACAATTTATTGAAATAAATATTACTATTTACAACAGTATAAGTATACTTGGAGTAATTCAATCTATATTCTAACTTATTTAAATGTGTATATATATACAATGATATTATTTTATGTTTTAAATAATTTTATTATATATATGCGAGACGGGACAGAATTTGCGGGATGAGAATTCTTCGTCTTGCGTTCCGTCCCGCGTATTTTTTGCGGGACGTGATTGAATTTTTTTTCCCCAAATCCCACCGGGATCGGGACCGGATGCGGGACGGGACGGGACGGGATTTGCGGGATTTGTGTCCACCCCTATTAATAATATCATTGGGGAAATTAAAACAGAGTCTAAATCGATTGGAAATTGAAAATAAAAACATTCCCTAAAATTAAGCATCATAGTAGTATAATTCATACTCCCTCCGTCTCGAAAAACAAGTCGTTTTAGATTTGTTGAGCATGTCGTTTTAGGTTTTCTAGGTAGGGAGATAGTAATGATTTGTATTGGTTTTTGTGTTGTTGACTTTTTTAAAGAGTTTGATTGGTTAAAAAATATAGTGGATATTTAAAAATAATAAAATTAATGAAAAAAGTTAGTGGAAAGATGATGTTGATTGATGGGTGAGTGTTTTATTAAAACTAGTGCACAATACTAAAACGACTTGTTTTTCGAGACGGAGGGAGTATTATTTTGACAACATTCCCTAAAGTTATGGATCATATTCATAGTGCAATTTGCACTAATGGAATCAATTGAAAATATCACATTTAATTAATACGGAGTAAATTATTTTTTTCCTGTTTTGTTGCTTGCTTTAACGGGTAAACTTCCAAGTACCTTCTGGATCGTACGTACTACGAGTACCAAACCTTTGGTCTTCGTCTCCGGCCGGGGTCCTCTTCACACTCTCTCTCTCCGAAAACCCCCAAATTCCCAAACACCAAACCCTAGAAACCCCGAATTCACCAATGGAGGAAACGATCGTCTTCGATCCACCTCCTTCCAACTGCAATTGCGATGACATCTACCCGATCGAACACCTCCCGATCCCTCCGCTCGATTACTCCATTCTCACCGACGACCTTTCCTTCCCGGATAATCTCCCCTTCGCCCATCCCTCCGACGCCGATCTCGAATTCACAATTGAGGATCTCGAATTCATCGATGATCTCCTCTCCGATCCGGATCCGGGCTCGCCTGATCGCAATTACTCTCCGTCTCAACTCCCGCCTGTTCCGCATTCCGATAAAATTTCTGTCTCAGGCGAGGGATTCGACTCAGCTTCGGTTGACGAGCGCTTGAGTTCCGAAGCGGCTTGCGATTTGGAGATCGTTGAGGAGTCTGAACCTCCTAGGGTTTTCGTCGCTGAACATGCAAAGAGAGAGCAGGAGTCGTCGGGCCACGTTTCTTCTCAGGGATCGGGCAACGGGGAGCGTGATTTGTCGAAGCCTATGGATAATAGGTCTTCCGGATCTAACTCAGGACGGAAACCGGAGTACCAATCGCCGGAGTCGGGGAGTTGCGATCAGTTATCTTCTCATGGTTCTGGAGAGTTTAATTCTGGAGTTTCGCCTGTCGAGATTCCTCGTTCACCAGATTCGTGCCAGAGCTCTCCTCATTTCTCGAGTTCGCTCAACGTTTCAGCTCTGAAAGCTGAGAATTTCGCGACGAACGGTGTCGCGGAGAGTAGGATTAAGATTGAAGAGATTCCGAGTAAATTTACTCCCAAGAGGAAGAAAGAGCATCAGGATGAAGGGAGTGCTGAGACCAGGACCAGCAAATTCAGGAAATCATCTGAAGCCATGGAGAATGCAAGTGTGGATTTCAGTATGAAGCACGATGATGACGATAAGAAAAAGGCGAGGCTGATGAGGAACCGAGAGAGCGCCCAGCTTTCACGGCAGAGGAAGAAGCAATACGTCGAGGAGCTTGAGGATAAGGTGAAAGCTATGCACTCTACCATTTCTGAACTAAATAGCAAAATGTCTTACATTATGGCTGAGAATGCAACTTTGAGACAACAATTGAGTGGAGGGGGTGTGTGCCCACCTCCTCCGCCTCCTGGAATGTATCCCATGGCGCCGATGGGTTATCCATGGATGCCTTGTCCAGCTTATGTTGTGAAACCACAGGGGTCCCAGGTTCCTTTGGTTCCAATTCCTAGATTGAAGCCTCAAAAACCTGCTTCTGTTCCTAGAGTTAGTAAGAAAGCAGAGAAGTTAGAGAGTAAGAAGGAAGTAGGAAAAACAAAAAAGGTAGCAAGCATCAGCTTCCTAGGGCTGCTATTTTTCATGTTGCTCTTTGGAGGACTAGTTCCTATTGTTAATGTTAAGTATGGAGGCACCGATGAGTTTAGCAGGGCACACAATGGGAGAATTTTGATGGTTGATGGTAGATTAAATGAAACGAGCAATGATGGCGGAAGCGCTCATTTAGATAGAAGGCAAGACCATGAAAGAGACCTCTTTAAAGGAAAACATTGCGAGACAAGCGTGGGGAAAAGGGAACATCCGGCTGAATTTGGGACTGGTGCGAATGGGTCAGTTCCTGTGGGGAATTCGAGTGAGCCTCTTGCTGCCTCTTTGTATGTGCCAAGGAATGATAAGCTTGTCAAGATTGATGGCAACTTGATCATTCACTCTGTCCTAGCTAGTGAGAGGGCTGTGGCATCGCATGGGACGGTACAAACGAAGACTAGTGAGGAGACTCGTTTGGCTATTGCCAAAAATTATGCACCTTCTTATCATGCCACTGGTGCTGGACAGAGCAACAAAAGAGGCTCCCAGCTTGATGATGGTAAGCTGCAGGAATGGTTCCGTGAAGATCTCTCAGGTACACCTCTTCAGTTTTTTTTCCTCTGTGATACAATTAAGTTTTTCAACAAATTTGTCACTGTTGTTGAGTGGTTGATTGATTTACTTCTGTTGAACTTGAATTGGCATGTCATAGCAATATAACACTAGTGCGCTTTTCTCCTACATCCCCAAGGATAGATTAGATTTCGCCTCAGCATATCTAGTAGAAGAGGAATCTGAGTAATTTTGATTTTCTATTCATGGTGTCAATTTTATTCCTGTTGCTTCATTACAATGCCTAGCATGGTGCTGCTACTGCTTAAATGCGTCCACTAAGAATATCAATATCATGGATATATGCAATGCAATTAAGTGTTCCTAAAGGATGTTTCTTTATCTAGGTTCTTTGCTAAGATCTGGCATGTGCACTGAGGTCTTCCAGTTTGATGTCTCACCAACCCCTGGATCTATTATCCCAGCTACACCTATGACCAATACTACAAATCAGAGGAAGAACTCTCCAAACAAATCAAGGAACCGAAGGTTCCTCTCTGGATATCAAATTCCACTTGATCTCCATGCTCTCAATGTGACAAATGAGCATGTTGGACCAAATACAGAGAAAGTTAGATTCCGAGGAGACAACTCAAGCTCTTCTATGGTTGTCTCTGTGCTTGTTGATCCCAGGGAGGCTGGTGAGAATGATAGCGATGGGGTGAGGAGACCCAAGTCCGTGTCTCGGATCTTCGTTGTTGTGTTAATCGACAGTGTCAAGTATGTAACCTATTCCTGCATGCTCCCGCTTATGGGGGGTTCCGGCCTTCATTTGGTGACAAATTGAGTGCTGAATAGAAAACAAAAGGGGGATCCAAGCTTATAACAAGAAGCTTTCTCCAACATAGTTTTGTACATAGCTAATGCTTTCATAGGTGCTTTTAAGCCTTTACAGTTTTCTAATTTTCCTGATCTTTGACCCCCTTTTTTTTTTAAGCTTGTAGAAGAGTTCAATGGCCGGAACTAGTTATGACCCTATGTAACTTATGTTATACCTCAGTTCAATGGAACCCCTTAGATTTTCAGTTATTTCTTCAGTATTGCTTCTCTGTAGGATGGCAAGTTCACCCGTATGCGATGGATATCTGTCTCACCCGACCTAAAAAAATAGTTGAAAATCCGATATAAAACGGATATTAAATGGGTGATGGGTGAAGGGGTGATGGATCGGGTCAGATTCGGGTGAAGGTATTTTCCACCCGTCACCCTACCTATCCACCGACCTGTCACACGACTTATATTATATAATTAGATTATATAATATAAGTTGATAGTTCCGTGGATCTTTACACATATTTGACCGAATTCGACTATATTTGCTAGTTGTTTAATCATCGAAATGTTCGACGTATGTTTTTCTATAATTTGTGCTCGGGTTTGGCTACTTTGTCCGAGGGCTCGCTTTGGTGCTCGGGTTGGTCCATTTCGTCTGTGGGGTTCCCTTGGGTGCTTGGATTGTGGCCCATTTTGTCCGAGGGCTTTCCCTTTGTTGCTTGGGTTGGATGAAATGGGATTCACTTTCACTTTGGTGCTTGGATGGACCCGTTTTGTAAGTTGACTTGCTCATTGGTCCCTAGCCTTTATTATTTTTTTTGACGCAAGATAAGGTTTAGGTTGGGTCGGCCGCAGCAGAGGCCCTTCCTAGCGCATCCTTCCGGACGAGAACTCGCAGTTCTGGATCATTCTCACAGCAGACGTCGGCAGGGGAGACATGGGCACTACGCGCAAGGTAGTCAGCCACAACATTCGATTCCCTGAAAATATGACGAATAGCAACATGAGTAAAGGACGAAATATCAGACATTATATCCGCTTGTAGCATCTCTATCGACCACGGACATTTCCAATCCCCTAGAAGTACTTTTATCACCAAAAGATTGTCTCCTTCGATCAGAAGTGTAGACAGGTTCAGCTCCTTAGCCCTTGCCAGTCCCATTCTGAGGCCGAGATTTTCGGCATAAATGACCGAGATATTTGTGCAAACAGATCTGCCAGCCGAGACAACTGAACCATCAGAGTCGCGGATGACAAAACCATAAGACGATTTACCATTCTGGATCACCGAACCATCAAAATTTAGCTTGTAGCAATTCCTCGGTGGTTTGTCCCACTTCCCGGACCGATCTTGTGGCTTGGCTTTCGACGCTTTAGCTTTATATGGCTGATCGATAATTCCCCTACGACAGCTATGTAAGGGGGTCAAAGGGCCAGACGGATCATCATCTAAGAGCTTTGATTGTTTCCAACAGTGAGTGGTAGTGCTGTGTAACAGTAGAATTTCATTAGCTGTTACCTTTTTCGTGTGATCGAAAACGAGTTGATTCCTGAAGAACCACATGGCCCACCAAGCTGAGGCTAGTTTGGCAAAGGAGTTAGACCCAATCGCACATCTAATAGCAGTAAGGGGGAATACATTACCCATGCCACCAGTAGAGATACGCCTTGGGATTTGGATATTTAAAGCTTTAAGTACAGCAGTAGCCATAGGACAACGAAGGAGAATGTGATCCCTCGATTCATTTGTATTGTCACAGAAAGCGCAACCAGCAGGTACAGCGACATGCGACCTCTGTAGTCTTGTCTTAGTCGGTAGACCGTCCCTGGAGATTTTCCATAGAAAGTGTCGCACCTTAGGGGGAACATCGATGCACCATATCCACGCGCAATCGAAATCTGGCGACCCGGTGTGTGCAGATATGAAGGAGTTGGCGGAGGCGGTTGAGAACCACCCATTTTTGCTAGGCCCCCAATACAGACGGTCTGTAATCGGATTACTTGGTAAGGTTATGCCCATGATATGGTTAATATCATTTTGTTTCATCAAGTTTTGTAAGGCGTCGTTTATAAAAGGTTTATTCCACTGTCTGTTTGTGATGAACTGAGCCACCGGAATGCCCGCCAGTTCAGCAGGTATGGGGATCAGTGTTTTGGAACTCAAAGGCGTTTCAAAAGCCCAATTATGGTCCCAGAAATCAATAGTTTCCCCATTTCCAACTCGCCATTGAAGACCCGGGAGGAACTGATGCCTGATGGACATAAGGCGGGACCATTGCCAAGAGGTATTACCCTTTTTGTTATAGCTATAAAGATCGTTCCCTTTTAGGTATTTATGTGAGATGACTCGAACCCAGATGTTGTCCGGTTCCGCAATGATTTTCCAGAGAAGCTTCATTTGTAGCGCTATGTTCATAGATTCTGCCTTATGAATCCCCAAACCACCTTTCATCGTGTCTGAACAGATTTTGTCCCAACTAATGAGCGGCGTAGCTTTTGCGGTTTTGTTCCAAAAGAATTGTCTATACACTTTGTCAAGTTCGTGAAGAACGTGGGAGGGTAGTAAGAAAGCTTGCATTAGAAAAATTGGTTTGGCACTCAAATTTGCTTTGATAAGCACCCGCCGTCCTTCTGCAGACAGGTTGGAGGCTTTCCATTTTGTGAGCTGGTTTTTAGTCTTGAGGACCACATCAGCGAAGGTATCCCTATTGGTCCTACCATTGACTACAGGGCAGCCCAAGTATTTGTCAAAATTGTTAGCTTGAGGAATACCAAGTACGGCAATAGTCGAAGCTATTGCGGCAGCTGTTGTGTTTGGGGATGCTTGGAAGCTGGATTTGTGCAGATTTACCTTTTGTCCTGAAATGAGACAGTATCTGTCTAAGATAGTCAATACAGAAGTACATGCCGATTGGGAGGCTTTGCAGAAAATGAGAATATCATCAGCAAACGCTAGAAAAGGAATCTTGATACCCGGCCGACCAAAAGAAATGCCTAGGTCCTTACTAGCAAGCCCTTGGTTGTGTAGTGTACGTGCTAGTACCTCAGAGGCTAGGATAAAGAGAAAGGGGGAGAGTGGGTCTCCTTGTCTTAAACCCCTAGTGGGGTGAAAAACCGTGGTTGGTTCATCATTTACGAGGACCGAGTAGGAGACTGTTGAAACGCATTCTTTTATTTTGTTAATAAATAGATCATTGAACCCGTATTTGGATAAAACTTTGAACAGAAACGGCCATTCGATGCGGTCGTATGCCTTTTCCATGTCAAGCTTAAGGGCAACCATGCCCGTTTTGCCTTTCTTCATTCGAAACGAATGCAAAGCTTCATGCGCAATCAAAATGTTGTCCTGAATAGCTCTCCCTTTTGTGAAGGCCCCTTGCAGGGGGTGTATAAGCTTGTCGAAAATTTTTGTTAAACGTGCGGAAATTACTTTCGCTATGATTTTATAGATAGTAGAGCATAAACTGATTGGTCTGTAGTGGTTTACTGCAGTCGGCACCTCACATTTTGGTAACAACGTGATAAAGGTATGGTTCGTCTGACGTAGTAACCTACCACTCGTAAAGAAAACCTTAATTGCCTTCGTTACAGAAGGGTCCACAGTGGGCCAGAACTTTTGGTAGAAACCGGCTGGGAACCCATCAGGGCCCGGCGCCTTGTCTGGGCTCATGGCAAAAACAGCCGCTTTTATCTCATTGTTTGTAACAGGTGCAGTTAACATGTCATTGTCAGCCCGAGTAACTAGTGCTGGGATAACCGATAGGTCTGTAGATAAGTCCGGAGCATTATTCGAAGATGCTCTGAACCGAGCCTTGAAATCGCGGACAAATTCTTGTTGGATTGTATGGAAATCAGTTGTGGGCTGACCACCGGGCAGTAGGATAGATTTGATTATTTTCCTGCCTCTCTTTGCAGTAGCGATTTTGTGAAAATATCCTGAGTTGGAGTCATTTAGTTTTGTATGTTTAACTTTTGCCCGTTGGCTCCAGTAGCGACGGTGAAAGTCGAGCATGCGTTCTCTTTTGTTGAGTAGTTGTTTAAGGATTTGGGCATCCTGGTAATTGTAATTAGAGATAAGAGACGTCTGTAAACTAAGGAGCTTTTGATCTGTTACAAGTATTTGGTTGTGAATATTGCGTACCGTATTCTTGTGCCAAGTTTTGGAAAGTCTTTTAAGAACTTTTGCCTTTTGAAGTAATTTAAACATCAAGGAACCTTGTGGGTTTGCCCTCCAAGCCTGTGAGACTATGTTTCTGTAATCGGCCCTAGAAGCCCAAGCCAAATCGAATTTAAAAGGTCTATTTTTAGGCTGAATGTTGTGGCGAAAGTCTGTGGAGATTGGAGCATGATCAGATCTAGTAAATGGATGTATCTGAGTACGCAGTGAATCGAAAATAGTAAGCATGTCTGTGTGGATTAGTAGACGGTCAAGTTTTTCTAGGCAAATGATCACATCATTCGATTTCCGTTGCCAAGTAAACTGGCCCCCACTAGAAGGTACCTCTAGTAATGAAAGGCTGTTCTTGAAGTCTAGTAATCGTGTAAAACGGGCGTTTGAAGGGTAGACTCCTCCAAGTTTATTTGCTGGGGTGGCTATTTCATTTAGGTCTCCCATAACACAGAATGGTATAACAAGTGACTGGATATAAAGGGAGAGTGTACTCCAAAAGGCTGATTTACGCCGCTCATCCGGAGGGGCATAGACCACCAGAAAAGCAAAAGAGCGCTTCGTAGCATAGTCCGAGTAGTTGAAATGAATGAATCGATGCTGAACCGAAATAAGCTCGATGGAACCTTGTGCAGCAGAGAAATCTTTCCATAGAAGACAGATTCCCCCAGAGAAGCCGATTGCTGGATCAAAAGCTACATTCGTGAACCCATACTTACGCAGTATGCTTTCAGAAGGAACCTTATCAGTCTTGGTTTCTAGAAGAGCTATAACGTTTATATTATTATTTTGACAGAAAATATCCACATTTGTCCAGAAATTACGGCTCCGGATGCCGCAGGAATTCCATGTACAAATATTCATAAAAACCTTATAGGGCGAACAGTTTGTACTAATATAGAAGTGACTGGCTCAGTCTTTAAACAAGAGACCATAAGAGAGATGAAACGATTGCAGTAAACGCGATGTTCAAGTCCAGTTGTGGTTCTAAAAACTGAGAATGAGGAATCTGTGTAAGGGAATTCTCGACTAGAGAAACTGTGTTTGTTGGTAACAACATTAATTTTAAGCATCTCGGTGGGTAATGGTTTACCGAACCGGGAATGCACATAGCTCATGATGGGAGCCAGATGGTCCCTAGTGACCCAAATTGATGGGTTGTGTAAGACGAGATTGGGTTTCCCCATAGGTGACGTACTACTTGAGTTCATATTGAGTACAGAAGCGTTGACTAAGAGGTTAAATGTCTTAAGGATTGTTCTCCGACATTTAATAAGAGAAAGATGTATTATTAAGACCAAATTCCGGAATTTGTATAATAGGTGGTTGTGTAAACCCAACCAATTTGAGATAATCAATCTGAAATCTAAATTAAAACCATCGATTTTGTATGCTTTTACAAGTTTGGTTATACCAAAGAACCCAATTTTTTGAGTGATAAGTAACCTTTGTAACACATAATGGGTATAGTCCATCGTGATCAGAGAGACATAATTATTTGTGACAAAACCAAAATCCCTTCGTCTATGTTGGTAGCAATGTGGAGATAAGGGTGATGTGTAACCTTTGTATGTATAAACACTATGAAAATAATGTTGAAAGTAAAAACTTGGTGGTAAGCAGTAGTATATAGGCACCCGGCAAAGGCAAAGAAACAACCAACGACTTCGTAGTTTGGTGTTCAGACCCGCCCCAAGGTGCTCCTCCATAAAGATGAACCACATTGACAACGAGCAGCAACCCGGAGAGTGAGTTGAAATAATTGAATAATAGTAGTTGAATCTAAGAATTTGTTGCAAAGAGTTGTAGACTCTAATACATTGTTGAGGGCTTATGTAGCCATTGTGCTGGTAAGCAGCCTTGTAAGGCTTATAAAAACTGAATGTACAGATTACAATTACATCCTCAAAATTACAAGTAAAGGTAAAAACCACTGGTGGAATTTTCATAGCCTGTGAGGGCCTAATTGATCTGTTAAGATCAAAACATAAGGCTTGTGAGCCAATACTTGATACGAGGTAAGTGTTGGTATGAGGGAGAGTATAACAACACGTCCCAAATGAGCAACCACCATAGCGGAAGCAACAGCAGGGGACCCCCATGAGCGAGAGAAGAGCAGGAGACGACACTCCTAACCTGCATAGCACACACAAGGAGCAACAGTACCGGCAAACCGACAACAAAACTGAGATAGTGAAGGAAGGATCAATAGATGAGTAAATAAAAGGCAAGATATCAGGAAATGAGTCATTAAGATTAGCAATAAGCCAGGGATTTATACCCCCCAAGGGAAAATCTACATGTATTACATGTAATGGAGAGCCTGGCCATGGAAAGAACATAAGGCGACCTAGATGAGAAGTACCCCAACTAGAAGAAACATGTTTTCGGTGGTAAACACACCCATAGACAAAGGATCTCAGTAAGCAATATTTTAAGTGAGACTTAAGAAGTAAACTAAAGTTATATAACTTAACCATAGGAGTGCTCCTCCAACCTTGGCAAAAAAATTCACTGGTAAGTCTCCCCAATAGAGAAGACACAAGCAATTGTTTTAGCCTATCCAAAAGATGGTGAAAGGCAGCAGTAGGGCTGCAGTTGGGAGATCTCCCATCCGTTGTAGTCGGTAAGGCTAAAAGTATCAAGTGCACCATCACTCGGCGCCGAAAAACTGCAGCAGACGACATCCCCACACACCACCATCGATGGCAGTGGAACACAACCCGAATCAAAGCTAACATGCCGCAGAAAACGGAAACACAGTAGCAGGCCGAACTATCGACACAAACGACGGAAAAGCAACACTCAATAATTGGTTGGCGTGTGACGCCATAACGATTTAGTGTACAGCCAGGTCTTGGCCTAATACAGCTTGTAAACATAATGAAAGGAACTAGGTGCCAAACATCAAAAGCTAAGTAGGCGGTCAGCCCAAAAAAAATTAGTTGCGAGTGGTAGTAAATCCGACAATTAGTACGAGTAACCTGTGTCGAGGACACAATACTCGTGAAATGGAGTCGTTGTCGCTTCCAATCTCCAAGGATGCAGAAGAGGAAGAGCCACCCGGTCCACCGCCCAAACAGCCGGCCAATATGCGCAGCGACAGCTCCGCGCCCATCCTGAAGCCCCGACGACCCCAACAGTGGGTAATAAACCCAGAGGAAACAGTTACTCCTCCCGGAGGATGAATAGGGAGCAGAACGCTCAAGACGCAAGTGAGCCGTTGATGAAATCGGAGGGCATTTCGCCCAAATTTTTTCCAAAATCCATTGAGGATTGCAAGTGGAGGGAGCTACCTCCAAAGGTGCGGATTGGGCAAAGTCGGGGATCGGATAGATCGGCGCCGGGCTGAATGGCAAACTGATTAAGGAAAGAGGAAGAAGGTGGTGGCAGACGGGGTTGTGAAACCCTAGCGCGTGAGGCGCGTTCTTTAGAAAGGGTGAGGTTTTCATTCAATGGTCCCTAGCCTTTATGATGTACTGTGTGCCCATTTCGTCTGGGAAATACTTTTTTAGATTATCTGATTTAGTTCATTTTTAAATACTTTCAAAATAAATGTCACTTTACTATTCAGCACAGGGGTATTTTTTAAAGTTTACTTATTGTTTTTTGGGTTTCTTTTCTAATAGTATACTTAATTCTATGCTGTTGGCACTTGCTTACACAAAACCGCCCACAGGAGTATTGGTTTTTTTGATAAACAATTAAAAGTATTTTGTTGTAAAAAAATAATGTATTTAGAGTTGCAAAGTATAGTTTTAGTTTTCAGATGATTTCAGGTATTTTTAATGGTTACTGGTGGATTCATGCCGGATGGTTTCAGTAGTGTCTAGTTTAGTAATGTGGTTTCGAGTTTCAGATACTATTTTTTCAACTTCTTTTTAAGGTTCGGGTTAGTGTCAAACCCCCTCGTTCAGCGTAAACGGGTTCGAATCAGTATCAGATTCAATTACTTTTGGTATCGGGTTAAATCGTTTCTAGTTGAGTTCGATTCGAGCATGAAATAAATTAAGATAAGACGACCATAGTTACTCTAATCCCATCCTATAGATCCTTTCGAACAAGAATCTTAAGTTCCGAATCTTCCTTCAAATAATCATCAACATGGATACAATAATAAGTAAGATGATTTCGAGTATCAATTCACTTTGAGTCACTCAAATATACTGTATCGGCTAAACCGGGCTGATTTTTTTTTTAAAATTTTTGGGTGGGGTCAGGTCCACTGGACTTGACAGTTGACAAGACCTGACCCTATCACTAAAACTTGTCTGACATGTTTTTTACCTGAATTTTTCTACAAGGAATCTTACCATCAACTTGCTAGGTGGAGATGATGTTAGGTTTCAGTCTCTCTTCACAGAGTGGATGCTTGCTTAATTTTGGCAGAGTATCAATCCCTGTGTCTGACATGTTTTTTACCTGAGTTTTTTTTTTTTGTATACTTCATTCACTGTAAGATTCCTAGTTGCCTACAGATTGAATTTTGAATTTGAATTTAGACCTCACTGATTGCATTCACCAGTCAAAGAAATTCCACAAATTCTAAGACCATCTACATCAAAATGATACCAGTTTTTTATGACAGATTTGTCTATTGCTACTAGTTATTAGCATAAAGACGAGTTTTAGGTCTTTGAATTCAAATTCGATGGCAGCTTCACAGACCACAAACAAAATGTAAGACAGGCAGTCTAAATAGCACTTCCTGTGAGCGGTTTTGCGTAAGCAAGTGCGTCAAGTTTCGCGTCTTCTTCCCAAGTATATATATTCCGTTCACATTTTGGAACTTTTGATTGGTCAATTGGGGTCCCTTTTGCTGTCAAGTTCTTCAGCTGCCATTGATTGCTCCTTTGGCCTTACTCGGAATGATTGATCTCATCTTCATTCCAATGGGCTTGATGGGAATCTTGCTATGGTGCTTACCCAAATGGTATTGCTAAGGACTGTGACTTGATAAGCATCCATTACCATTTCTTATGAGGATCAAGCAATGAGTGATCAATCAGACTCGATCAACTGCCATTGCTTTGCGCTTTAAGCGCGTGGCTGAGTGTGTTCTCCACACGCCCATGACAAGGACCATGTCCTTTTTATGTGTGGTTTCGTCGGTTCAGTGGATGATTGACATTAAAACACCACCACAAAAGTCTCCTTCCAACCTCATCGATCAGATTTCGTTTAAAGTTGTTCATTTGTCATCTTCCTTTCAAAAACTTGTTCATTTCCCTATAAAGAGTTGGTGATGTTTTCTAGATCAAACATGTGAACCAATGCCAGGATAATGTCGAGGTTAACCGCAGATCAAGAACTTTGACGAAGACCCGGGAATTTGTATAGTTCTGTGGCTTCCTGTGCTGATGGCACTGTTTTAAGTATCGGATGTATCGGCGATATTTGGAATCCGATACGATAAGAGCATATTAGTTAAAATTTATCCGTCAATACATAAAAAATGGCCAATATCGAAATTTCGCGATGTATCTTTGATATTTTGCGATATATCAGTGATATATGGGTGGTATTTAATAGTTTTCGCAATTTAAACATTATTTTCTCAAATTTATTTGAAAATTTTGAAGTATAATTTTTCACTTCTTAAACATTTTTTTGTATAAGTGTATAAATAAAATAATTATGACTAAAAATTAGCTAATTTAATGAATCCGATATATCATTTTCTCTCGATCTTAATCGATACGACTCCAATAAACGATATTTAGACCCTTGGCTTAGGGCTATTATAAGATTCGAATTGTCTTGCCCATATATAACTAAACCCTGCAAGAGACACCAATGGCTTGTCCTATTGCTTCACAGGATAAGGATACCTTTTTAAGACCCTTGCTTTCACATCTTTACCATTAGTGATCCACTTTCTTCTTACTTGTCAAAAAAAAAAAAAAAGTGATCCACTTTCTTCCCCATCACACACTGAAAAAACAAGTCCATGTGCATGAAATTAGAATATTCTAAGGTTATGGCGTTATGGGTGTTAAATACTCCATCTAATAAGAATATTCTTCGTAGGAGTGTTATTCCAGTCGAACGAAGAATGTTCAACTTTGGTTCGTTTTTTAAACGATTTTTTTTTATCAAGTTTGGGCTTGTTTAGTAAATGAAGAGCTCGAGCCGGTTTTTTTTTTTTGAGCTTTAAGCAGTTCTAATTGGTCATAACACATTAACATAAAAGAAAATTTTAAAAATTCCATAAAATTCGAGCTTAAATCGAACGAGCCGAGCTTTCAACCAAACTTAAAATCATGTTTAAGCTTGACTTGTTTTGGTAAATGAACGAGTTTGAGTTGAGTTTTTTCCGAGCTGAGCTCGAACTGTTCAGCTCATATAACAACCCTAATTTTTCCTGTTTATAATCCAATATGATCTACTAAGATCTGTGTTTTTTGCCTTGAAAAAAAGATGATCAAGAACAAACTTTTGATGCCATTCAGAATCCATAAAAGTTACTCATTTTTTTGAGTTTTTTCCAATGCAGAACACCCTGAAACAAAACTATCAGTGCCAAAAATGTAAAGATTTAAGCAAGCAAGCAATAGAATCCAAAATGGAAATAGAGACATGATAAGGGAAGAAGCTGCCCTAGATGAAGATGAAAGCTCCACATACCACACATAGTCGAACACTTGTTAGGCTCAAAATCTCGCCCAAGGCCAAGAACATCACAAATTTCAGCAAGTGCTGCTGGTGCTTCCACTCATTCTTTGCTTTTTACATCACAAAGAAGGTATACTTTATCTAGGTTTCGCGCGAGGACCATACATTTGGACGTCTGTGGATCGGATCTGCCCTTCTCCTACCGAAAGCGACCTTGTCACTTTCTCCTCATAAGTCACTCAAGAGTGAAGATTCTTGATAGCAAAACACCCACCTTTGCAACCAACACATGCCTACAGTACAGAATTCATTGATGTAAAGACAATTCAACAACCTCATTGAATTTCATAATGGATTTCCAAGTGGGGTCACAGTCACACAAAGATGTCATCATCCTCCTCACTCTCCACTTGTATAAATATCTCTCCAATGCTGCATTTAGAGCTCACACTCACATCACATGTAGGTGCTCTAATGGATTCCGATAAGAAGAGCTTAGCATACCTGACTGAGAAGCAGATGGACTCGTCTTCGAAGAAGAAGGGTGGCATCAGAACTATGCCATTCATCATAGGTGAGGTGGATTGGATACACAATAATTTCTCTTTTAGCTTCAGTAAGTTGGTGGACTACTCACTCAGTTTGATCATGTTGAGTACTTTACAGCGAATGAGCTGTGCGATAAGCTGGCCAACGTCGGGTATCATGCCAACATGATAACCTACTTGACGCAGCAGCTTAACATGCCGCTGGTGCAGGCTTCCAACACCCTCACCAACTTTGGTGGCACAGCCAGTTTCACTCCGCTTTTCGGGGCCCTTATTGCTGACTGCTCTGCAGGCCAGTTCTGGACCATCACAGTTGGTTCCATCTTCTATGAACTGGTTGGTTAGAACTGATCTACTTTCACCTTCAATCTATCTAATCTAATACATACAAATTGTAGCAATTAAGTTCTTGATTTTTCATGTCATAGGGATTGATAAGCATCACAGTATCAGCAATCCTTCCGAAGCTCCATCCTCCACCATGTCCAACGCAAGTAAACTGCAAGGAAGCGTCATCATTCCAGCTCTGGGTGTTGTACCTATCTCTCCTACTAACCTGTCTAGGAACAGGTGGGATAAGGCCTTGTGTGCTGACTTTTGCAGCCAACCAGTTCGACATGAGCACCACAGGCGTTGCTCGTCGCAAGTGGAACTTCTTCAACTTGTACTACTTCTGTATGGGAATGGCAACTCTAACTGCTTTAACAGTTGTGGTTTACATTCAAGACAATGTTGGGTGGGGTTGGGGTCTTGGCATCCCAACAATCATGATGGCTATCTCCCTCATAGCTTTCGTCGTTGGAGCTCCTCTGTATAAAAAACCCAAGCCAGCAGGTAGCCCTTTGGCTAGGCTGGCCCAAGTAGTTGTCGCCGCTGTCAGAAAGAGGAAGGCTGTCGCGCCAGCTGATCCAAGTCTCTTGTATGAGAATGTAGATCTCGACGCACCTATCTCTACTGATGGCAGGCTTCTACATACAGAACAATTCAAGTATGTCAGACACAACAAGATTACTACTTTTAGCACAATTTTTCATATATGGTTATCTCAATGGTTTTCAATGCAGGTGGCTGGACAAGGCAGCAATTGTGACAGACGACGAGGCAGTGGATCAAGCAAAGCAGCCAAACCTATGGAGGCTGGCAACTGTGCACCGGGTGGAGGAGCTAAAGTCGATTTTGAGGTTGCTACCTATCTGGGCATCTGGAGTGTTGATGGTTACTTCATCATCACACCAAAGCAGCTTTGTTATCCAACAGGCACGCACCATGGACCGGCATCTGTCAGCCTCCTTCGAGATGCCCCCTGCGAGCATGGCAATATTCAGTGTTCTAACCATTCTGATAGGCCTAGTTCTCTACGAACGAGTACTCGTTCCCATAGTGAAAAGATTCACTAAGAATCCGTCTGGTTTCACTTGCTTGCAAAGGATGGGAATCGGGTTTGCCATAAACATCTTCGGAACAATAGCAGCTGCTGTAGTTGAGATCAAGAGAAAATCTGTGGCTGCTGATCACCACTTGTTGGACAAGGCCAATGCAGCCATTCCAATAAGCGTTTTCTGGCTGGTTCCTCAGTACATTGTCCATGGCTTGGCTGAGGTTTTCATGAACGTCGGCCACATGGAGTTTCTGTATGATCAGGCACCAGAGAGCATGAGAAGCACAGCAACCGCACTCTACTGGATAGCGATAGGGATAGGGAATTACACAGGAACCTTCTTGGTCACCATGGTGCACAAGTACTCTCCCAAAGACAGAAACTGGATACCAGACCGGAATCTGAATAGGGGACGGCTGGAGTACTACTACTTCCTGGTTTCTGGCATTCAAGTGCTCAATCTGATATACTATGTTGTATGTGCTTGGTTTTATACTTACAAGCCCCTGGAAAAGGTGAAGGAAGACGTCGAGTTCAATGGCAACGATAAAGCAGACCTATCAAAGCATCCAATCAACTGTGATGGTGGCAATCAAGGTGTTGAGCTTGGCAGAAAATAGGACATGGGTTTAGAGTTTCCTAGATTGAGAATCATCATCATCATCATCTCACTGGTGTTTATATGTAGCCCTTGTAATCCTGTTTCTTGTTATATACATTGCAGCTAATAAGATCTTACAACTGGGCTACAAGATTGAAATTTCACTACTGTACCAAGTTTTTGGTCATTCATAACCTCAAGATCAATATTTTCTTATTCATTACCCACATAATTTGACAAGAACTCAGAAACTGGCAAAATGCCATTTCCAGATACTCAGATGCTTAAATTCTATGGAAAGATACAATTTTCCATCTTCTCATTGTCATTCATATCTATATTAGATTCACCACAAGGTCTTGAAGATCAATGCAAGTTCAACTTTACAAGTACAAAACCTTACCAGTGAATTTCAATTCAATTTAGTTCATCTGTACCATGAAAATCCATCTCTCTCCGCTTCAATCTCGCCGGCAAACCGCCCTTCATCCTGAGTGTCAAAGCAATAAAATAATCGGGCTTCTCCTTCTTCTCCACCAGCAAATCGAATCTCTCCAAAATACTCGCAGCAATCGATTTCATCTGAATGTACGCCATCTCCTTCCCCAAACAAACCCTAGGTCCTCCCTGGAAGATCGGATACCTGAACGGACTCTCCGACTTGCACAATTCGGATCCAGATTCATTCACTATCCACCTCTCGGGCTTGAATTCCTCATAATCTCTCCCCCAAATCGCCTCCATCCTCCCCATGGCGTATGTGTTGTACGTCACGAACCAGTTCTTCTTCACTTCCGTCCCGTCCGGCAAAACGTCGTCGTTCCTGCACTCCTTCGTGTCCACTGGCACCGGCGGGTACAGCCTCATCGCCTCAGACACCGCCGCGTGCAGGTAGTTCATCTCCTTGATCTCGTCGTACTCGAAGCTCTCCCCCGCGCGCTTCCCTGACCGGATCCGGATCCGATCGACCTCCAATCGGATCTTCCGCGTCACCTCCGGGTGGAACGAGAGGAGCCAGAAGAACCACGTGAGCGCCGACGACGTCGTATCGCGCCCCGCCAGGATGAAGCTGATCACGATATCTCTGAGAAACTCCGGCGATTCCTCGTCCGTAGCGATGAATCGAGAGAGGAGATCTGCTCGCGAGTCGAACTCCTCCTTCTTCTCCCGCTTCTCCTGCAATCTGTTCTTAATAATCTCATCGGCGAACCGATGGACTGTCCGGATTGCTCGCCGGAGCCGGTACTCAGGTCCGATGTCGAGAAGCTTCTGGAATCTCCAGATGATCGGAAGCGCTGCCAAGAACCGGTCGGAGCTGAGCGTGGTCGCTTCTTCAAAGGCGCGCATGAATTCCTGAGCTTGACCGGGTTGACCCGACCCGTCCACCGATAGGCAAAACGGATCCACATTGAATGCCAATTTGCAGACGTTGTCGAACGCGAACCTCTCTAACACATCCTGTAACATATATGCGCGCCAAAAAAAAAACCGCCCTTCAAATTTCATGAAATTCAATAATTTAAGAATGGATGATTTGAATTGATAGTTAATTACCTGCAAATCAAGGATCCGACCCGAACGGGCGGAATCGGACAGGAGAGGGAGCAATCGGGTTTGGAGTTCGGACCTCACGGAGTCCAAAACGAAGTTGCGGAGCGAGCGGTTGTTGAACTCGTAGCTGGAGGTTTTGCGCTGGTGGCGCCAGAGATCGTCGTCGGAGTTGAAGATGCCGTCGCCGAGGAAGTCACGGAGGAGGAAGACGAGGCGGTTGCCCTTGGGGTAGTTGGGGAAATTGGTCTTCAGGATGTACTCGACGTTGGCAGGGGAGGCGGTGAGGACGCCGTGGGTCCCGCCGGGGCGGCGGAACACAGCGGTGTTAGCCGGGGAGGATGAGAGGGCGGCGGTGGACCATTCCAGGAAGCGATGGCGATTGGCGATGAAGTGAGGGAGGGCGCCGACGATGGGGTAGTGTGGAAAGCCCCCGGAGGAGGGGGAGCACCGGCGGCGGCGGGAAAGGAGGGAGAGGGAGAGGAGGAGGAGGAGGATTGGGAGGAAGATGAAGGTAAAGGAAACGGAATCCATCGTAATTGGGGATTGCAAAGTGATCGAATCGTTCGATAATCGATCTATAATTCGAGACACCATACATGTCGAGCACGTATGGTGTATGTTTGTATGGCTGTGGTTGAAGTTTAATTTGTTGTGTGATGTTTTGTTCTTTTATTGGATGAAGGAAACGTCCAAGAAAGTGAATTAGGGTTTGTTTGATCTTAGTTATACGTTATAAATTCGTTAGCACATACAAAATTTCAGCAAGCTCTTTACCAACAATCAACACATCGTGTAGGGAATCGATTTGACAGGGGAATTCGCGTAAAGAGAGGGAGAAATCGACGGTGTTTGTAGGCAAAGATGGTTAGCTGAAGTCAATAAAATGATAAGAAGCAATAATGCAGTTGAACAATAAGGGCAAGTAAAGATGAGTACTTGGTCATTTTCGCCTACTCATTGATGCAGTTCAGTTGTAAGTTACACACAAATATGAAGTACGTGTTACTACTGCCATGAATCCATGATGAATGTCCATGTAAAATGTTTGGATTGGTTTAGGGTTTAGGGTTTTTGAGATGATCCATTATTTGGTCATTTTTGGGTGGATGATGATTTGGGTTGGGTTTATTGGGTTTTAGATTATTGCCATCTTCAAACTAGTTTTTTATGTAAAGATCACCTCACCTATGGATTCCTCTTTATTTTGGGTCCAATATGTGAAAATGGGCTTTATTATGTTTGCTAGTTTCTTTAGTTTTGGTACCCAATTTGGATAATATTTTGTTCTCAATCTTTCGTAGGATTAGCCCAAACTTGTAATAGTGAATTGAACCCTTTATTTAGTGGAGATATTATGCTCCACACTCCCTACAACCTTTCTACCCAACACAAAAATATTTTAACACTTATTTAATCTTTAAAAATTATATTTACATTACTTATATATATTTTTATATATTTATAAAATTTAATTTTAAAAACCTAGATTTTACAGTTTTTAAAAATTAAAAAGGTAATACTTTACAAAATACAATTATTAAAAAATTTAAAACATGATTTTTCAAAATAAAATTTTATAAATATATAGAAATATATGTTAGGAATATAAATATAATTTTTTAAATTATATAAATATTTTAAAAAAATAGTGGAGTAGGGAAGGTAGTAGGGAGGGGCTTAGAGGATTCGACCTACCTTTATTTTATTCGTTTGTAAATCAAACGGGAAAACCGTTTTCCTAAATATAAATGGATAAATTCTATCATCTATTTTAAAATTTGCGAAATCGGTGTATCTAGGATCAGGCACGGATCTAGGGGTGGGCTGGTATATGCTACAACCCACCCCAATTTACCAGAAATATATTTAATATAGGTGTGCTTGAAATCTTGTTGCTAACTTTGGCACAGTGGATTGAGGGGGGTAAGGATAGTAAAGAGGTGCAGGTTCGAATCCCCCGCCTCTCCCCCCTCTTAATTTTTTTTTTTTTTTGAAACGGAAAAAATTTGACCATAGAGCTGAGCTCTATCAGCCAAGAGCATCCTTGCGGATGAGACTATGCAACAGAGAGTCATCAGGAGTCCAGATACCGTTGAAGGCTGTAGTGATACGGGACAAGCGATCAGCTACCAAATTTGCCTCACGGAAGACATGGCAAATCTCAACTGAACCAAAAAAGCCCAGCGAGACTAGACTGTCCGAGACAATCATTTCAGAGTCTCCAGTAGGCTTCCCCATACCTTTCATACTTTTTATTATTGTTGAGTTGTCTCCTTCTATAATAAGGTTTGTTATTTTTAGTTCTGTCGCAGCACGAAGTCCCATCCAGAGACCCAAACTTTCACAGCCACAGACAGAACTGATTGGTGATGACCCATTACCAGAGAAAATTGGGGTTCCTACAGAGTCACGAATGATGAATCCATAAGAGCCCAAACCACCCGTGGAGAAAGAACCATCAAAATTTAGCTTATGAGTTCCAATTGGTGGAGGTTCCCATTTTGTTCTTTTTCTCTTTGATATAGATCTTTGCTTGTTCACATTTGTTGGTTTATTTTTGTTGGTTTGACAGTAGTCCGGGCAGTTCAAATTTGATGTCTTCCAGATATATATTTGTTCCTTTATAAAGGATAGAATGCGTCTTATGTCCGGGTTTATGTTTTCAAAGAGTGTTTTGTTTCTGAAGTACCAGATACCCCACCAAGCAAAGGCGAGATCTTCAAAGCATTTTGTTCCTATTGTATTTTTGATTTCCCATAGAGTGGTGTTCAAGTGCTCGTCATTGCTGAAACAACCATTCATTTTCCGAAATGTTCCCGGGTTATTTGCAATTAGGGTCTCCCTCGTAACAGGACAGTTCCATAATAAATGGTTTAGGTCTTCATAGCAAGAGTCGCAGTGGGGGCAGTTTGTCGGTATCCCAAGGTGTCGAGATGCTAGTCTGACAGAAGTGGGCACTCCGTTCTTAAGGATTTTCCATAGGAAAGATTTAATTTTTGGGGGGATATCTAGTCCCCAGACCCAATTTGCGTCTGATGTTTCATGTTTCTTGTGGTTGTATATCATATCAATAGCAGATTTAGTGCTGAACCAGCCATTTTTGCTCCATTTCCAATAAAGTCTGTCAACTTGTATGTGCTGTGGTATTGGTATTGTCTTGATAGTTTCAATTAGGCTGTTTGGAATTATGTTTTGTAACTCTGCGTGTAGTTTATCTTGGTTCCATGTTTTGTTGTCTTTGAGAAAATGTTTTGTAACTCTGTTGTGATTTGGTGTTTGTTAGAAGTTCCGTGAATTCTTCCTTTGTCATTCTTCCTTCTATTAGGGGGCAGCCCAAATAGGTACCCATCTTAGGGGTGTGCGCTATTTCTAGCTCGTTTCTGATTAGATTTTTCTGGGTGGTTGTGACGTTTTTGGATGTTTGGAATTGGGATTTGTGCCTATTTACCTTTTGTCCTGAAATAGCTGAGTATTCAGTCAAAACTTTGTTGATTTGGTCGCATCCGGTTTTGGTTGCTGATGCAAAGATGACGATATCATCCGCGAAGGCTAAGAAAGGAATTTTTGTTCCCCCTCGCGTCAGTTTGACTCCTAGGTGGCTTTGTGGTTTTTCCGATTCATGTTGTAACCCACGGGCCAGAATTTCCGATATTATTAAGAATAGATATGGTGAAAGTGGACATCCTTGGCGTATTCCCCTCTCAGGAAAGAAGATTTCAGTGGGTTCATTGTTTACTAGTACCGAGTAAGTTACTGTGGTTATGGATTCTTTGATCCAAAGAGTGAATTTGGGTGAGAACCCAAATTTAGACATAATGGAGAGTAAGAAATTCCAGTCGACCATATCGAATGCTTTTTCCATATCAAGTTTTACAGCCATCCAACCTGATTTTCCATTTTTCTTTGAGAAGGAGTGGAAGATTTCGTTTGCAATTAAGATGTTATCTTGTATTGATCTACCTGAAGAGAAGGCGCTTTGTAGCGGATTAGTTACTTTAAGGATAACCCTTTTGAGTCTTGAAGCTAGAATTTTGGATATAATTTTATATGTTGTTGAGCAGAGACTAATAGGCCTATAGTGAGATGTTGTGGTTGGGTTGTCTATCTTTGGTATTAATGCTATGAACGTATGGTTTGTTTGCTTCAGGATCCTACCGCTTAGAAAGAAACTTTTAACTGCTTTGATGACTGATGGTTCCACAATATGCCAGTATTTTTTGAAGAAACCAGCTGGAAAACCATCTGGTCCTGGTGATTTGTCATTGGCAAGACTGAATACAGCATTTTTAATTTCAGAGTTCGTGACTTGGCGAGTTAGCCATTCATTATCTTCGTTTGAGATTTCGTTCCCTACATGGTGAAGTAGGTTGTTTTGTGTTTGTTGCCTAGCATGTTGCGTAAATCTTTGACTAAAATCGTGTTTGATTAGGTTTCTAATATCTTCTTCTTTGTTAATTGTTATACCCGCCGTGGTTTGGAGGTGTTTTATTATGTTTCTATTTCGCCTTCCTGTTGCAATTTTATGAAAGTATTTAGTGTTGGCGTCTATGGATTTTATGTGCATTCTTTTCGCCCTTTGCCCCCAATATTTCTGCTGGAAGGAAAGGAGGGAGGTGTGCTTTGAAGTGAGCCTTTTGATTTTGTTATCCAGGTTTTGGTTGTAAGCATTACAAAGATTCTTTTGTGATTCTAGTAGATCTGTTTCTACTTGTTTAATTTGGCGGAAAACATTTCCAAAGGTTACTTTGCTCCAAAGCTTGCTTTTTCTTTTAACCTCTTGTAGTTTTTTCGTTAGTTTGAACATTTTCGAGCCAGGGGTATCTAGCCTCCATGCCGATCGCACAACTGATTCATAATCTGGTTTCGTTGTCCATGCCATTTCAAATTTGAAAGGTTGCAATTTTGGTTTGCGGTTATCCATGAGGTCCAAAGTGATCTGGGCGTGGTCTGACTTAAGAAAAGCATGATTTTTCGTGCTAAGGTTCGGGAATTGCTTTAGGATAGGGTGGCTAACCAATTCAATTTTGCCCTGTTTTCTTTTCTATCTTTTTTTTTGTCTTTCGTTTTCCTGCTATTTTTTTGACCCAATTGCCACTGATTTGCCAATTGCCAATTCAATTCTGTCCTTTTTTTTTTAATCATTTTTTTTCCTTTCGTTTTGCTACTAATTTTTTCATTGTTTCTTTATATTATTACTAACCAACTAGTTTGTTCATTTCTTTTCCATCTTCCTTCTTTTTTAAAATGGTTGATTAATTAATCTTTAAAACTTAAAGCAAAACACAATTATCTTCTATAAGTAATTATCTCTAATTTAAATATCGATAAAAAAAATATCTCTAATTTTTAACTCAATATATTGACATACTTGGAAAAAAAATTAGATGTAAATTCAGCCTACCCAAAATTAGAATCCTGGTTCCGTGCCTGTTTAGGTTCAAAATCTTTCCCAAACTAGAAAGCTTAATTTAAGCCTAAGTTAGAAAAACCGCTATTTTATTCTTTTTTGTAAATTGAGAATCAAAATCTTTCCCAAACTTTTTTTTTTTTTTTTTTTTTTTGATTGGGAAAAATTTCGGGTGGGATAGCCCTACCCGGCAGCATCCTTACGAATGAGGTCAAGAAGACCAATGTTATTTTTAATATCGACTTCTCGGGCAGAGTAGCTAAGGTGTGCAACCTTATCAGCCACTCTATTGCCCATGCGAGGAATGTAAAAGAACGTTACTTCTTTCACCGTCGATAGTATTAATTGTATATCCGAAAGGATAAGTTCGATTTCCCATGGGCATGAAGATATCCCTTTTAAATGTTCGATAATGATCTTACAATCGCCTTCAATTTGGATCTTTTGAATGTTTAGTTGTCTGACTTTTTGAGCACCCATTTTTAGGGCTAGCGCCTCCGCTTTAAGGGGGTTTTGTTTTCCAAGCATCTGGTGCAGAATGGAGACAGGACGTCCTTCCCAATCCCTAATAATTGCACCAGCTGAACTATCGCCATTAGGAAGGGCCGAACCGTCAAAGTTTAGTTTGTACGTAGCCCTAGGAGGCTTCCGCCAATGAACCGAACGTTGTTTCTTACTTTGTTTTGCCAAGTGCAGGCGAGGTGGGCGAAGTTCTTCTTCAACTTCCATTTCCCGCACTGAAGTTCTATTCCAGTTGTCTATATGAGTTTTGATCATATGTATAGCTTTATCTTTCTGAGGGATAGTAGTCTGCTGGAACAGAAATTGATTCCTAATATACCATGTGGTCCACCAGGAGAAGGCAAGTCTGGCTATGGCGGTGGAGTTTAGCCTCTTCCCAAGGGCAGATAGAATGGGCCTTGCATCCCGGGACTGGGCAATCAAGCAATTAACCATTGATTGATCTTGGATCGGTAGCTGGTGAATTGAAGTGATGAAGGGACACTCCAAGAACAAATGGGCCTCATCCTCAACTGCCAAGTTACATAGGGAACAGGTGGGAGGAACCGCCGAACCCCTGCAGGACAGCCTAGAGGTTGTGGGGAGGCCATTTTGAGCTATTTTCCAAAGGAAGTTCTTGACTTTCGGAGGTGTGTCGATCTTCCAAATCCAGTCATTACTGTCTTGGGTTGCCGAGGCTTGAGATGTAATCAATTTGTGTGCACTGGCAGTAGTAAACCATCCTTCCCTATCCGGCCACCAATACAGGCGGTCTTGCATCTCCGATGCAGGAAGCGGGATGTCTAGTATTTCTTGTACCAGATTGTTAGGGAGGATCCGAGATAGTTTTTCAGTCCACCACTGACCTCCCAAAATATAGTCACTAACCGTTTCCTCCTGATCGTAATCAATAGGACAGTTCTCCCTAGAGAGAAGAGGGTAGGTAGAGATCCAATTATCGGTCCAGAATTTTATTGAGTGTCCATTTCCTACAGACCAAATTAGTCCAGTTTTAAATTTATCTATTAGTTCCGATAGCTTGGACCATTGCCAAGAGCACGAACCCGATTTTCTGTATTCGAAAATACTTGTGGTACGTAGATATTTATGTCTAATCAGAGTAACCCACACATTGCTAGGTTCTGCCAGTATCTTCCACAAGAGCTTCATCTGGAGAGCAGCATTCATATCACTTGATTTACGAATTCCTAGCCCCCCAAACTGTTTTGGTTTGCATATCCTGTCCCAGCTAATTAGCGGCCGGTATTGGAGGTCCTTATTCCAAAAAAAAGAGCGGTTTATCTGGTCAAGTTCTTTATGCATAGAAGCAGGGAGCATAAAGTTCTGCATCACATGAAGAGGCTTAGCCGAGAGGTTAGAGTTTATTAGTGTAACACGACCTTGCTGGGAGAGGGTATTAGCCCTCCATTTTGTCAATTGTTGTTTAGATTTACAAATGATATCTTCAAATGTACTACTTGTAACTCTACCATTGATAATAGGACAACCTAGATATTTTTCTATTGAGTTTTCCTGAGTAATGTTGAGACAATTACGCAACTGGAGAATCCTATGATCAGGAATCCCCTGAGTTGCTTGGAAGCATGATTTGTGGTAATTGACTTTTTGGCCAGACACTTTACAGTATGAGTCAATGATCGTCTTTACTTTGCGCCCTGCTTCAACGCTTCCCTTTGAGAAGATGATAATATCGTCTGCAAAGGAGAGGAACGGAACGCGTGGCCCGTTGCGTCCAATCGAGAATCCAAGCTGAGACATATCAGAGCTAGCTTCCGCTGTTAGCATCCGCGCTAGGACCTCAGCTCCTAAAATGAATAGAAAAGGGGATAGCGGATCGCCCTGGCGGATCCCCCTTGACGGAAGGAATAGGTCCGTAGGTCCATTGTTAACTAACACTGAGAATGAAACAGTCGTAATGCACTCCATAATCCACGCGACAAATCTGTCATGAAATCCGAATCTGAGTAGCACAGTTTTGAGGAAGTGCCAATCCACCCTATCATAGGCCTTTTCCATGTCTAATTTTATGGCCAGCCAACCTTCTCGACCCCTGCGATTCTTGTAAGAGTGGAAAATTTCATGCGCTATTAGGATGTTGTCCTGTATAGCCCTGTCTGAAACGAAGGCACCCTGAAGTGGATGTATGAGTTTACCAATAACTTTTTTCATTCTTTCTGTCAGAATCTTGGAAATTATTTTGTAGACATTTGAACACAGGCTGATGGGCCTGTAGTGACTTGTCTTTGTGGGAGCATCATTCTTTGGAAGCAGGGAGATAAAAGTATGGTTAATTTGTCGGAGCATTTTACCGGAATGGAAAAACCCTTTTACCGCACAAATTACCGATTTTCCGATTATATCCCAATATTTTGTATAGAATTCAGCCGTGAATCCATCGGGTCCTGGGGACTTGTTTCGGCCTAGACTAAAAACCGATTTTTTAATTTCAGAATTAGTCGGGATTGTTGTAAGAAAACAGTTTTCATCCGCTGAGATGGCCGGTTGTATGAGATCTAGAAGTTCAATAAGCAGGCCGTCATCGGTTGGCACTTTCTTAAACCTCTTTTCAAAATCCCGTGTTATCTCAGTCCTAATGTTTTCTTCTCCCAAGACCACCGTACCAGTGGAGGAAAGGATGTTGCGTATCTGTTTTCTATGTCGTCGTCCTGAAGCTACTCGATGGAAATAGGCCGTGTTTGAGTCTGAGAGTTTTAAATGCTTTGTTTTAGCCCTTTGGCTCCAGTAAGATTTCTGAAATAAAAGGAGTTTATCCCTCTTCACAATGAGGTGTTTTTCTTTCCGTCGATCTGCTTGAGAGTTAAAACCAGGTCCCGTCGACTGAATACGCAGCAACTCAGAGTCTATGTTTTTTAGTTGACGGAAGATGTTGCCGAAGCTTGTCTTATTCCATTCCTTTGCCTTGGTTTTTAGTATTTTTTGTTTAAACATTAATTGGAACATAGCCGATCCAGGACATGTTGACCTCCAGGCTTGCTTGACTATGTTACGGAAGTCTTTCCGCAGCAGCCAGGCATTTTCGAATTTGAAAGGTGGTGCCTTGAAGGTAGAGTTATCCTCGAAAGATATGGAAATTGGGCAGTGATCCGAGGTAGAGAACGCACCATGATAGGTTATCATATTAGGGAATGATGCTTGGATCTGTTGGTGAACAAGCACTCGATCAATTTTTTCGCGAATATTGAAATTTTCGTCCGGATTCTTCCTCCAAGTGAATGGGTTTCCAAATGTAGGGATGTCTAGGAGAGAGCAGTCGTTTTTGAAGGAAATTAGTCGCGAGAACCTGGCAACCCGGGTAGGGGCCCCACCTAGTTTATCAGCGCTGCAAAGAATTTCATTTAGGTCGCCTAGCACCATGCACGGAATAGTGGAATCGTTCACAATCGTTGTTAACATTTCCCAAAATATATCTTTATCCGTTTGAGTCGGAGGTGCATAAACAAACAGGACTAGGATCGGAAATCCATCCCGGGTGCTCTCAATTCGGAGTCCGATGATGCGAGGAGTATTCTTTCCCAAACTAGAAAGCTTAATTTAAGCCTAAGTTAGAAAAACCGCTATTTTATTTTTTTTGTAAATTGAGAAAACAACGTTGAAAGGGTCCTTATCTAGTTATCTAAAGACTATGCAATACCTCATTCCAGATTATGAAACCCATGGAAGTATTGATATGTCCAAGTCAGACACAGAATTAGAAAATAAAATTTGGGTGACCGGATAGACCAAAATTTTCATATATTCATAATTTTTATTAATAAAACTCTTATTTTAATTTAAAAAATACATAATTTTTTTAACCTATTTTTTAATTTTAAAAAAAATGGGCACGGGCTGGTCCCAAGTTACGTGCTTGGTCCAATTGTTCTCTTGAGTTAGCTAGTATCAAACTTAATTACTTAATTAGACAGTATACGTTAACAACTAAAACATTGATCCACTCCATATATCTTTGCATATTCAATCATACATGGATCTATACAAACTTAATTTGAGGTTGCTAATTGATTGTAATGATATATACACCAGCAATTCAAATTGAGAGCTCCACAACTCTATATATGGATAATGATTTATCCTCATCAAGTTGAAGACATGTATACAGCACATATATACATGAAACACCAACCATATATACCAACTTATAAAGCGCGTTTTTATGTGGAAATCTGTTGCTGTTCAACTTAGGCTTGCATCAGCGAATCGAGTGGGTAATTATCCAATTGGAATGGTTTTCAGAAGCTTCTTAAGATGCTTAATCCTCACTTAAATCATACCCTTAGAAAAATATGGTACTATATCTCTTCAAATCTTCAATAAAAAACATCACTAGCTACCTTTTTTTGAGTGCTGCAGGTTGCTGTGTGTATAAGCAAATAATACTAGTTATTATGATTGTTTTGTGTTTTTTTACAAGTGATTCTTGTTTTTTGTTATGTTGGTTGCTGACATAATATATGGTGGTTATTTTTGAAACAAGTATCTCTCAACCTCACTCATTAGTGGATTTCCAACAATTGTTTCCATTAAAACTACTTGTATATTATTGAAACATTTGTGTGATTCTTTTAAGTGGTGACTGGTTTGCGCTGAATAGGTCTAATAACGATGTTGTTGTGACGAAAGAACAGATATTCAAACAAGCAAGACCGACACACAATTTATTGTGGTTCACCAAATTGATTACATCCACACTGAGATATTTCATTAAGGAGTTTCTGAAACCAGACGAGAATTACAAGATGTGTCACTCACACTCACTGATAAATGATATACCTATGAATATGAATACATAGAATATTGCTACTGAACCGCCGCTAGCCCCTTGGACCCTCTGTTGGTCGGGGGCCCTGCCCTCGAACCTATGACAGTTACTGATCACTGAGGTTGGACAATTTAATTGCACGTGTTGAATTGAGTTGAATACTTCTACGGTTTTGCATACAGGAGATTATATAGCCTAAAATAAATCTAATGGATAAATCTATCAAGACATCTTAACAGATGTAAAGTGCTCCATTTCTAGGGCTCTCGAGCTCGCGCAAGCCTTCTGGTTAAAGGCGAAGAGTCCTTCGCTAACTCACTCGTGTCGTGGATAAATTGTGGTATCATTATTGATGGACAAAGAGAGGAAGGAGCAGTCATCAATCATGAATGATGACACCACCAAAAAAAAAGGTCAATTTGACACCTTATTGTTTATAAACTCAACAATTTCCTGCATATATATGGCCTGGATTCACTTTCACAGTCTCAACTCTAATGATCATATTCATATATGCTATAGTTCTGAATTAAAAGTTTTGA